>JARDYH010000050.1:0-112291 GCA_029215795.1 Anniella stebbinsi
GGAAGTCTAGGGGAAGAAGGGGAAGTATACAGGGAAGGGGAAGTCTAGGGGCAGTCTAGGGGAAGAAGGGGAAGACTAGGGGAAGTCTAGGGGAAGCAGGGGAAGTATAGAGGGAAGGGGAAGACTAATGGAAGAAGGGGAAGTATAGAGGGAAGGGGAAGTCTAGGGGAAGACGGGGAAGTCTAGGGGAAGAAGGGGAAGTATAGAGCGAAGGGTTAGTCTAGGGGAAGAAGGGGAAGTCTAGGGGAAGTCTAGGGGAAGAAGGGGAAGTCTAGGGGAAGTCTAGGGGAAGCAGGGGAAGTATAGAGGGAAGGGGAAGTCTAGGGGAAGTCTAGGGGAAGAAGGGGAAGTATAGAGGGAAGGGGAAGTCTAGGGGAAGAAGGGGAAGTCTAGGGGAAGAAGGGGAAGTCTAGGGGAAGAAGGGGAAGTAGAGAGGGAAGGGGAAGTCTAGGGGAAGTCTAGGGGAAGAAGGGGAAGTATAGAGGGAAGGGAAGTCTAGGGGAAGTCTAGGGGAAGAAGGGGAAGTATAGAGGGAAGGGGAAGTCTAGGGGAAGAAGGGGAAGTCTAGGGGAAGAAGGGGAAGTATAGAGGGAAGGGGAAGTCTAGGGGAAGAAGGGGAAGTCTAGGGGAAGAAGGGGAAGTCTAGGGGAAGAAGGGGAAGTATAGAGGGAAGGGGAAGTCTAGGGGAAATCTAGGGGAAGAAGGGGAAGTCTAGGGGAAGAAGTGGAAGTCTAGGCGAAGTCTAGGGGAAGAAGGGGAAGTATAGAGGGAAGGGGAAGTCTAGGGGAAGAAGGGGAAGTCTAGGAGAAGAAGGGGAAGTCTAGGGGAAGAAGGGGAAGTATAGAGGGAAGGGGAAGTCTAGGGGAAGAAGGGGAAGTATAGAGGGAAGGGGAAGTCTAGGGGAAGTCTAGGGGAAGAAGAGGAAGTCTAGGGGAAGAAGGGGAAGTCTAGGGGAAGAAGGGGAAGTATAGAGGGAAGGGGAAGTCTAGGGGAAGTCTAGGGGAAGAAGGGGAAGTATAGAGGGAAGGGGAAATCTAGGGGAAGTCTAGGGGAAGAAGGGGAAGTATAGAGGAAAGGGGAAGTCCAGGGGAAGTCTAGGGGAAGAAGGGGCAGTATAGAGGGAAGGGGAAGTCTAGGAGAAGTCTAGGGGAAGAAGTGGCAGTATAGAGGGAAGGGGAAGTCTAGGGGAAGAAGGGGAAGTCTAGGGGAAGAAGGGGAAGTATAGAGGGAAGGGGAAGTCTAGGGGAAGTCTAGGGGAAGAAGGGGAAGTATAGAGGGAAGGGGAAGTCTAGGGGAAGAAGGGGAAGTCTAGGGGAAGAAGGGGAAGTAGAGAGGTAAGGGGAAGTCTAGGGGAAGTCTAGGGGAAGAAGGGGAAGTATAGAGGGAAGGGAAGTCTAGGGGAAGTCTAGGGGAAGAAGGGGAAGTATAGAGGGAAGGGGAAGTCTAGGGGAAGAAGGGGAAGTCTAGGGGAAGAAGGGGAAGTCTAGGGGAAGAAGGGGAAGTATAGAGGGAAGGGGAAGTCTAGGGAAAGAAGGGGAAGTCTAGGGGAAGAAGGGGAAGTCTAGGGGAAGAAGGGGAAGTATAGAGGGAAGGGGAAGTCTAGGGGAAATCTAGGGGAAGAAGGGGAAGTCTAGGGGAAGAAGTGGAAGTCTAGGCGAAGTCTAGGGGAAGAAGGGGAAGTATAGAGGGAAGGGGAAGTCTAGGGGAAGAAGGGAAGTCTAGGAGAAGAAGGGGAAGTCTAGGGGAAGAAGGGGAAGTATAGAGGGAAGGGGAAGTCTAGGGGAAGAAGGGGAAGTATAGAGGGAAGGGGAAGTCTAGGGGAAGTCTAGGGGAAGAAGAGGAAGTCTAGGGGAAGAAGGGGAAGTCTAGGGGAAGAAGGGGAAGTATAGAGGGAAGGGTTAGTCTAGGGGAAGAAGGGGAAGTATAGAGGGAAGGGGAAGTCTAGGGGAAGTCTAGGGGAAGAAGGGGAAGTCTAGGGGAAGTCTAGGGGAAGCAGGGGAAGTATAGAGGGAAGGGGAAGTCTAATGGAAGAAGGGGAAGTATAGAGGGAAGGGGAAATCTAGGGGAAGAAGGGGAAGTCTAGGGGAAGAAGGGGAAGTCTAGGGGAAGAAGGGGAAGTAGAGAGGGAAGGGGAAATCTAGGGGAAATCTAGGGGAAGAAGGGGAAGTATAGAGGGAAGGGAAGTCTAGGGGAAGTCTAGGGGAAGAAGGGGACGTCTAGGGGAAGTCTAGGGGAAGCAGGGGAAGTATAGAGGGAAGGGGAAGTATAGGGGAAGAAGGGGAAGTCTAAGGGAAGAAGGGGAAGTCTAGGGGAAGAAGGGGAAGTCTAAGGGAAGAAGGGGAAGTCTAGGGGAAGAAGGGGAAGTCTAAGGGAAGAAGGGGAAGTCTAGGGGAAGAAGGGGAAGTATAGAGGGAAGGGGAAGTCTAGGGGAAGAAGAGGAAGTCTAGGGGAAGAAGGGGAAGTCTAGGGGAAGAAGGGGAAGTATAGAGGGAAGGGGAAGTCTAGGGGAAGTAGGGGAAGTATAGAGGGAAGGGGAAGTCTAGGGGAAGTCTAGGGGAAGAAGGGGAAGTCTAGGGGAAGTCTAGGGGAAGAAGGGGAAGTATAGAGGGAAGGGGAAGTCTAATGGAAGAAGGGGAAGTATAGAGGGAAGGGGAAGTCTAGGGGAAGAAGGGGAAGTCTAGGGGAAGAAGGGGAAGTCTAGGGGAAGAAGGGGAAGTAGAGAGGGAAGGGGAAGTCTAGGGGAAGTCTCGGGGAAGAAGGGGACGTATAGAGGGAAGGGAAGTCTAGGGGAAGTCTAGGGGAAGAAGGGGAAGTATAGAGGGAAGGGGAAGTCTAGGGGAAGAAGGGGAAGTCTAGGGGAAGAAGGGGAAGTCTAGGGGAAGAAGGGGAAGTATAGAGGGAAGGGGAAGTCTAGGGGAAGAAGAGGAAGTCTAGGGGAAGAAGGGGAAGTCTAGGGGAAGAAGGGGAAGTATAGAGGGAAGGGAAGTCTAGGGGAAGTCTAGGGGAAGAAGGGGAAGTCTAGGGGAAGTCTAGGGGAAGCAGGGGAAGTATAGAGGGAAGGGGAAGTCTAGGGGAAGAAGGGGAAGTCTAAGGGAAGAAGGGGAAGTCTAGGGGAAGAAGGGGAAGTATAGAGGGAAGGGGAAGTCTAGGGGAAGAAGAGGAAGTCTAGGGGAAGAAGGGGAAGTCTAGGGGAAGAAGGGGAAGTATAGAGGGAAGGGGAAGTCTAGGGGAAGTAGGGAAGTATAGAGGGAAGGGGAAGTCTAGGGGAAGTCTAGGGGAAGAAGGGGAAGTCTAGGGGAAGTCTAAGGGAAGAAGGGGAAGTATAGAGGGAAGGGGAAGTCTAATGGAAGAAGGGGAAGTATAGAGGGAAGGGGAAGTCTAGGGGAAGAAGGGGAAGTCTAGGGGAAGAAGGGGAAGTCTAGGGGAAGAAGGGGAAGTAGAGAGGGAAGGGGAAGTCTAGGGGAAGTCTCGGGGAAGAAGGGGAAGTATAGAGGGAAGGGAAGTCTAGGGGAAGTCTAGGGGAAGAAGGGGAAGTATAGAGGGAAGGGGAAGTCTAGGGGAAGAAGGGGAAGTCTAGGGGAAGAAGGGGAAGTCTAGGGGAAGAAGTGGAAGTCTAGGCGAAGTCTAGGGGAAGAAGGGGAAGTATAGAGGGAAGGGGAAGTCTAGGGGAAGAAGGGAAGTCTAGGAGAAGAAGGGGAAGTCTAGGGGAAGAAGGGGAAGTATAGAGGGAAGGGGAAGTCTAGGGGAAGAAGGGGAAGTATAGAGGGAAGGGGAAGTCTATGGGAAGTCTAGGGGAAGAAGAGGAAGTCTAGGGGAAGAAGGGGAAGTCTAGGGGAAGAAGGGGAAGTATAGAGGGAAGGGTTAGTCTAGGGGAAGAAGGGGAAGTATAGAGGGAAGGGGAAGTCTAGGGGAAGTCTAGGGGAAGAAGAGGAAGTCTAGGGGAAGAAGGGGAAGTCTAGGGGAAGAAGGGGAAGTATAGAGGGAAGGGGAAGTCTAGGGGAAGTCTAGGGGAAGAAGGGGAAGTATAGAGGAAAGGGGAAGTCCAGAGGAAGTCTAGGGGAAGAAGGGGCAGTATAGAGGGAAGGGGAAGTCTAGGAGAAGTCTAGGGGAAGAAGGGGCAGTATAGAGGGAAGGGGAAGTCTAGGGGAAGAAGGGGAAGTCTAGGGGAAGAAGGGGAAGTATAGAGGGAAGGGGAAGTCTAGGGGAAGTCTAGGGGAAGAAGGGGAAGTATAGAGGGAAGGGGAAGTCTAGGGGAAGAAGGGGAAGTCTAGGGGAAGAAGGGGAAGTCTAGGGGAAGAAGGGGAAGTAGAGAGGGAAGGGGAAGTCTAGGGGAAGTCTAGGGGAAGAAGGGGAAGTATAGCGGGAAGGGAAGTCTAGGGGAAGTCTAGGGGAAGAAGGGGAAGCATAGAGGGAAGGGGAAGTCTAGGGGAAGAAGGGGAAGTCTAGGGGAAGAAGGGGAAGTCTAGGGGAAGAAGGGGAAGTATAGAGGGAAGGGGAAGTCTAGGGGAAGAAGGGGAAGTCTACGGGAAGAAGGGGAAGTCTAGGGGAAGAAGGGGAAGTATAGAGGGAAGGGGAAGTCTAGGGGAAATCTAGGGGAAGAAGGGGAAGTGTAGGGGAAGAAGTGGAAGTCTAGGCGAAGTCTAGGGGAAGAAGGGGAAGTATAGAGGGAAGGGGAAGTCTAGGGGAAGAAGGGGAAGTCTAGGAGAAGGGGAAGTCTAGGGGAAGAATTGGAAGTATAGAGGGAAGGGGAAGTCTAGGGGAAGAAGGGGAAGTATAGAGGGAAGGGGAAGTCTAGGGAAGTCTAGGGGAAGAAGAGGAAGTTTAGGGGAAGAAGGGGAAGTCTAGGGGAAGAAGGGGAAGTATAGAGGGAAGGGTTAGTCTAGGGGAAGAAGGGGAAGTATAGAGGGAAGGGGAAGTCTAGGGGAAGTCTAGGGGAAGAAGGGGAAGTCTAGGGGAAGTCTAGGGGAAGCAGGGGAAGTATAGAGGGAAGTGGAAGTCTAATGGAAGAAGGGGAAGTATAGAGGGAAGCGGAAGTCTAAGGGAAGAAGGGGAAGTCTAGGGAAGAAGGGGAAGTCTAGGGGAAGTCTCGCGGAAGAAGGGAAGTCTAGGGGAAGATGGGGAAGTCTAGGGGAAGAAAGCTTAGTCTAGGGGAAGAAGGGGAAGTCTAGGGGAAGAAGGGGAAGTCTAGGGGAAGAAGGGGGAAGTATAGATGGAAGGGGAAGTCCAGGGGTAGAATAGGGGAAGAAGGGGAAGTATAGAGGGAAGGGGAAGTCTAGGGGAAGTCTAGGGGAAGAAGGGGAAGTATAGAGGGAAGGGGAAGTCTAGGGAAGAAGGGGAAGTATAGAGGGAAGGGGAAGTCTAGGGGAAGATGGGGTAGTCTAGGGGAAGAAGGGGAAGTCTAGGGGAAGAAGGGGAAGTATAGAGGGAAGAGAAAGTCTAGGGGAAGAAGGGGAAGTATAGAGGCAAGGGGAAGTCTACGGGAAGTCTAGGGAAGAAGGGGAAGTCTAGGGGAAGAAGGGGAAGTCTTGGGGAAGAAGGGGAAGTCTAAGGGAAGAAGGGGAAGTCTAGGGGAAGAAGGGGAAGTCTAGGGAAGAAGGGGAAGTCTAGGGGAAGAAGGGGAAGTATAGAGGGAAGGGAAGTCTAGGGGAAGTCTAGGGGAAGAAGGGGAAGTCTAGGGGAAGAAGTGGAAGTCTAGGGGAAGTCTAGGGGAAGAAGGGGAAGTATAGAGGGAAGGGGAAGTCTAGGGGAAGAAGGGGAAGTCTAGGAGAAGAAGGGGAAGTCTAGGGGAAGAAGGGGAAGTATAGAGGGACGAAGAAGTCGAGGGGAAGTCTCGGGGAAGAAGGGGAAATCTAAGGGAAGAAGGGGAAGTCTAGGGGAAGAAGGGGAAGTCTAGGGGAAGAAGGGGAAGTATACAGGGAAGGGGAAGTCTAGGGGAAGTCTCGGGGAAGAAGGGGAAGTCTAGGGGAAGAAGGGGAAGTATAGAGGGAAGGGGAAGTCTAGGGGAAGTCTCGGGGAAGAAGGGGAAATCTAAGGGAAGAAGGGGAAGTCTAGGGGAAGAAGGGGAAGTCTAGGGGAAGTCTCGGGGAAGAAGGGGAAATCTAAGGGAAGAAGGGGAAGTCTAGGGGAAGAAGGGGAAGTCTAGGGAAGAAAGCTTAGTCTAGGGGAAGAAGGGGAAGTCTAGGGGAAGAAGGGGAAGTCTAGGGGAAGAAGGGGAAGTATAGAGGGAAGGGGAAGTCCAGGGGTAGAATAGGGGAAGAAGGGGAAGTATAGAGGGAAGGGGAAGTCTAGGGGAAGTCAAGGGGAAGAAGGGGAAGTATAGAGGGAAGGGGAAGTCTAGGGGAAGAAGGGGAAGTATAGAGGGAAGGGGAAGTCTAGGGGAAGTGTAGGGGAAGAAGGGGAAGTATAGAGGGAAGGGGAAGTCTAGGGGAAGTCTAGGGGAAGAAGGGGAAGTATAGAGGGAAGGGGAAATCTAGGGGAAGTCTAGGGGAAGAAGGGGAAGTATAGAGGAAAGGGGAAGTCCAGGGAAGTCTAGGGGAAGAAGGGGCAGTATAGAGGGAAGGGGAAGTCTAGGAGAAGTCTAGGGGAAGAAGGGGAAGTATAGAGGGAAGGGGAAGTCTAGGGGAAGTCTAGGGGAAGAAGGGAAGTATAGAGGGAAGGGGAAATCTAGGGGAAGAAGGGGAAGTATAGAGGGAAGGAGAAGTCTAGGGGAAGTCTAGGGGAAGAAGGGGAAGTATAGAGGGAAGGGGAAGTCTAGGGGAAGTCTAGGGGAAGAAGGGGAAGTATAGAGGGAAGGGGAAATCTAGGGGAAGTCTAGGGGAAGAAGGGGAAGTATAGAGGAAAGGGGAAGTCCAGGGGAAGTCTAGGGGAAGAAGGGGCAGTATAGAGGGAAGGGGAAGTCTAGGGGAAGAAGGGGAAGTCTAGGGGAAGAAGGGGAAGTATAGAGGGAAGGGGAAGTCTAGGGGAAGTCTAGGGGAAGAAGGGGGAAGTATAGAGGGAAGGGGAAGTCTAGGGGAAGAAGGGGAAGTCTAGGGGAAGAAGGGGAAGTCTAGGGGAAGAAGGAGAAGCAGAGAGGGAAGGGGATGTCTAGGGGAAGTCTAGGGGAAGAAGGGGAAGTATAGAGGGAAGGGAAGTCTAGGGGAAGTCTAGGGGGAAGAAGGGGAAGTATAGAGGGAAGGGGAAGTCTAGGGGAAGAAGGGGAAGTCTAGGGGAAGAAGGGGAAGTCTAGGGGAAGAAGGGGAAGTATAGAGGGAAGGGGAAGTCTAGGGGAAGAAGGGGAAGTCTAGGGGAAGAAGGGGAAGTCTAGGGGAAGAAGGGGAAGTATAGAGGGAAGGGGAAGTCTAGGGGAAATCTAGGGGAAGAAGGGGAAGTCTAGGGGAAGAAGTGGAAGTCTAGGCGAAGTCTAGGGGAAGAAGGGGAAGTATAGAGGGAAGGGGAAGTCTAGGGGAAGAAGGGGAAGTCTAGGAGAAGAAGGGGAAGTCTAGGGGAAGAAGGGGAAGTATAGAGGGGAAGGGGAAGTCTAGGGGAAGAAGGGGAAGTATAGAGGGAAGGGGAAGTCTAGGGGAAGTCTAGGGGAAGAAGAGGAAGTCTAGGGGAAGAAGGGGAAGTCTAGGGGAAGAAGGGGAAGTATAGAGGGAAGGGGAAGTCTAGGGGAAGTCTAGGGAAGAAGGGGAAGTATAGAGGGAAGGGGAAATCTAGGGGAAGTCTAGGGGAAGAAGGGGAAGTATAGAGGAAAGGGGAAGTCCAGGGGAAGTCTAGGGGAAGAAGGGGCAGTATAGAGGGAAGGGGAAGTCTAGGAGAAGTCTAGGGGAAGAAGGGGCAGTATAGAGGGAAGGGGAAGTCTAGGGGAAGAAGGGGAAGTCTAGGGGAAGAAGGGGAAGTATAGAGGGAAGGGGAAGTCTAGGGGAAGTCTAGGGGAAGAAGGGGAAGTATAGAGGGAAGGGGAAGTCTAGGGGAAGAAGGGGAAGTCTAGGGGAAGAAGGGGAAGTATAGAGGGAAGGGGAAGTCTAGGGGAAGAAGGGGAAGTATAGAGGGAAGGGGAAGTCTATGGGAAGTCTAGGGGAAGAAGAGGAAGTCTAGGGGAAGAAGGGGAAGTCTAGGGGAAGAAGGGGAAGTATAGAGGGAAGGGTTAGTCTAGGGGAAGAAGGGGAAGTATAGAGGGAAGGGGAAGTCTAGGGGAAGAAGGGGAAGTCTAGGGGAAGAAGGGGAAGTCTAGGGGAAGAAGGGGAAGTATAGAGGGAAGGGGAAGTCTAGGGGAAGAAGAGGAAGTCTAGGGGAAGAAGGGGAAGTCTAGGGGAAGAAGGGGAAGTATAGAGGGAAGGGAAGTCTAGGGGAAGTCTAGGGGAAGAAGGGGAAGTCTAGGGGAAGTCTAGGGGAAGCAGGGGAAGTATAGAGGGAAGGGGAAGTCTAGGGGAAGAAGGGGAAGTCTAAGGGAAGAAGGGGAAGTCTAGGGGAAGAAGGGGAAGTATAGAGGGAAGGGGAAGTCTAGGGGAAGAAGAGGAAGTCTAGGGGAAGAAGGGGAAGTCTAGGGGAAGAAGGGGAAGTATAGAGGGAAGGGGAAGTCTAGGGGAAGTAGGGAAGTATAGAGGGAAGGGGAAGTCTAGGGGAAGTCTAGGGGAAGAAGGGGAAGTCTAGGGGAAGTCTAAGGGAAGAAGGGGAAGTATAGAGGGAAGGGGAAGTCTAATGGAAGAAGGGGAAGTATAGAGGGAAGGGGAAGTCTAGGGGAAGAAGGGGAAGTCTAGGGGAAGAAGGGGAAGTCTAGGGGAAGAAGGGGAAGTAGAGAGGGAAGGGGAAGTCTAGGGGAAGTCTCGGGGAAGAAGGGGAAGTATAGAGGGAAGGGAAGTCTAGGGGAAGTCTAGGGGAAGAAGGGGAAGTATAGAGGGAAGGGGAAGTCTAGGGGAAGAAGGGGAAGTCTAGGGGAAGAAGGGGAAGTCTAGGGGAAGAAGTGGAAGTCTAGGCGAAGTCTAGGGGAAGAAGGGGAAGTATAGAGGGAAGGGGAAGTCTAGGGGAAGAAGGGAAGTCTAGGAGAAGAAGGGGAAGTCTAGGGGAAGAAGGGGAAGTATAGAGGGAAGGGGAAGTCTAGGGGAAGAAGGGGAAGTATAGAGGGAAGGGGAAGTCTATGGGAAGTCTAGGGGAAGAAGAGGAAGTCTAGGGGAAGAAGGGGAAGTCTAGGGGAAGAAGGGGAAGTATAGAGGGAAGGGTTAGTCTAGGGGAAGAAGGGGAAGTATAGAGGGAAGGGGAAGTCTAGGGGAAGTCTAGGGGAAGAAGAGGAAGTCTAGGGGAAGAAGGGGAAGTCTAGGGGAAGAAGGGGAAGTATAGAGGGAAGGGGAAGTCTAGGGGAAGTCTAGGGGAAGAAGGGGAAGTATAGAGGAAAGGGGAAGTCCAGAGGAAGTCTAGGGGAAGAAGGGGCAGTATAGAGGGAAGGGGAAGTCTAGGAGAAGTCTAGGGGAAGAAGGGGCAGTATAGAGGGAAGGGGAAGTCTAGGGGAAGAAGGGGAAGTCTAGGGGAAGAAGGGGAAGTATAGAGGGAAGGGGAAGTCTAGGGGAAGTCTAGGGGAAGAAGGGGAAGTATAGAGGGAAGGGGAAGTCTAGGGGAAGAAGGGGAAGTCTAGGGGAAGAAGGGGAAGTATAGAGGGAAGGGGAAGTCTAGGGGAAGAAGGGGAAGTATAGAGGGAAGGGGAAGTCTATGGGAAGTCTAGGGGAAGAAGAGGAAGTCTAGGGGAAGAAGGGGAAGTCTAGGGGAAGAAGGGGAAGTATAGAGGGAAGGGTTAGTCTAGGGGAAGAAGGGGAAGTATAGAGGGAAGGGGAAGTCTAGGGGAAGAAGGGGAAGTCTAGGGGAAGAAGGGGAAGTCTAGGGGAAGAAGGGGAAGTATAGAGGGAAGGGGAAGTCTAGGGGAAGAAGAGGAAGTCTAGGGGAAGAAGGGGAAGTCTAGGGGAAGAAGGGGAAGTATAGAGGGAAGGGGAAGTCTAGGGGAAATCTAGGGG
The DNA here is from genome assembly GCA_029215795.1 of Anniella stebbinsi. NCBI lineage: Eukaryota > Metazoa > Chordata > Lepidosauria > Squamata > Anniellidae > Anniella > Anniella stebbinsi. The sequence goes on from JARDYH010000050.1 coordinate 9,981, forward strand.
AAGAAGGGGAAGTCTAGGGGAAGAAGTGGAAGTCTAGGCGAAGTCTAGGGGAAGAAGGGGAAGTATAGAGGGAAGGGGAAGTCTAGGGGAAGAAGGGGAAGTCTAGGAGAAGAAGGGGAAGTCTAGGGGAAGAAGGGGAAGTATAGAGGGAAGGGGAAGTCTAGGGGAAGAAGGGGAAGTATAGAGGGAAGGGGAAGTCTAGGGGAAGTCTAGGGGAAGAAGAGGAAGTCTAGGGGAAGAAGGGGAAGTCTAGGGGAAGAAGGGGAAGTATAGAGGGAAGGGGAAGTCTAGGGGAAGTCTAGGGGAAGAAGGGGAAGTATAGAGGGAAGGGGAAATCTAGGGGAAGTCTAGGGGAAGAAGGGGAAGTATAGAGGAAAGGGGAAGTCCAGGGGAAGTCTAGGGGAAGAAGGGGCAGTATAGAGGGAAGGGGAAGTCTAGGAGAAGTCTAGGGGAAGAAGGGGCAGTATAGAGGGAAGGGGAAGTCTAGGGGAAGAAGGGGAAGTCTAGGGGAAGAAGGGGAAGTATAGAGGGAAGGGGAAGTCTAGGGGAAGTCTAGGGGAAGAAGGGGAAGTATAGAGGGAAGGGGAAGTCTAGGGGAAGAAGGGGAAGTCTAGGGGAAGAAGGGGAAGTATAGAGGGAAGGGGAAGTCTAGGGGAAGAAGGGGAAGTATAGAGGGAAGGGGAAGTCTATGGGAAGTCTAGGGGAAGAAGAGGAAGTCTAGGGGAAGAAGGGGAAGTCTAGGGGAAGAAGGGGAAGTATAGAGGGAAGGGTTAGTCTAGGGGAAGAAGGGGAAGTATAGAGGGAAGGGGAAGTCTAGGGGAAGAAGGGGAAGTCTAGGGGAAGAAGGGGAAGTCTAGGGGAAGAAGGGGAAGTATAGAGGGAAGGGGAAGTCTAGGGGAAGAAGAGGAAGTCTAGGGGAAGAAGGGGAAGTCTAGGGGAAGAAGGGGAAGTATAGAGGGAAGGGAAGTCTAGGGGAAGTCTAGGGGAAGAAGGGGAAGTCTAGGGGAAGTCTAGGGGAAGCAGGGGAAGTATAGAGGGAAGGGGAAGTCTAGGGGAAGAAGGGGAAGTCTAAGGGAAGAAGGGGAAGTCTAGGGGAAGAAGGGGAAGTATAGAGGGAAGGGGAAGTCTAGGGGAAGAAGAGGAAGTCTAGGGGAAGAAGGGGAAGTCTAGGGGAAGAAGGGGAAGTATAGAGGGAAGGGGAAGTCTAGGGGAAGTAGGGAAGTATAGAGGGAAGGGGAAGTCTAGGGGAAGTCTAGGGGAAGAAGGGGAAGTCTAGGGGAAGTCTAAGGGAAGAAGGGGAAGTATAGAGGGAAGGGGAAGTCTAATGGAAGAAGGGGAAGTATAGAGGGAAGGGGAAGTCTAGGGGAAGAAGGGGAAGTCTAGGGGAAGAAGGGGAAGTCTAGGGGAAGAAGGGGAAGTAGAGAGGGAAGGGGAAGTCTAGGGGAAGTCTCGGGGAAGAAGGGGAAGTATAGAGGGAAGGGAAGTCTAGGGGAAGTCTAGGGGAAGAAGGGGAAGTATAGAGGGAAGGGGAAGTCTAGGGGAAGAAGGGGAAGTCTAGGGGAAGAAGGGGAAGTCTAGGGGAAGAAGTGGAAGTCTAGGCGAAGTCTAGGGGAAGAAGGGGAAGTATAGAGGGAAGGGGAAGTCTAGGGGAAGAAGGGAAGTCTAGGAGAAGAAGGGGAAGTCTAGGGGAAGAAGGGGAAGTATAGAGGGAAGGGGAAGTCTAGGGGAAGAAGGGGAAGTATAGAGGGAAGGGGAAGTCTATGGGAAGTCTAGGGGAAGAAGAGGAAGTCTAGGGGAAGAAGGGGAAGTCTAGGGGAAGAAGGGGAAGTATAGAGGGAAGGGTTAGTCTAGGGGAAGAAGGGGAAGTATAGAGGGAAGGGGAAGTCTAGGGGAAGTCTAGGGGAAGAAGAGGAAGTCTAGGGGAAGAAGGGGAAGTCTAGGGGAAGAAGGGGAAGTATAGAGGGAAGGGGAAGTCTAGGGGAAGTCTAGGGGAAGAAGGGGAAGTATAGAGGAAAGGGGAAGTCCAGAGGAAGTCTAGGGGAAGAAGGGGCAGTATAGAGGGAAGGGGAAGTCTAGGAGAAGTCTAGGGGAAGAAGGGGCAGTATAGAGGGAAGGGGAAGTCTAGGGGAAGAAGGGGAAGTCTAGGGGAAGAAGGGGAAGTATAGAGGGAAGGGGAAGTCTAGGGGAAGTCTAGGGGAAGAAGGGGAAGTATAGAGGGAAGGGGAAGTCTAGGGGAAGAAGGGGAAGTCTAGGGGAAGAAGGGGAAGTCTAGGGGAAGAAGGGGAAGTAGAGAGGGAAGGGGAAGTCTAGGGGAAGTCTAGGGGAAGAAGGGGAAGTATAGCGGGAAGGGAAGTCTAGGGGAAGTCTAGGGGAAGAAGGGGAAGCATAGAGGGAAGGGGAAGTCTAGGGGAAGAAGGGGAAGTCTAGGGGAAGAAGGGGAAGTCTAGGGGAAGAAGGGGAAGTATAGAGGGAAGGGGAAGTCTAGGGGAAGAAGGGGAAGTCTACGGGAAGAAGGGGAAGTCTAGGGGAAGAAGGGGAAGTATAGAGGGAAGGGGAAGTCTAGGGGAAATCTAGGGGAAGAAGGGGAAGTGTAGGGGAAGAAGTGGAAGTCTAGGCGAAGTCTAGGGGAAGAAGGGGAAGTATAGAGGGAAGGGGAAGTCTAGGGGAAGAAGGGGAAGTCTAGGAGAAGAAGGGGAAGTCTAGGGGAAGAATTGGAAGTATAGAGGGAAGGGGAAGTCTAGGGGAAGAAGGGGAAGTATAGAGGGAAGGGGAAGTCTAGGGGAAGTCTAGGGGAAGAAGAGGAAGTTTAGGGGAAGAAGGGGAAGTCTAGGGGAAGAAGGGGAAGTATAGAGGGAAGGGTTAGTCTAGGGGAAGAAGGGGAAGTATAGAGGGAAGGGGAAGTCTAGGGGAAGTCTAGGGGAAGAAGGGGAAGTCTAGGGGAAGTCTAGGGGAAGCAGGGGAAGTATAGAGGGAAGTGGAAGTCTAATGGAAGAAGGGGAAGTATAGAGGGAAGCGGAAGTCTAAGGGAAGAAGGGGAAGTCTAGGGGAAGAAGGGGAAGTCTAGGGGAAGTCTCGCGGAAGAAGGGAAGTCTAGGGGAAGATGGGGAAGTCTAGGGGAAGAAAGCTTAGTCTAGGGGAAGAAGGGGAAGTCTAGGGGAAGAAGGGGAAGTCTAGGGGAAGAAGGGGAAGTATAGATGGAAGGGGAAGTCCAGGGGTAGAATAGGGGAAGAAGGGGAAGTATAGAGGGAAGGGGAAGTCTAGGGGAAGTCTAGGGGAAGAAGGGGAAGTATAGAGGGAAGGGGAAGTCTAGGGGAAGAAGGGGAAGTATAGAGGGAAGGGGAAGTCTAGGGGAAGATGGGGTAGTCTAGGGGAAGAAGGGGAAGTCTAGGGGAAGAAGGGGAAGTATAGAGGGAAGAGAAAGTCTAGGGGAAGAAGGGGAAGTATAGAGGCAAGGGGAAGTCTACGGGAAGTCTAGGGAAGAAGGGGAAGTCTAGGGGAAGAAGGGGAAGTCTTGGGGAAGAAGGGGAAGTCTAAGGGAAGAAGGGGAAGTCTAGGGGAAGAAGGGGAAGTCTAGGGGAAGAAGGGGAAGTCTAGGGGAAGAAGGGGAAGTATAGAGGGAAGGGGAAGTCTAGGGGAAGTCTAGGGGAAGAAGGGGAAGTCTAGGGGAAGAAGTGGAAGTCTAGGGGAAGTCTAGGGGAAGAAGGGGAAGTATAGAGGGAAGGGGAAGTCTAGGGGAAGAAGGGGAAGTCTAGGAGAAGAAGGGGAAGTCTAGGGGAAGAAGGGGAAGTATAGAGGGACGAAGAAGTCGAGGGGAAGTCTCGGGGAAGAAGGGGAAATCTAAGGGAAGAAGGGGAAGTCTAGGGGAAGAAGGGGAAGTCTAGGGGAAGAAGGGGAAGTATACAGGGAAGGGGAAGTCTAGGGGAAGTCTCGGGGAAGAAGGGGAAGTCTAGGGGAAGAAGGGGAAGTATAGAGGGAAGGGGAAGTCTAGGGGAAGTCTCGGGGAAGAAGGGGAAATCTAAGGGAAGAAGGGGAAGTCTAGGGGAAGAAGGGGAAGTCTAGGGGAAGTCTCGGGGAAGAAGGGGAAATCTAAGGGAAGAAGGGGAAGTCTAGGGGAAGAAGGGGAAGTCTAGGGGAAGAAAGCTTAGTCTAGGGGAAGAAGGGGAAGTCTAGGGGAAGAAGGGGAAGTCTAGGGGAAGAAGGGGAAGTATAGAGGGAAGGGGAAGTCCAGGGGTAGAATAGGGGAAGAAGGGGAAGTATAGAGGGAAGGGGAAGTCTAGGGGAAGTCAAGGGGAAGAAGGGGAAGTATAGAGGGAAGGGGAAGTCTAGGGGAAGAAGGGGAAGTATAGAGGGAAGGGGAAGTCTAGGGGAAGTCTAGGGGAAGAAGGGGAAGTATAGAGGGAAGGGGAAGTCTAGGGGAAGTCTAGGGGAAGAAGGGGAAGTATAGAGGGAAGGGGAAATCTAGGGGAAGTCTAGGGGAAGAAGGGGAAGTATAGAGGAAAGGGGAAGTCCAGGGGAAGTCTAGGGGAAGAAGGGGCAGTATAGAGGGAAGGGGAAGTCTAGGAGAAGTCTAGGGGAAGAAGGGGAAGTATAGAGGGAAGGGGAAGTCTAGGGGAAGTCTAGGGGAAGAAGGGGAAGTATAGAGGGAAGGGGAAATCTAGGGGAAGAAGGGGAAGTATAGAGGGAAGGAGAAGTCTAGGGGAAGTCTAGGGGAAGAAGGGGAAGTATAGAGGGAAGGGGAAGTCTAGGGGAAGTCTAGGGGAAGAAGGGGAAGTATAGAGGGAAGGGGAAGTCTAGGGGAAGAAGGGGAAGTCTAGGGGAAGAAGGGGAAGTCTAGGGGAAGAAGGAGAAGCAGAGAGGGAAGGGGATGTCTAGGGGAAGTCTAGGGGAAGAAGGGGAAGTATAGAGGGAAGGGAAGTCTAGGGGAAGTCTAGGGGAAGAAGGGGAAGTATAGAGGGAAGGGGAAGTCTAGGGGAAGAAGGGGAAGTCTAGGGGAAGAAGGGGAAGTCTAGGGGAAGAAGGGGAAGTATAGAGGGAAGGGGAAGTCTAGGGGAAGAAGGGGAAGTCTAGGGGAAGAAGGGGAAGTCTAGGGGAAGAAGGGGAAGTATAGAGGGAAGGGGAAGTCTAGGGGAAATCTAGGGGAAGAAGGGGAAGTCTAGGGGAAGAAGTGGAAGTCTAGGCGAAGTCTAGGGGAAGAAGGGGAAGTATAGAGGGAAGGGGAAGTCTAGGGGAAGAAGGGGAAGTCTAGGAGAAGAAGGGGAAGTCTAGGGGAAGAAGGGGAAGTATAGAGGGAAGGGGAAGTCTAGGGGAAGAAGGGGAAGTATAGAGGGAAGGGGAAGTCTAGGGGAAGTCTAGGGGAAGAAGAGGAAGTCTAGGGGAAGAAGGGGAAGTCTAGGGGAAGAAGGGGAAGTATAGAGGGAAGGGGAAGTCTAGGGGAAGTCTAGGGGAAGAAGGGGAAGTATAGAGGGAAGGGGAAATCTAGGGGAAGTCTAGGGGAAGAAGGGGAAGTATAGAGGAAAGGGGAAGTCCAGGGGAAGTCTAGGGGAAGAAGGGGCAGTATAGAGGGAAGGGGAAGTCTAGGAGAAGTCTAGGGGAAGAAGGGGCAGTATAGAGGGAAGGGGAAGTCTAGGGGAAGAAGGGGAAGTCTAGGGGAAGAAGGGGAAGTATAGAGGGAAGGGGAAGTCTAGGGGAAGTCTAGGGGAAGAAGGGGAAGTATAGAGGGAAGGGGAAGTCTAGGGGAAGAAGGGGAAGTCTAGGGGAAGAAGGGGAAGTAGAGAGGTAAGGGGAAGTCTAGGGGAAGTCTAGGGGAAGAAGGGGAAGTATATAGGGAAGGGAAGTCTAGGGGAAGTCTAGGGGAAGAAGGGGAAGTATAGAGGGAAGGGGAAGTCTAGGGGAAGAAGGGGAAGTCTAGGGGAAGAAGGGGAAGTCTAGGGGAAGAAGGGGAAGTATAGAGGGAAGGGGAAGTCTAGGGAAAGAAGGGGAAGTCTAGGGGAAGAAGGGGAAGTCTAGGGGAAGAAGGGGAAGTATAGAGGGAAGGGGAAGTCTAGGGGAAATCTAGGGGAAGAAGGGGAAGTCTAGGGGAAGAAGTGGAAGTCTAGGCGAAGTCTAGGGGAAGAAGGGGAAGTATAGAGGGAAGGGGAAGTCTAGGGGAAGAAGGGAAGTCTAGGAGAAGAAGGGGAAGTCTAGGGGAAGAAGGGGAAGTATAGAGGGAAGGGGAAGTCTAGGGGAAGAAGGGGAAGTATAGAGGGAAGGGGAAGTCTAGGGGAAGTCTAGGGGAAGAAGAGGAAGTCTAGGGGAAGAAGGGGAAGTCTAGGGGAAGAAGGGGAAGTATAGAGGGAAGGGTTAGTCTAGGGGAAGAAGGGGAAGTATAGAGGGAAGGGGAAGTCTAGGGGAAGTCTAGGGGAAGAAGGGGAAGTCTAGGGGAAGTCTAGGGGAAGCAGGGGAAGTATAGAGGGAAGGGGAAGTCTAATGGAAGAAGGGGAAGTATAGAGGGAAGGGGAAATCTAGGGGAAGAAGGGGAAGTCTAGGGGAAGAAGGGGAAGTCTAGGGGAAGAAGGGGAAGTAGAGAGGGAAGGGGAAATCTAGGGGAAATCTAGGGGAAGAAGGGGAAGTATAGAGGGAAGGGAAGTCTAGGGGAAGTCTAGGGGAAGAAGGGGACGTCTAGGGGAAGTCTAGGGGAAGCAGGGGAAGTATAGAGGGAAGGGGAAGTATAGGGGAAGAAGGGGAAGTCTAAGGGAAGAAGGGGAAGTCTAGGGGAAGAAGGGGAAGTCTAAGGGAAGAAGGGGAAGTCTAGGGGAAGAAGGGGAAGTATAGAGGGAAGGGGAAGTCTAGGGGAAGAAGAGGAAGTCTAGGGGAAGAAGGGGAAGTCTAGGGGAAGAAGGGGAAGTATAGGGGGAAGGGGAAGTCTAGGGGAAGAAGGGGAAGTATACAGGGAAGGGGAAGTCTAGGGGCAGTCTAGGGGAAGAAGGGGAAGACTAGGGGAAGTCTAGGGGAAGCAGGGGAAGTATAGAGGGAAGGGGAAGACTAATGGAAGAAGGGGAAGTATAGAGGGAAGGGGAAGTCTAGGGGAAGACGGGGAAGTCTAGGGGAAGAAGGGGAAGTATAGAGCGAAGGGTTAGTCTAGGGGAAGAAGGGGAAGTCTAGGGGAAGTCTAGGGGAAGAAGGGGAAGTCTAGGGGAAGTCTAGGGGAAGCAGGGGAAGTATAGAGGGAAGGGGAAGTCTAGGGGAAGTCTAGGGGAAGAAGGGGAAGTATAGAGGGAAGGGGAAGTCTAGGGGAAGAAGGGGAAGTCTAGGGGAAGAAGGGGAAGTCTAGGGGAAGAAGGGGAAGTAGAGAGGGAAGGGGAAGTCTAGGGGAAGTCTAGGGGAAGAAGGGGAAGTATAGAGGGAAGGGAAGTCTAGGGGAAGTCTAGGGGAAGAAGGGGAAGTATAGAGGGAAGGGGAAGTCTAGGGGAAGAAGGGGAAGTCTAGGGGAAGAAGGGGAAGTATAGAGGGAAGGGGAAGTCTAGGGGAAGAAGGGGAAGTCTAGGGGAAGAAGGGGAAGTCTAGGGGAAGAAGGGGAAGTATAGAGGGAAGGGGAAGTCTAGGGGAAATCTAGGGGAAGAAGGGGAAGTCTAGGGGAAGAAGTGGAAGTCTAGGCGAAGTCTAGGGGAAGAAGGGGAAGTATAGAGGGAAGGGGAAGTCTAGGGGAAGAAGGGGAAGTCTAGGAGAAGAAGGGGAAGTCTAGGGGAAGAAGGGGAAGTATAGAGGGAAGGGGAAGTCTAGGGGAAGAAGGGGAAGTATAGAGGGAAGGGGAAGTCTAGGGGAAGTCTAGGGGAAGAAGAGGAAGTCTAGGGGAAGAAGGGGAAGTCTAGGGGAAGAAGGGGAAGTATAGAGGGAAGGGGAAGTCTAGGGGAAGTCTAGGGGAAGAAGGGGAAGTATAGAGGGAAGGGGAAATCTAGGGGAAGTCTAGGGGAAGAAGGGGAAGTATAGAGGAAAGGGGAAGTCCAGGGGAAGTCTAGGGGAAGAAGGGGCAGTATAGAGGGAAGGGGAAGTCTAGGAGAAGTCTAGGGGAAGAAGTGGCAGTATAGAGGGAAGGGGAAGTCTAGGGGAAGAAGGGGAAGTCTAGGGGAAGAAGGGGAAGTATAGAGGGAAGGGGAAGTCTAGGGGAAGTCTAGGGGAAGAAGGGGAAGTATAGAGGGAAGGGGAAGTCTAGGGGAAGAAGGGGAAGTCTAGGGGAAGAAGGGGAAGTAGAGAGGTAAGGGGAAGTCTAGGGGAAGTCTAGGGGAAGAAGGGGAAGTATAGAGGGAAGGGAAGTCTAGGGGAAGTCTAGGGGAAGAAGGGGAAGTATAGAGGGAAGGGGAAGTCTAGGGGAAGAAGGGGAAGTCTAGGGGAAGAAGGGGAAGTCTAGGGGAAGAAGGGGAAGTATAGAGGGAAGGGGAAGTCTAGGGAAAGAAGGGGAAGTCTAGGGGAAGAAGGGGAAGTCTAGGGGAAGAAGGGGAAGTATAGAGGGAAGGGGAAGTCTAGGGGAAATCTAGGGGAAGAAGGGGAAGTCTAGGGGAAGAAGTGGAAGTCTAGGCGAAGTCTAGGGGAAGAAGGGGAAGTATAGAGGGAAGGGGAAGTCTAGGGGAAGAAGGGAAGTCTAGGAGAAGAAGGGGAAGTCTAGGGGAAGAAGGGGAAGTATAGAGGGAAGGGGAAGTCTAGGGGAAGAAGGGGAAGTATAGAGGGAAGGGGAAGTCTAGGGGAAGTCTAGGGGAAGAAGAGGAAGTCTAGGGGAAGAAGGGGAAGTCTAGGGGAAGAAGGGGAAGTATAGAGGGAAGGGTTAGTCTAGGGGAAGAAGGGGAAGTATAGAGGGAAGGGGAAGTCTAGGGGAAGTCTAGGGGAAGAAGGGGAAGTCTAGGGGAAGTCTAGGGGAAGCAGGGGAAGTATAGAGGGAAGGGGAAGTCTAATGGAAGAAGGGGAAGTATAGAGGGAAGGGGAAATCTAGGGGAAGAAGGGGAAGTCTAGGGGAAGAAGGGGAAGTCTAGGGGAAGAAGGGGAAGTAGAGAGGGAAGGGGAAATCTAGGGGAAATCTAGGGGAAGAAGGGGAAGTATAGAGGGAAGGGAAGTCTAGGGGAAGTCTAGGGGAAGAAGGGGACGTCTAGGGGAAGTCTAGGGGAAGCAGGGGAAGTATAGAGGGAAGGGGAAGTATAGGGGAAGAAGGGGAAGTCTAAGGGAAGAAGGGGAAGTCTAGGGGAAGAAGGGGAAGTCTAAGGGAAGAAGGGGAAGTCTAGGGGAAGAAGGGGAAGTCTAAGGGAAGAAGGGGAAGTCTAGGGGAAGAAGGGGAAGTATAGAGGGAAGGGGAAGTCTAGGGGAAGAAGAGGAAGTCTAGGGGAAGAAGGGGAAGTCTAGGGGAAGAAGGGGAAGTATAGAGGGAAGGGGAAGTCTAGGGGAAGTAGGGGAAGTATAGAGGGAAGGGGAAGTCTAGGGGAAGTCTAGGGGAAGAAGGGGAAGTCTAGGGGAAGTCTAGGGGAAGAAGGGGAAGTATAGAGGGAAGGGGAAGTCTAATGGAAGAAGGGGAAGTATAGAGGGAAGGGGAAGTCTAGGGGAAGAAGGGGAAGTCTAGGGGAAGAAGGGGAAGTCTAGGGGAAGAAGGGGAAGTAGAGAGGGAAGGGGAAGTCTAGGGGAAGTCTCGGGGAAGAAGGGGACGTATAGAGGGAAGGGAAGTCTAGGGGAAGTCTAGGGGAAGAAGGGGAAGTATAGAGGGAAGGGGAAGTCTAGGGGAAGAAGGGGAAGTCTAGGGGAAGAAGGGGAAGTCTAGGGGAAGAAGGGGAAGTATAGAGGGAAGGGGAAGTCTAGGGGAAGAAGAGGAAGTCTAGGGGAAGAAGGGGAAGTCTAGGGGAAGAAGGGGAAGTATAGAGGGAAGGGAAGTCTAGGGGAAGTCTAGGGGAAGAAGGGGAAGTCTAGGGGAAGTCTAGGGGAAGCAGGGGACGTATAGAGGGAAGGGGAAGTCTAGGGGAAGAAGGGGAAGTCTAAGGGAAGAAGGGGAAGTCTAGGGGAAGAAGGGGAAGTATAGAGGGAAGGGGAAGTCTAGGGGAAGAAGAGGAAGTCTAGGGGAAGAAGGGGAAGTCTAGGGGAAGAAGGGGAAGTATAGAGGGAAGGGGAAGTCTAGGGGAAGTAGGGAAGTATAGAGGGAAGGGGAAGTCTAGGGGAAGTCTAGGGGAAGAAGGGGAAGTCTAGGGGAAGTCTAAGGGAAGAAGGGGAAGTATAGAGGGAAGGGGAAGTCTAATGGAAGAAGGGGAAGTATAGAGGGAAGGGGAAGTCTAGGGGAAGAAGGGGAAGTCTAGGGGAAGAAGGGGAAGTCTAGGGGAAGAAGGGGAAGTAGAGAGGGAAGGGGAAGTCTAGGGGAAGTCTCGGGGAAGAAGGGGAAGTATAGAGGGAAGGGAAGTCTAGGGGAAGTCTAGGGGAAGAAGGGGAAGTATAGAGGGAAGGGGAAGTCTAGGGGAAGAAGGGGAAGTCTAGGGGAAGAAGGGGAAGTCTAGGGGAAGAAGTGGAAGTCTAGGCGAAGTCTAGGGGAAGAAGGGGAAGTATAGAGGGAAGGGGAAGTCTAGGGGAAGAAGGGAAGTCTAGGAGAAGAAGGGGAAGTCTAGGGGAAGAAGGGGAAGTATAGAGGGAAGGGGAAGTCTAGGGGAAGAAGGGGAAGTATAGAGGGAAGGGGAAGTCTATGGGAAGTCTAGGGGAAGAAGAGGAAGTCTAGGGGAAGAAGGGGAAGTCTAGGGGAAGAAGGGGAAGTATAGAGGGAAGGGTTAGTCTAGGGGAAGAAGGGGAAGTATAGAGGGAAGGGGAAGTCTAGGGGAAGTCTAGGGGAAGAAGAGGAAGTCTAGGGGAAGAAGGGGAAGTCTAGGGGAAGAAGGGGAAGTATAGAGGGAAGGGGAAGTCTAGGGGAAGTCTAGGGGAAGAAGGGGAAGTATAGAGGAAAGGGGAAGTCCAGAGGAAGTCTAGGGGAAGAAGGGGCAGTATAGAGGGAAGGGGAAGTCTAGGAGAAGTCTAGGGGAAGAAGGGGCAGTATAGAGGGAAGGGGAAGTCTAGGGGAAGAAGGGGAAGTCTAGGGGAAGAAGGGGAAGTATAGAGGGAAGGGGAAGTCTAGGGGAAGTCTAGGGGAAGAAGGGGAAGTATAGAGGGAAGGGGAAGTCTAGGGGAAGAAGGGGAAGTCTAGGGGAAGAAGGGGAAGTCTAGGGGAAGAAGGGGAAGTAGAGAGGGAAGGGGAAGTCTAGGGGAAGTCTAGGGGAAGAAGGGGAAGTATAGCGGGAAGGGAAGTCTAGGGGAAGTCTAGGGGAAGAAGGGGAAGCATAGAGGGAAGGGGAAGTCTAGGGGAAGAAGGGGAAGTCTAGGGGAAGAAGGGGAAGTCTAGGGGAAGAAGGGGAAGTATAGAGGGAAGGGGAAGTCTAGGGGAAGAAGGGGAAGTCTAGGGGAAGAAGGGGAAGTCTAGGGGAAGAAGGGGAAGTATAGAGGGAAGGGGAAGTCTAGGGGAAGTAGGGGAAGTATAGAGGGAAGGGGAAGTCTAGGGGAAGTCTAGGGGAAGAAGGGGAAGTCTAGGGGAAGTCTAGGGGAAGAAGGGGAAGTATAGAGGGAAGGGGAAGTCTAATGGAAGAAGGGGAAGTATAGAGGGAAGGGGAAGTCTAGGGGAAGAAGGGGAAGTCTAGGGGAAGAAGGGGAAGTCTAGGGGAAGAAGGGGAAGTAGAGAGGGAAGGGGAAGTCTAGGGGAAGTCTCGGGGAAGAAGGGGACGTATAGAGGGAAGGGAAGTCTAGGGGAAGTCTAGGGGAAGAAGGGGAAGTATAGAGGGAAGGGGAAGTCTAGGGGAAGAAGGGGAAGTCTAGGGGAAGAAGGGGAAGTCTAGGGGAAGAAGGGGAAGTATAGAGGGAAGGGGAAGTCTAGGGGAAGAAGAGGAAGTCTAGGGGAAGAAGGGGAAGTCTAGGGGAAGAAGGGGAAGTATAGAGGGAAGGGAAGTCTAGGGGAAGTCTAGGGGAAGAAGGGGAAGTCTAGGGGAAGTCTAGGGGAAGCAGGGGAAGTATAGAGGGAAGGGGAAGTCTAGGGGAAGAAGGGGAAGTCTAAGGGAAGAAGGGGAAGTCTAGGGGAAGAAGGGGAAGTATAGAGGGAAGGGGAAGTCTAGGGGAAGAAGAGGAAGTCTAGGGGAAGAAGGGGAAGTCTAGGGGAAGAAGGGGAAGTATAGAGAGAAGGGGAAGTCTAGGGGAAGTAGGGAAGTATAGAGGGAAGGGGAAGTCTAGGGGAAGTCTAGGGGAAGAAGGGGAAGTCTAGGGGAAGTCTAAGGGAAGAAGGGGAAGTATAGAGGGAAGGGGAAGTCTAATGGAAGAAGGGGAAGTATAGAGGGAAGGGGAAGTCTAGGGGAAGAAGGGGAAGTCTAGGGGAAGAAGGGGAAGTCTAGGGGAAGAAGGGGAAGTAGAGAGGGAAGGGGAAGTCTAGGGGAAGTCTCGGGGAAGAAGGGGAAGTATAGAGGGAAGGGAAGTCTAGGGGAAGTCTAGGGGAAGAAGGGGAAGTATAGAGGGAAGGGGAAGTCTAGGGGAAGAAGGGGAAGTCTAGGGGAAGAAGGGGAAGTCTAGGGGAAGAAGTGGAAGTCTAGGCGAAGTCTAGGGGAAGAAGGGGAAGTATAGAGGGAAGGGGAAGTCTAGGGGAAGAAGGGAAGTCTAGGAGAAGAAGGGGAAGTCTAGGGGAAGAAGGGGAAGTATAGAGGGAAGGGGAAGTCTAGGGGAAGAAGGGGAAGTATAGAGGGAAGGGGAAGTCTATGGGAAGTCTAGGGGAAGAAGAGGAAGTCTAGGGGAAGAAGGGGAAGTCTAGGGGAAGAAGGGGAAGTATAGAGGGAAGGGTTAGTCTAGGGGAAGAAGGGGAAGTATAGAGGGAAGGGGAAGTCTAGGGGAAGTCTAGGGGAAGAAGAGGAAGTCTAGGGGAAGAAGGGGAAGTCTAGGGGAAGAAGGGGAAGTATAGAGGGAAGGGTTAGTCTAGGGGAAGAAGGGGAAGTATAGAGGGAAGGGGAAGTCTAGGGGAAGTCTAGGGGAAGAAGGGGAAGTCTAGGGGAAGTCTAGGGGAAGCAGGGGAAGTATAGAGGGAAGGGGAAGTCTAATGGAAGAAGGGGAAGTATAGAGGGAAGGGGAAATCTAGGGGAAGAAGGGGAAGTCTAGGGGAAGAAGGGGAAGTCTAGGGGAAGAAGGGGAAGTAGAGAGGGAAGGGGAAATCTAGGGGAAATCTAGGGGAAGAAGGGGAAGTATAGAGGGAAGGGAAGTCTAGGGGAAGTCTAGGGGAAGAAGGGGACGTCTAGGGGAAGTCTAGGGGAAGCAGGGGAAGTATAGAGGGAAGGGGAAGTATAGGGGAAGAAGGGGAAGTCTAAGGGAAGAAGGGGAAGTCTAGGGGAAGAAGGGGAAGTCTAAGGGAAGAAGGGGAAGTCTAGGGGAAGAAGGGGAAGTATAGAGGGAAGGGGAAGTCTAGGGGAAGAAGAGGAAGTCTAGGGGAAGAAGGGGAAGTCTAGGGGAAGAAGGGGAAGTATAGGGGGAAGGGGAAGTCTAGGGGAAGAAGGGGAAGTATACAGGGAAGGGGAAGTCTAGGGGCAGTCTAGGGGAAGAAGGGGAAGACTAGGGGAAGTCTAGGGGAAGCAGGGGAAGTATAGAGGGAAGGGGAAGACTAATGGAAGAAGGGGAAGTATAGAGGGAAGGGGAAGTCTAGGGGAAGACGGGGAAGTCTAGGGGAAGAAGGGGAAGTATAGAGCGAAGGGTTAGTCTAGGGGAAGAAGGGGAAGTCTAGGGGAAGTCTAGGGGAAGAAGGGGAAGTCTAGGGGAAGTCTAGGGGAAGCAGGGGAAGTATAGAGGGAAGGGGAAGTCTAGGGGAAGTCTAGGGGAAGAAGGGGAAGTATAGAGGGAAGGGGAAGTCTAGGGGAAGAAGGGGAAGTCTAGGGGAAGAAGGGGAAGTCTAGGGGAAGAAGGGGAAGTAGAGAGGGAAGGGGAAGTCTAGGGGAAGTCTAGGGGAAGAAGGGGAAGTATAGAGGGAAGGGAAGTCTAGGGGAAGTCTAGGGGAAGAAGGGGAAGTATAGAGGGAAGGGGAAGTCTAGGGGAAGAAGGGGAAGTCTAGGGGAAGAAGGGGAAGTATAGAGGGAAGGGGAAGTCTAGGGGAAGAAGGGGAAGTCTAGGGGAAGAAGGGGAAGTCTAGGGGAAGAAGGGGAAGTATAGAGGGAAGGGGAAGTCTAGGGGAAATCTAGGGGAAGAAGGGGAAGTCTAGGGGAAGAAGTGGAAGTCTAGGCGAAGTCTAGGGGAAGAAGGGGAAGTATAGAGGGAAGGGGAAGTCTAGGGGAAGAAGGGGAAGTCTAGGAGAAGAAGGGGAAGTCTAGGGGAAGAAGGGGAAGTATAGAGGGAAGGGGAAGTCTAGGGGAAGAAGGGGAAGTATAGAGGGAAGGGGAAGTCTAGGGGAAGTCTAGGGGAAGAAGAGGAAGTCTAGGGGAAGAAGGGGAAGTCTAGGGGAAGAAGGGGAAGTATAGAGGGAAGGGGAAGTCTAGGGGAAGTCTAGGGGAAGAAGGGGAAGTATAGAGGGAAGGGGAAATCTAGGGGAAGTCTAGGGGAAGAAGGGGAAGTATAGAGGAAAGGGGAAGTCCAGGGGAAGTCTAGGGGAAGAAGGGGCAGTATAGAGGGAAGGGGAAGTCTAGGAGAAGTCTAGGGGAAGAAGTGGCAGTATAGAGGGAAGGGGAAGTCTAGGGGAAGAAGGGGAAGTCTAGGGGAAGAAGGGGAAGTATAGAGGGAAGGGGAAGTCTAGGGGAAGTCTAGGGGAAGAAGGGGAAGTATAGAGGGAAGGGGAAGTCTAGGGGAAGAAGGGGAAGTCTAGGGGAAGAAGGGGAAGTAGAGAGGTAAGGGGAAGTCTAGGGGAAGTCTAGGGGAAGAAGGGGAAGTATAGAGGGAAGGGAAGTCTAGGGGAAGTCTAGGGGAAGAAGGGGAAGTATAGAGGGAAGGGGAAGTCTAGGGGAAGAAGGGGAAGTCTAGGGGAAGAAGGGGAAGTCTAGGGGAAGAAGGGGAAGTATAGAGGGAAGGGGAAGTCTAGGGAAAGAAGGGGAAGTCTAGGGGAAGAAGGGGAAGTCTAGGGGAAGAAGGGGAAGTATAGAGGGAAGGGGAAGTCTAGGGGAAATCTAGGGGAAGAAGGGGAAGTCTAGGGGAAGAAGTGGAAGTCTAGGCGAAGTCTAGGGGAAGAAGGGGAAGTATAGAGGGAAGGGGAAGTCTAGGGGAAGAAGGGAAGTCTAGGAGAAGAAGGGGAAGTCTAGGGGAAGAAGGGGAAGTATAGAGGGAAGGGGAAGTCTAGGGGAAGAAGGGGAAGTATAGAGGGAAGGGGAAGTCTAGGGGAAGTCTAGGGGAAGAAGAGGAAGTCTAGGGGAAGAAGGGGAAGTCTAGGGGAAGAAGGGGAAGTATAGAGGGAAGGGTTAGTCTAGGGGAAGAAGGGGAAGTATAGAGGGAAGGGGAAGTCTAGGGGAAGTCTAGGGGAAGAAGGGGAAGTCTAGGGGAAGTCTAGGGGAAGCAGGGGAAGTATAGAGGGAAGGGGAAGTCTAATGGAAGAAGGGGAAGTATA
Source organism: Anniella stebbinsi (assembly GCA_029215795.1). Lineage (NCBI taxonomy): Eukaryota > Metazoa > Chordata > Lepidosauria > Squamata > Anniellidae > Anniella > Anniella stebbinsi. Next base: position 25,543 of record JARDYH010000050.1, read on the forward strand.
GAGGGAAGGGGAAATCTAGGGGAAGAAGGGGAAGTCTAGGGGAAGAAGGGGAAGTCTAGGGGAAGAAGGGGAAGTAGAGAGGGAAGGGGAAATCTAGGGGAAATCTAGGGGAAGAAGGGGAAGTATAGAGGGAAGGGAAGTCTAGGGGAAGTCTAGGGGAAGAAGGGGACGTCTAGGGGAAGTCTAGGGGAAGCAGGGGAAGTATAGAGGGAAGGGGAAGTATAGGGGAAGAAGGGGAAGTCTAAGGGAAGAAGGGGAAGTCTAGGGGAAGAAGGGGAAGTCTAAGGGAAGAAGGGGAAGTCTAGGGGAAGAAGGGGAAGTCTAAGGGAAGAAGGGGAAGTCTAGGGGAAGAAGGGGAAGTATAGAGGGAAGGGGAAGTCTAGGGGAAGAAGAGGAAGTCTAGGGGAAGAAGGGGAAGTCTAGGGGAAGAAGGGGAAGTATAGAGGGAAGGGGAAGTCTAGGGGAAGTAGGGGAAGTATAGAGGGAAGGGGAAGTCTAGGGGAAGTCTAGGGGAAGAAGGGGAAGTCTAGGGGAAGTCTAGGGGAAGAAGGGGAAGTATAGAGGGAAGGGGAAGTCTAATGGAAGAAGGGGAAGTATAGAGGGAAGGGGAAGTCTAGGGGAAGAAGGGGAAGTCTAGGGGAAGAAGGGGAAGTCTAGGGGAAGAAGGGGAAGTAGAGAGGGAAGGGGAAGTCTAGGGGAAGTCTCGGGGAAGAAGGGGACGTATAGAGGGAAGGGAAGTCTAGGGGAAGTCTAGGGGAAGAAGGGGAAGTATAGAGGGAAGGGGAAGTCTAGGGGAAGAAGGGGAAGTCTAGGGGAAGAAGGGGAAGTCTAGGGGAAGAAGGGGAAGTATAGAGGGAAGGGGAAGTCTAGGGGAAGAAGAGGAAGTCTAGGGGAAGAAGGGGAAGTCTAGGGGAAGAAGGGGAAGTATAGAGGGAAGGGAAGTCTAGGGGAAGTCTAGGGGAAGAAGGGGAAGTCTAGGGGAAGTCTAGGGGAAGCAGGGGACGTATAGAGGGAAGGGGAAGTCTAGGGGAAGAAGGGGAAGTCTAAGGGAAGAAGGGGAAGTCTAGGGGAAGAAGGGGAAGTATAGAGGGAAGGGGAAGTCTAGGGGAAGAAGAGGAAGTCTAGGGGAAGAAGGGGAAGTCTAGGGGAAGAAGGGGAAGTATAGAGGGAAGGGGAAGTCTAGGGGAAGTAGGGAAGTATAGAGGGAAGGGGAAGTCTAGGGGAAGTCTAGGGGAAGAAGGGGAAGTCTAGGGGAAGTCTAAGGGAAGAAGGGGAAGTATAGAGGGAAGGGGAAGTCTAATGGAAGAAGGGGAAGTATAGAGGGAAGGGGAAGTCTAGGGGAAGAAGGGGAAGTCTAGGGGAAGAAGGGGAAGTCTAGGGGAAGAAGGGGAAGTAGAGAGGGAAGGGGAAGTCTAGGGGAAGTCTCGGGGAAGAAGGGGAAGTATAGAGGGAAGGGAAGTCTAGGGGAAGTCTAGGGGAAGAAGGGGAAGTATAGAGGGAAGGGGAAGTCTAGGGGAAGAAGGGGAAGTCTAGGGGAAGAAGGGGAAGTCTAGGGGAAGAAGTGGAAGTCTAGGCGAAGTCTAGGGGAAGAAGGGGAAGTATAGAGGGAAGGGGAAGTCTAGGGGAAGAAGGGAAGTCTAGGAGAAGAAGGGGAAGTCTAGGGGAAGAAGGGGAAGTATAGAGGGAAGGGGAAGTCTAGGGGAAGAAGGGGAAGTATAGAGGGAAGGGGAAGTCTATGGGAAGTCTAGGGGAAGAAGAGGAAGTCTAGGGGAAGAAGGGGAAGTCTAGGGGAAGAAGGGGAAGTATAGAGGGAAGGGTTAGTCTAGGGGAAGAAGGGGAAGTATAGAGGGAAGGGGAAGTCTAGGGGAAGTCTAGGGGAAGAAGAGGAAGTCTAGGGGAAGAAGGGGAAGTCTAGGGGAAGAAGGGGAAGTATAGAGGGAAGGGGAAGTCTAGGGGAAGTCTAGGGGAAGAAGGGGAAGTATAGAGGAAAGGGGAAGTCCAGAGGAAGTCTAGGGGAAGAAGGGGCAGTATAGAGGGAAGGGGAAGTCTAGGAGAAGTCTAGGGGAAGAAGGGGCAGTATAGAGGGAAGGGGAAGTCTAGGGGAAGAAGGGGAAGTCTAGGGGAAGAAGGGGAAGTATAGAGGGAAGGGGAAGTCTAGGGGAAGTCTAGGGGAAGAAGGGGAAGTATAGAGGGAAGGGGAAGTCTAGGGGAAGAAGGGGAAGTCTAGGGGAAGAAGGGGAAGTCTAGGGGAAGAAGGGGAAGTAGAGAGGGAAGGGGAAGTCTAGGGGAAGTCTAGGGGAAGAAGGGGAAGTATAGCGGGAAGGGAAGTCTAGGGGAAGTCTAGGGGAAGAAGGGGAAGCATAGAGGGAAGGGGAAGTCTAGGGGAAGAAGGGGAAGTCTAGGGGAAGAAGGGGAAGTCTAGGGGAAGAAGGGGAAGTATAGAGGGAAGGGGAAGTCTAGGGGAAGAAGGGGAAGTCTAGGGGAAGAAGGGGAAGTCTAGGGGAAGAAGGGGAAGTATAGAGGGAAGGGGAAGTCTAGGGGAAGTAGGGGAAGTATAGAGGGAAGGGGAAGTCTAGGGGAAGTCTAGGGGAAGAAGGGGAAGTCTAGGGGAAGTCTAGGGGAAGAAGGGGAAGTATAGAGGGAAGGGGAAGTCTAATGGAAGAAGGGGAAGTATAGAGGGAAGGGGAAGTCTAGGGGAAGAAGGGGAAGTCTAGGGGAAGAAGGGGAAGTCTAGGGGAAGAAGGGGAAGTAGAGAGGGAAGGGGAAGTCTAGGGGAAGTCTCGGGGAAGAAGGGGACGTATAGAGGGAAGGGAAGTCTAGGGGAAGTCTAGGGGAAGAAGGGGAAGTATAGAGGGAAGGGGAAGTCTAGGGGAAGAAGGGGAAGTCTAGGGGAAGAAGGGGAAGTCTAGGGGAAGAAGGGGAAGTATAGAGGGAAGGGGAAGTCTAGGGGAAGAAGAGGAAGTCTAGGGGAAGAAGGGGAAGTCTAGGGGAAGAAGGGGAAGTATAGAGGGAAGGGAAGTCTAGGGGAAGTCTAGGGGAAGAAGGGGAAGTCTAGGGGAAGTCTAGGGGAAGCAGGGGAAGTATAGAGGGAAGGGGAAGTCTAGGGGAAGAAGGGGAAGTCTAAGGGAAGAAGGGGAAGTCTAGGGGAAGAAGGGGAAGTATAGAGGGAAGGGGAAGTCTAGGGGAAGAAGAGGAAGTCTAGGGGAAGAAGGGGAAGTCTAGGGGAAGAAGGGGAAGTATAGAGAGAAGGGGAAGTCTAGGGGAAGTAGGGAAGTATAGAGGGAAGGGGAAGTCTAGGGGAAGTCTAGGGGAAGAAGGGGAAGTCTAGGGGAAGTCTAAGGGAAGAAGGGGAAGTATAGAGGGAAGGGGAAGTCTAATGGAAGAAGGGGAAGTATAGAGGGAAGGGGAAGTCTAGGGGAAGAAGGGGAAGTCTAGGGGAAGAAGGGGAAGTCTAGGGGAAGAAGGGGAAGTAGAGAGGGAAGGGGAAGTCTAGGGGAAGTCTCGGGGAAGAAGGGGAAGTATAGAGGGAAGGGAAGTCTAGGGGAAGTCTAGGGGAAGAAGGGGAAGTATAGAGGGAAGGGGAAGTCTAGGGGAAGAAGGGGAAGTCTAGGGGAAGAAGGGGAAGTCTAGGGGAAGAAGTGGAAGTCTAGGCGAAGTCTAGGGGAAGAAGGGGAAGTATAGAGGGAAGGGGAAGTCTAGGGGAAGAAGGGAAGTCTAGGAGAAGAAGGGGAAGTCTAGGGGAAGAAGGGGAAGTATAGAGGGAAGGGGAAGTCTAGGGGAAGAAGGGGAAGTATAGAGGGAAGGGGAAGTCTATGGGAAGTCTAGGGGAAGAAGAGGAAGTCTAGGGGAAGAAGGGGAAGTCTAGGGGAAGAAGGGGAAGTATAGAGGGAAGGGTTAGTCTAGGGGAAGAAGGGGAAGTATAGAGGGAAGGGGAAGTCTAGGGGAAGTCTAGGGGAAGAAGAGGAAGTCTAGGGGAAGAAGGGGAAGTCTAGGGGAAGAAGGGGAAGTATAGAGGGAAGGGGAAGTCTAGGGGAAGTCTAGGGGAAGAAGGGGAAGTATAGAGGAAAGGGGAAGTCCAGAGGAAGTCTAGGGGAAGAAGGGGCAGTATAGAGGGAAGGGGAAGTCTAGGAGAAGTCTAGGGGAAGAAGGGGCAGTATAGAGGGAAGGGGAAGTCTAGGGGAAGAAGGGGAAGTCTAGGGGAAGAAGGGGAAGTATAGAGGGAAGGGGAAGTCTAGGGGAAGTCTAGGGGAAGAAGGGGAAGTATAGAGGGAAGGGGAAGTCTAGGGGAAGAAGGGGAAGTCTAGGGGAAGAAGGGGAAGTCTAGGGGAAGAAGGGGAAGTAGAGAGGGAAGGGGAAGTCTAGGGGAAGTCTAGGGGAAGAAGGGGAAGTATAGCGGGAAGGGAAGTCTAGGGGAAGTCTAGGGGAAGAAGGGGAAGCATAGAGGGAAGGGGAAGTCTAGGGGAAGAAGGGGAAGTCTAGGGGAAGAAGGGGAAGTCTAGGGGAAGAAGGGGAAGTATAGAGGGAAGGGGAAGTCTAGGGGAAGAAGGGGAAGTCTACGGGAAGAAGGGGAAGTCTAGGGGAAGAAGGGGAAGTATAGAGGGAAGGGGAAGTCTAGGGGAAATCTAGGGGAAGAAGGGGAAGTGTAGGGGAAGAAGTGGAAGTCTAGGCGAAGTCTAGGGGAAGAAGGGGAAGTATAGAGGGAAGGGGAAGTCTAGGGGAAGAAGGGGAAGTCTAGGAGAAGAAGGGGAAGTCTAGGGGAAGAATTGGAAGTATAGAGGGAAGGGGAAGTCTAGGGGAAGAAGGGGAAGTATAGAGGGAAGGGGAAGTCTAGGGGAAGTCTAGGGGAAGAAGAGGAAGTTTAGGGGAAGAAGGGGAAGTCTAGGGGAAGAAGGGGAAGTATAGAGGGAAGGGTTAGTCTAGGGGAAGAAGGGGAAGTATAGAGGGAAGGGGAAGTCTAGGGGAAGTCTAGGGGAAGAAGGGGAAGTCTAGGGGAAGTCTAGGGGAAGCAGGGGAAGTATAGAGGGAAGTGGAAGTCTAATGGAAGAAGGGGAAGTATAGAGGGAAGCGGAAGTCTAAGGGAAGAAGGGGAAGTCTAGGGGAAGAAGGGGAAGTCTAGGGGAAGTCTCGCGGAAGAAGGGAAGTCTAGGGGAAGATGGGGAAGTCTAGGGGAAGAAAGCTTAGTCTAGGGGAAGAAGGGGAAGTCTAGGGGAAGAAGGGGAAGTCTAGGGGAAGAAGGGGAAGTATAGATGGAAGGGGAAGTCCAGGGGTAGAATAGGGGAAGAAGGGGAAGTATAGAGGGAAGGGGAAGTCTAGGGGAAGTCTAGGGGAAGAAGGGGAAGTATAGAGGGAAGGGGAAGTCTAGGGGAAGAAGGGGAAGTATAGAGGGAAGGGGAAGTCTAGGGGAAGATGGGGTAGTCTAGGGGAAGAAGGGGAAGTCTAGGGGAAGAAGGGGAAGTATAGAGGGAAGAGAAAGTCTAGGGGAAGAAGGGGAAGTATAGAGGCAAGGGGAAGTCTACGGGAAGTCTAGGGAAGAAGGGGAAGTCTAGGGGAAGAAGGGGAAGTCTTGGGGAAGAAGGGGAAGTCTAAGGGAAGAAGGGGAAGTCTAGGGGAAGAAGGGGAAGTCTAGGGGAAGAAGGGGAAGTCTAGGGGAAGAAGGGGAAGTATAGAGGGAAGGGGAAGTCTAGGGGAAGTCTAGGGGAAGAAGGGGAAGTCTAGGGGAAGAAGTGGAAGTCTAGGGGAAGTCTAGGGGAAGAAGGGGAAGTATAGAGGGAAGGGGAAGTCTAGGGGAAGAAGGGGAAGTCTAGGAGAAGAAGGGGAAGTCTAGGGGAAGAAGGGGAAGTATAGAGGGACGAAGAAGTCGAGGGGAAGTCTCGGGGAAGAAGGGGAAATCTAAGGGAAGAAGGGGAAGTCTAGGGGAAGAAGGGGAAGTCTAGGGGAAGAAGGGGAAGTATACAGGGAAGGGGAAGTCTAGGGGAAGTCTCGGGGAAGAAGGGGAAGTCTAGGGGAAGAAGGGGAAGTATAGAGGGAAGGGGAAGTCTAGGGGAAGTCTCGGGGAAGAAGGGGAAATCTAAGGGAAGAAGGGGAAGTCTAGGGGAAGAAGGGGAAGTCTAGGGGAAGTCTCGGGGAAGAAGGGGAAATCTAAGGGAAGAAGGGGAAGTCTAGGGGAAGAAGGGGAAGTCTAGGGGAAGAAAGCTTAGTCTAGGGGAAGAAGGGGAAGTCTAGGGGAAGAAGGGGAAGTCTAGGGGAAGAAGGGGAAGTATAGAGGGAAGGGGAAGTCCAGGGGTAGAATAGGGGAAGAAGGGGAAGTATAGAGGGAAGGGGAAGTCTAGGGGAAGTCAAGGGGAAGAAGGGGAAGTATAGAGGGAAGGGGAAGTCTAGGGGAAGAAGGGGAAGTATAGAGGGAAGGGGAAGTCTAGGGGAAGTCTAGGGGAAGAAGGGGAAGTATAGAGGGAAGGGGAAGTCTAGGGGAAGTCTAGGGGAAGAAGGGGAAGTATAGAGGGAAGGGGAAATCTAGGGGAAGTCTAGGGGAAGAAGGGGAAGTATAGAGGAAAGGGGAAGTCCAGGGGAAGTCTAGGGGAAGAAGGGGCAGTATAGAGGGAAGGGGAAGTCTAGGAGAAGTCTAGGGGAAGAAGGGGAAGTATAGAGGGAAGGGGAAGTCTAGGGGAAGTCTAGGGGAAGAAGGGGAAGTATAGAGGGAAGGGGAAATCTAGGGGAAGAAGGGGAAGTATAGAGGGAAGGAGAAGTCTAGGGGAAGTCTAGGGGAAGAAGGGGAAGTATAGAGGGAAGGGGAAGTCTAGGGGAAGTCTAGGGGAAGAAGGGGAAGTATAGAGGGAAGGGGAAATCTAGGGGAAGTCTAGGGGAAGAAGGGGAAGTATAGAGGAAAGGGGAAGTCCAGGGGAAGTCTAGGGGAAGAAGGGGCAGTATAGAGGGAAGGGGAAGTCTAGGGGAAGAAGGGGAAGTCTAGGGGAAGAAGGGGAAGTATAGAGGGAAGGGGAAGTCTAGGGGAAGTCTAGGGGAAGAAGGGGAAGTATAGAGGGAAGGGGAAGTCTAGGGGAAGAAGGGGAAGTCTAGGGGAAGAAGGGGAAGTCTAGGGGAAGAAGGAGAAGCAGAGAGGGAAGGGGATGTCTAGGGGAAGTCTAGGGGAAGAAGGGGAAGTATAGAGGGAAGGGAAGTCTAGGGGAAGTCTAGGGGAAGAAGGGGAAGTATAGAGGGAAGGGGAAGTCTAGGGGAAGAAGGGGAAGTCTAGGGGAAGAAGGGGAAGTCTAGGGGAAGAAGGGGAAGTATAGAGGGAAGGGGAAGTCTAGGGGAAGAAGGGGAAGTCTAGGGGAAGAAGGGGAAGTCTAGGGGAAGAAGGGGAAGTATAGAGGGAAGGGGAAGTCTAGGGGAAATCTAGGGGAAGAAGGGGAAGTCTAGGGGAAGAAGTGGAAGTCTAGGCGAAGTCTAGGGGAAGAAGGGGAAGTATAGAGGGAAGGGGAAGTCTAGGGGAAGAAGGGGAAGTCTAGGAGAAGAAGGGGAAGTCTAGGGGAAGAAGGGGAAGTATAGAGGGAAGGGGAAGTCTAGGGGAAGAAGGGGAAGTATAGAGGGAAGGGGAAGTCTAGGGGAAGTCTAGGGGAAGAAGAGGAAGTCTAGGGGAAGAAGGGGAAGTCTAGGGGAAGAAGGGGAAGTATAGAGGGAAGGGGAAGTCTAGGGGAAGTCTAGGGGAAGAAGGGGAAGTATAGAGGGAAGGGGAAATCTAGGGGAAGTCTAGGGGAAGAAGGGGAAGTATAGAGGAAAGGGGAAGTCCAGGGGAAGTCTAGGGGAAGAAGGGGCAGTATAGAGGGAAGGGGAAGTCTAGGAGAAGTCTAGGGGAAGAAGGGGCAGTATAGAGGGAAGGGGAAGTCTAGGGGAAGAAGGGGAAGTCTAGGGGAAGAAGGGGAAGTATAGAGGGAAGGGGAAGTCTAGGGGAAGTCTAGGGGAAGAAGGGGAAGTATAGAGGGAAGGGGAAGTCTAGGGGAAGAAGGGGAAGTCTAGGGGAAGAAGGGGAAGTAGAGAGGTAAGGGGAAGTCTAGGGGAAGTCTAGGGGAAGAAGGGGAAGTATATAGGGAAGGGAAGTCTAGGGGAAGTCTAGGGGAAGAAGGGGAAGTATAGAGGGAAGGGGAAGTCTAGGGGAAGAAGGGGAAGTCTAGGGGAAGAAGGGGAAGTCTAGGGGAAGAAGGGGAAGTATAGAGGGAAGGGGAAGTCTAGGGAAAGAAGGGGAAGTCTAGGGGAAGAAGGGGAAGTCTAGGGGAAGAAGGGGAAGTATAGAGGGAAGGGGAAGTCTAGGGGAAATCTAGGGGAAGAAGGGGAAGTCTAGGGGAAGAAGTGGAAGTCTAGGCGAAGTCTAGGGGAAGAAGGGGAAGTATAGAGGGAAGGGGAAGTCTAGGGGAAGAAGGGAAGTCTAGGAGAAGAAGGGGAAGTCTAGGGGAAGAAGGGGAAGTATAGAGGGAAGGGGAAGTCTAGGGGAAGAAGGGGAAGTATAGAGGGAAGGGGAAGTCTAGGGGAAGTCTAGGGGAAGAAGAGGAAGTCTAGGGGAAGAAGGGGAAGTCTAGGGGAAGAAGGGGAAGTATAGAGGGAAGGGTTAGTCTAGGGGAAGAAGGGGAAGTATAGAGGGAAGGGGAAGTCTAGGGGAAGTGTAGGGGAAGAAGGGGAAGTCTAGGGGAAGTCTAGGGGAAGCAGGGGAAGTATAGAGGGAAGGGGAAGTCTAATGGAAGAAGGGGAAGTATAGAGGGAAGGGGAAATCTAGGGGAAGAAGGGGAAGTCTAGGGGAAGAAGGGGAAGTCTAGGGGAAGAAGGGGAAGTAGAGAGGGAAGGGGAAATCTAGGGGAAATCTAGGGGAAGAAGGGGAAGTATAGAGGGAAGGGAAGTCTAGGGGAAGTCTAGGGGAAGAAGGGGACGTCTAGGGGAAGTCTAGGGGAAGCAGGGGAAGTATAGAGGGAAGGGGAAGTATAGGGGAAGAAGGGGAAGTCTAAGGGAAGAAGGGGAAGTCTAGGGGAAGAAGGGGAAGTCTAAGGGAAGAAGGGGAAGTCTAGGGGAAGAAGGGGAAGTATAGAGGGAAGGGGAAGTCTAGGGGAAGAAGAGGAAGTCTAGGGGAAGAAGGGGAAGTCTAGGGGAAGAAGGGGAAGTATAGGGGGAAGGGGAAGTCTAGGGGAAGAAGGGGAAGTATACAGGGAAGGGGAAGTCTAGGGGCAGTCTAGGGGAAGAAGGGGAAGACTAGGGGAAGTCTAGGGGAAGCAGGGGAAGTATAGAGGGAAGGGGAAGACTAATGGAAGAAGGGGAAGTATAGAGGGAAGGGGAAGTCTAGGGGAAGACGGGGAAGTCTAGGGGAAGAAGGGGAAGTATAGAGCGAAGGGTTAGTCTAGGGGAAGAAGGGGAAGTCTAGGGGAAGTCTAGGGGAAGAAGGGGAAGTCTAGGGGAAGTCTAGGGGAAGCAGGGGAAGTATAGAGGGAAGGGGAAGTCTAGGGGAAGTCTAGGGGAAGAAGGGGAAGTATAGAGGGAAGGGGAAGTCTAGGGGAAGAAGGGGAAGTCTAGGGGAAGAAGGGGAAGTCTAGGGGAAGAAGGGGAAGTAGAGAGGGAAGGGGAAGTCTAGGGGAAGTCTAGGGGAAGAAGGGGAAGTATAGAGGGAAGGGAAGTCTAGGGGAAGTCTAGGGGAAGAAGGGGAAGTATAGAGGGAAGGGGAAGTCTAGGGGAAGAAGGGGAAGTCTAGGGGAAGAAGGGGAAGTATAGAGGGAAGGGGAAGTCTAGGGGAAGAAGGGGAAGTCTAGGGGAAGAAGGGGAAGTCTAGGGGAAGAAGGGGAAGTATAGAGGGAAGGGGAAGTCTAGGGGAAATCTAGGGGAAGAAGGGGAAGTCTAGGGGAAGAAGTGGAAGTCTAGGCGAAGTCTAGGGGAAGAAGGGGAAGTATAGAGGGAAGGGGAAGTCTAGGGGAAGAAGGGGAAGTCTAGGAGAAGAAGGGGAAGTCTAGGGGAAGAAGGGGAAGTATAGAGGGAAGGGGAAGTCTAGGGGAAGAAGGGGAAGTATAGAGGGAAGGGGAAGTCTAGGGGAAGTCTAGGGGAAGAAGAGGAAGTCTAGGGGAAGAAGGGGAAGTCTAGGGGAAGAAGGGGAAGTATAGAGGGAAGGGGAAGTCTAGGGGAAGTCTAGGGGAAGAAGGGGAAGTATAGAGGGAAGGGGAAATCTAGGGGAAGTCTAGGGGAAGAAGGGGAAGTATAGAGGAAAGGGGAAGTCCAGGGGAAGTCTAGGGGAAGAAGGGGCAGTATAGAGGGAAGGGGAAGTCTAGGAGAAGTCTAGGGGAAGAAGTGGCAGTATAGAGGGAAGGGGAAGTCTAGGGGAAGAAGGGGAAGTCTAGGGGAAGAAGGGGAAGTATAGAGGGAAGGGGAAGTCTAGGGGAAGTCTAGGGGAAGAAGGGGAAGTATAGAGGGAAGGGGAAGTCTAGGGGAAGAAGGGGAAGTCTAGGGGAAGAAGGGGAAGTAGAGAGGTAAGGGGAAGTCTAGGGGAAGTCTAGGGGAAGAAGGGGAAGTATAGAGGGAAGGGAAGTCTAGGGGAAGTCTAGGGGAAGAAGGGGAAGTATAGAGGGAAGGGGAAGTCTAGGGGAAGAAGGGGAAGTCTAGGGGAAGAAGGGGAAGTCTAGGGGAAGAAGGGGAAGTATAGAGGGAAGGGGAAGTCTAGGGAAAGAAGGGGAAGTCTAGGGGAAGAAGGGGAAGTCTAGGGGAAGAAGGGGAAGTATAGAGGGAAGGGGAAGTCTAGGGGAAATCTAGGGGAAGAAGGGGAAGTCTAGGGGAAGAAGTGGAAGTCTAGGCGAAGTCTAGGGGAAGAAGGGGAAGTATAGAGGGAAGGGGAAGTCTAGGGGAAGAAGGGAAGTCTAGGAGAAGAAGGGGAAGTCTAGGGGAAGAAGGGGAAGTATAGAGGGAAGGGGAAGTCTAGGGGAAGAAGGGGAAGTATAGAGGGAAGGGGAAGTCTAGGGGAAGTCTAGGGGAAGAAGAGGAAGTCTAGGGGAAGAAGGGGAAGTCTAGGGGAAGAAGGGGAAGTATAGAGGGAAGGGTTAGTCTAGGGGAAGAAGGGGAAGTATAGAGGGAAGGGGAAGTCTAGGGGAAGTCTAGGGGAAGAAGGGGAAGTCTAGGGGAAGTCTAGGGGAAGCAGGGGAAGTATAGAGGGAAGGGGAAGTCTAATGGAAGAAGGGGAAGTATAGAGGGAAGGGGAAATCTAGGGGAAGAAGGGGAAGTCTAGGGGAAGAAGGGGAAGTCTAGGGGAAGAAGGGGAAGTAGAGAGGGAAGGGGAAATCTAGGGGAAATCTAGGGGAAGAAGGGGAAGTATAGAGGGAAGGGAAGTCTAGGGGAAGTCTAGGGGAAGAAGGGGACGTCTAGGGGAAGTCTAGGGGAAGCAGGGGAAGTATAGAGGGAAGGGGAAGTATAGGGGAAGAAGGGGAAGTCTAAGGGAAGAAGGGGAAGTCTAGGGGAAGAAGGGGAAGTCTAAGGGAAGAAGGGGAAGTCTAGGGGAAGAAGGGGAAGTCTAAGGGAAGAAGGGGAAGTCTAGGGGAAGAAGGGGAAGTATAGAGGGAAGGGGAAGTCTAGGGGAAGAAGAGGAAGTCTAGGGGAAGAAGGGGAAGTCTAGGGGAAGAAGGGGAAGTATAGAGGGAAGGGGAAGTCTAGGGGAAGTAGGGGAAGTATAGAGGGAAGGGGAAGTCTAGGGGAAGTCTAGGGGAAGAAGGGGAAGTCTAGGGGAAGTCTAGGGGAAGAAGGGGAAGTATAGAGGGAAGGGGAAGTCTAATGGAAGAAGGGGAAGTATAGAGGGAAGGGGAAGTCTAGGGGAAGAAGGGGAAGTCTAGGGGAAGAAGGGGAAGTCTAGGGGAAGAAGGGGAAGTAGAGAGGGAAGGGGAAGTCTAGGGGAAGTCTCGGGGAAGAAGGGGACGTATAGAGGGAAGGGAAGTCTAGGGGAAGTCTAGGGGAAGAAGGGGAAGTATAGAGGGAAGGGGAAGTCTAGGGGAAGAAGGGGAAGTCTAGGGGAAGAAGGGGAAGTCTAGGGGAAGAAGGGGAAGTATAGAGGGAAGGGGAAGTCTAGGGGAAGAAGAGGAAGTCTAGGGGAAGAAGGGGAAGTCTAGGGGAAGAAGGGGAAGTATAGAGGGAAGGGAAGTCTAGGGGAAGTCTAGGGGAAGAAGGGGAAGTCTAGGGGAAGTCTAGGGGAAGCAGGGGAAGTATAGAGGGAAGGGGAAGTCTAGGGGAAGAAGGGGAAGTCTAAGGGAAGAAGGGGAAGTCTAGGGGAAGAAGGGGAAGTATAGAGGGAAGGGGAAGTCTAGGGGAAGAAGAGGAAGTCTAGGGGAAGAAGGGGAAGTCTAGGGGAAGAAGGGGAAGTATAGAGGGAAGGGGAAGTCTAGGGGAAGTAGGGAAGTATAGAGGGAAGGGGAAGTCTAGGGGAAGTCTAGGGGAAGAAGGGGAAGTCTAGGGGAAGTCTAAGGGAAGAAGGGGAAGTATAGAGGGAAGGGGAAGTCTAATGGAAGAAGGGGAAGTATAGAGGGAAGGGGAAGTCTAGGGGAAGAAGGGGAAGTCTAGGGGAAGAAGGGGAAGTCTAGGGGAAGAAGGGGAAGTAGAGAGGGAAGGGGAAGTCTAGGGGAAGTCTCGGGGAAGAAGGGGAAGTATAGAGGGAAGGGAAGTCTAGGGGAAGTCTAGGGGAAGAAGGGGAAGTATAGAGGGAAGGGGAAGTCTAGGGGAAGAAGGGGAAGTCTAGGGGAAGAAGGGGAAGTCTAGGGGAAGAAGTGGAAGTCTAGGCGAAGTCTAGGGGAAGAAGGGGAAGTATAGAGGGAAGGGGAAGTCTAGGGGAAGAAGGGAAGTCTAGGAGAAGAAGGGGAAGTCTAGGGGAAGAAGGGGAAGTATAGAGGGAAGGGGAAGTCTAGGGGAAGAAGGGGAAGTATAGAGGGAAGGGGAAGTCTAGGGGAAGTCTAGGGGAAGAAGAGGAAGTCTAGGGGAAGAAGGGGAAGTCTAGGGGAAGAAGGGGAAGTATAGAGGGAAGGGTTAGTCTAGGGGAAGAAGGGGAAGTATAGAGGGAAGGGGAAGTCTAGGGGAAGTCTAGGGGAAGAAGAGGAAGTCTAGGGGAAGAAGGGGAAGTCTAGGGGAAGAAGGGGAAGTATAGAGGGAAGGGGAAGTCTAGGGGAAGTCTAGGGGAAGAAGGGGAAGTATAGAGGAAAGGGGAAGTCCAGAGGAAGTCTAGGGGAAGAAGGGGCAGTATAGAGGGAAGGGGAAGTCTAGGAGAAGTCTAGGGGAAGAAGGGGCAGTATAGAGGGAAGGGGAAGTCTAGGGGAAGAAGGGGAAGTCTAGGGGAAGAAGGGGAAGTATAGAGGGAAGGGGAAGTCTAGGGGAAGTCTAGGGGAAGAAGGGGAAGTATAGAGGGAAGGGGAAGTCTAGGGGAAGAAGGGGAAGTCTAGGGGAAGAAGGGGAAGTCTAGGGGAAGAAGGGGAAGTAGAGAGGGAAGGGGAAGTCTAGGGGAAGTCTAGGGGAAGAAGGGGAAGTATAGCGGGAAGGGAAGTCTAGGGGAAGTCTAGGGGAAGAAGGGGAAGCATAGAGGGAAGGGGAAGTCTAGGGGAAGAAGGGGAAGTCTAGGGGAAGAAGGGGAAGTCTAGGGGAAGAAGGGGAAGTATAGAGGGAAGGGGAAGTCTAGGGGAAGAAGGGGAAGTCTACGGGAAGAAGGGGAAGTCTAGGGGAAGAAGGGGAAGTATAGAGGGAAGGGGAAGTCTAGGGGAAATCTAGGGGAAGAAGGGGAAGTGTAGGGGAAGAAGTGGAAGTCTAGGCGAAGTCTAGGGGAAGAAGGGGAAGTATAGAGGGAAGGGGAAGTCTAGGGGAAGAAGGGGAAGTCTAGGAGAAGAAGGGGAAGTCTAGGGGAAGAATTGGAAGTATAGAGGGAAGGGGAAGTCTAGGGGAAGAAGGGGAAGTATAGAGGGAAGGGGAAGTCTAGGGGAAGTCTAGGGGAAGAAGAGGAAGTTTAGGGGAAGAAGGGGAAGTCTAGGGGAAGAAGGGGAAGTATAGAGGGAAGGGTTAGTCTAGGGGAAGAAGGGGAAGTATAGAGGGAAGGGGAAGTCTAGGGGAAGTCTAGGGGAAGAAGGGGAAGTCTAGGGGAAGTCTAGGGGAAGCAGGGGAAGTATAGAGGGAAGTGGAAGTCTAATGGAAGAAGGGGAAGTATAGAGGGAAGCGGAAGTCTAAGGGAAGAAGGGGAAGTCTAGGGGAAGAAGGGGAAGTCTAGGGGAAGTCTCGCGGAAGAAGGGAAGTCTAGGGGAAGATGGGGAAGTCTAGGGGAAGAAAGCTTAGTCTAGGGGAAGAAGGGGAAGTCTAGGGGAAGAAGGGGAAGTCTAGGGGAAGAAGGGGAAGTATAGATGGAAGGGGAAGTCCAGGGGTAGAATAGGGGAAGAAGGGGAAGTATAGAGGGAAGGGGAAGTCTAGGGGAAGTCTAGGGGAAGAAGGGGAAGTATAGAGGGAAGGGGAAGTCTAGGGGAAGAAGGGGAAGTATAGAGGGAAGGGGAAGTCTAGGGGAAGATGGGGTAGTCTAGGGGAAGAAGGGGAAGTCTAGGGGAAGAAGGGGAAGTATAGAGGGAAGAGAAAGTCTAGGGGAAGAAGGGGAAGTATAGAGGCAAGGGGAAGTCTACGGGAAGTCTAGGGAAGAAGGGGAAGTCTAGGGGAAGAAGGGGAAGTCTTGGGGAAGAAGGGGAAGTCTAGGGGAAGAAGGGGAAGTAGAGAGGGAAGGGGAAATCTAGGGGAAATCTAGGGGAAGAAGGGGAAGTATAGAGGGAAGGGGAAGTCTAGGGGAAGAAGGGGAAGTATAGAGGGAAGGGGAAGTCTAGGGGAAGTCTAGGGGAAGAAGGGGAAGTCTAGGGGAAGAAGTGGAAGTCTTGGGGAAGAAGGGGAAGTCTAAGGGAAGAAGGGGAAGTCTAGGGGAAGAAGGGGAAGTCTAGGGGAAGAAGGGGAAGTCTAGGGGAAGAAGGGGAAGTATAGAGGGAAGGGGAAGTCTAGGGGAAGTCTAGGGGAAGAAGGGGAAGTCTAGGGGAAGAAGTGGAAGTCTAGGGGAAGTCTAGGGGAAGAAGGGGAAGTATAGAGGGAAGGGGAAGTCTAGGGGAAGAAGGGGAAGTCTAGGAGAAGAAGGGGAAGTCTAGGGGAAGAAGGGGAAGTATAGAGGGACGAAGAAGTCGAGGGGAAGTCTCGGGGAAGAAGGGGAAATCTAAGGGAAGAAGGGGAAGTCTAGGGGAAGAAGGGGAAGTCTAGGGGAAGAAGGGGAAGTATACAGGGAAGGGGAAGTCTAGGGGAAGTCTCGGGGAAGAAGGGGAAGTCTAGGGGAAGAAGGGGAAGTATAGAGGGAAGGGGAAGTCTAGGGGAAGTCTCGGGGAAGAAGGGGAAATCTAAGGGAAGAAGGGGAAGTCTAGGGGAAGAAGGGGAAGTCTAGGGGAAGTCTCGGGGAAGAAGGGGAAATCTAAGGGAAGAAGGGGAAGTCTAGGGGAAGAAGGGGAAGTCTAGGGGAAGAAAGCTTAGTCTAGGGGAAGAAGGGGAAGTCTAGGGGAAGAAGGGGAAGTCTAGGGGAAGAAGGGGAAGTATAGAGGGAAGGGGAAGTCCAGGGGTAGAATAGGGGAAGAAGGGGAAGTATAGAGGGAAGGGGAAGTCTAGGGGAAGTCAAGGGGAAGAAGGGGAAGTATAGAGGGAAGGGGAAGTCTAGGGGAAGAAGGGGAAGTATAGAGGGAAGGGGAAGTCTAGGGGAAGTCTAGGGGAAGAAGGGGAAGTATAGAGGGAAGGGGAAGTCTAGGGGAAGTCTAGGGGAAGAAGGGGAAGTATAGAGGGAAGGGGAAATCTAGGGGAAGTCTAGGGGAAGAAGGGGAAGTATAGAGGAAAGGGGAAGTCCAGGGGAAGTCTAGGGGAAGAAGGGGCAGTATAGAGGGAAGGGGAAGTCTAGGAGAAGTCTAGGGGAAGAAGGGGAAGTATAGAGGGAAGGGGAAGTCTAGGGGAAGTCTAGGGGAAGAAGGGGAAGTATAGAGGGAAGGGGAAATCTAGGGGAAGAAGGGGAAGTATAGAGGGAAGGAGAAGTCTAGGGGAAGTCTAGGGGAAGAAGGGGAAGTATAGAGGGAAGGGGAAGTCTAGGGGAAGTCTAGGGGAAGAAGGGGAAGTATAGAGGGAAGGGGAAATCTAGGGGAAGTCTAGGGGAAGAAGGGGAAGTATAGAGGAAAGGGGAAGTCCAGGGGAAGTCTAGGGGAAGAAGGGGCAGTATAGAGGGAAGGGGAAGTCTAGGGGAAGAAGGGGAAGTCTAGGGGAAGAAGGGGAAGTATAGAGGGAAGGGGAAGTCTAGGGGAAGTCTAGGGGAAGAAGGGGAAGTATAGAGGGAAGGGGAAGTCTAGGGGAAGAAGGGGAAGTCTAGGGGAAGAAGGGGAAGTCTAGGGGAAGAAGGAGAAGCAGAGAGGGAAGGGGATGTCTAGGGGAAGTCTAGGGGAAGAAGGGGAAGTATAGAGGGAAGGGAAGTCTAGGGGAAGTCTAGGGGAAGAAGGGGAAGTATAGAGGGAAGGGGAAGTCTAGGGGAAGAAGGGGAAGTCTAGGGGAAGAAGGGGAAGTCTAGGGGAAGAAGGGGAAGTATAGAGGGAAGGGGAAGTCTAGGGGAAGAAGGGGAAGTCTAGGGGAAGAAGGGGAAGTCTAGGGGAAGAAGGGGAAGTATAGAGGGAAGGGGAAGTCTAGGGGAAATCTAGGGGAAGAAGGGGAAGTCTAGGGGAAGAAGTGGAAGTCTAGGCGAAGTCTAGGGGAAGAAGGGGAAGTATAGAGGGAAGGGGAAGTCTAGGGGAAGAAGGGGAAGTCTAGGAGAAGAAGGGGAAGTCTAGGGGAAGAAGGGGAAGTATAGAGGGAAGGGGAAGTCTAAGGGAAGAAGGGGAAGTATAGAGGGAAGGGGAAGTCTAGGGGAAGTCTAGGGGAAGAAGAGGAAGTCTAGGGGAAGAAGGGGAAGTCTAGGGGAAGAAGGGGAAGTATAGAGGGAAGGGGAAGTCTAGGGGAAGTCTAGGGGAAGAAGGGGAAGTATAGAGGGAAGGGGAAATCTAGGGGAAGTCTAGGGGAAGAAGGGGAAGTATAGAGGAAAGGGGAAGTCCAGGGGAAGTCTAGGGGAAGAAGGGGCAGTATAGAGGGAAGGGGAAGTCTAGGAGAAGTCTAGGGGAAGAAGGGGCAGTATAGAGGGAAGGGGAAGTCTAGGGGAAGAAGGGGAAGTCTAGGGGAAGAAGGGGAAGTATAGAGGGAAGGGGAAGTCTAGGGGAAGTCTAGGGGAAGAAGGGGAAGTATAGAGGGAAGGGGAAGTCTAGGGGAAGAAGGGGAAGTCTAGGGGAAGAAGGGGAAGTAGAGAGGTAAGGGGAAGTCTAGGGGAAGTCTAGGGGAAGAAGGGGAAGTATATAGGGAAGGGAAGTCTAGGGGAAGTCTAGGGGAAGAAGGGGAAGTATAGAGGGAAGGGGAAGTCTAGGGGAAGAAGGGGAAGTCTAGGGGAAGAAGGGGAAGTCTAGGGGAAGAAGGGGAAGTATAGAGGGAAGGGGAAGTCTAGGGAAAGAAGGGGAAGTCTAGGGGAAGAAGGGGAAGTCTAGGGGAAGAAGGGGAAGTATAGAGGGAAGGGGAAGTCTAGGGGAAATCTAGGGGAAGAAGGGGAAGTCTAGGGGAAGAAGTGGAAGTCTAGGCGAAGTCTAGGGGAAGAAGGGGAAGTATAGAGGGAAGGGGAAGTCTAGGGGAAGAAGGGAAGTCTAGGAGAAGAAGGGGAAGTCTAGGGGAAGAAGGGGAAGTATAGAGGGAAGGGGAAGTCTAGGGGAAGAAGGGGAAGTATAGAGGGAAGGGGAAGTCTAGGGGAAGTCTAGGGGAAGAAGAGGAAGTCTAGGGGAAGAAGGGGAAGTCTAGGGGAAGAAGGGGAAGTATAGAGGGAAGGGTTAGTCTAGGGGAAGAAGGGGAAGTATAGAGGGAAGGGGAAGTCTAGGGGAAGTCTAGGGGAAGAAGGGGAAGTCTAGGGGAAGTCTAGGGGAAGCAGGGGAAGTATAGAGGGAAGGGGAAGTCTAATGGAAGAAGGGGAAGTATAGAGGGAAGGGGAAATCTAGGGGAAGAAGGGGAAGTCTAGGGGAAGAAGGGGAAGTCTAGGGGAAGAAGGGGAAGTAGAGAGGGAAGGGGAAATCTAGGGGAAATCTAGGGGAAGAAGGGGAAGTATAGAGGGAAGGGAAGTCTAGGGGAAGTCTAGGGGAAGAAGGGGACGTCTAGGGGAAGTCTAGGGGAAGCAGGGGAAGTATAGAGGGAAGGGGAAGTATAGGGGAAGAAGGGGAAGTCTAAGGGAAGAAGGGGAAGTCTAGGGGAAGAAGGGGAAGTCTAAGGGAAGAAGGGGAAGTCTAGGGGAAGAAGGGGAAGTATAGAGGGAAGGGGAAGTCTAGGGGAAGAAGAGGAAGTCTAGGGGAAGAAGGGGAAGTCTAGGGGAAGAAGGGGAAGTATAGGGGGAAGGGGAAGTCTAGGGGAAGAAGGGGAAGTATACAGGGAAGGGGAAGTCTAGGGGCAGTCTAGGGGAAGAAGGGGAAGACTAGGGGAAGTCTAGGGGAAGCAGGGGAAGTATAGAGGGAAGGGGAAGACTAATGGAAGAAGGGGAAGTATAGAGGGAAGGGGAAGTCTAGGGGAAGACGGGGAAGTCTAGGGGAAGAAGGGGAAGTATAGAGCGAAGGGTTAGTCTAGGGGAAGAAGGGGAAGTCTAGGGGAAGTCTAGGGGAAGAAGGGGAAGTCTAGGGGAAGTCTAGGGGAAGCAGGGGAAGTATAGAGGGAAGGGGAAGTCTAGGGGAAGTCTAGGGGAAGAAGGGGAAGTATAGAGGGAAGGGGAAGTCTAGGGGAAGAAGGGGAAGTCTAGGGGAAGAAGGGGAAGTCTAGGGGAAGAAGGGGAAGTAGAGAGGGAAGGGGAAGTCTAGGGGAAGTCTAGGGGAAGAAGGGGAAGTATAGAGGGAAGGGAAGTCTAGGGGAAGTCTAGGGGAAGAAGGGGAAGTATAGAGGGAAGGGGAAGTCTAGGGGAAGAAGGGGAAGTCTAGGGGAAGAAGGGGAAGTATAGAGGGAAGGGGAAGTCTAGGGGAAGAAGGGGAAGTCTAGGGGAAGAAGGGGAAGTCTAGGGGAAGAAGGGGAAGTATAGAGGGAAGGGGAAGTCTAGGGGAAATCTAGGGGAAGAAGGGGAAGTCTAGGGGAAGAAGTGGAAGTCTAGGCGAAGTCTAGGGGAAGAAGGGGAAGTATAGAGGGAAGGGGAAGTCTAGGGGAAGAAGGGGAAGTCTAGGAGAAGAAGGGGAAGTCTAGGGGAAGAAGGGGAAGTATAGAGGGAAGGGGAAGTCTAGGGGAAGAAGGGGAAGTATAGAGGGAAGGGGAAGTCTAGGGGAAGTCTAGGGGAAGAAGAGGAAGTCTAGGGGAAGAAGGGGAAGTCTAGGGGAAGAAGGGGAAGTATAGAGGGAAGGGGAAGTCTAGGGGAAGTCTAGGGGAAGAAGGGGAAGTATAGAGGGAAGGGGAAATCTAGTGGAAGTCTAGGGGAAGAAGGGGAAGTATAGAGGAAAGGGGAAGTCCAGGGGAAGTCTAGGGGAAGAAGGGGCAGTATAGAGGGAAGGGGAAGTCTAGGAGAAGTCTAGGGGAAGAAGTGGCAGTATAGAGGGAAGGGGAAGTCTAGGGGAAGAAGGGGAAGTCTAGGGGAAGAAGGGGAAGTATAGAGGGAAGGGGAAGTCTAGGGGAAGTCTAGGGGAAGAAGGGGAAGTATAGAGGGAAGGGGAAGTCTAGGGGAAGAAGGGGAAGTCTAGGGGAAGAAGGGGAAGTAGAGAGGTAAGGGGAAGTCTAGGGGAAGTCTAGGGGAAGAAGGGGAAGTATAGAGGGAAGGGAAGTCTAGGGGAAGTCTAGGGGAAGAAGGGGAAGTATAGAGGGAAGGGGAAGTCTAGGGGAAGAAGGGGAAGTCTAGGGGAAGAAGGGGAAGTCTAGGGGAAGAAGGGGAAGTATAGAGGGAAGGGGAAGTCTAGGGAAAGAAGGGGAAGTCTAGGGGAAGAAGGGGAAGTCTAGGGGAAGAAGGGGAAGTATAGAGGGAAGGGGAAGTCTAGGGGAAATCTAGGGGAAGAAGGGGAAGTCTAGGGGAAGAAGTGGAAGTCTAGGCGAAGTCTAGGGGAAGAAGGGGAAGTATAGAGGGAAGGGGAAGTCTAGGGGAAGAAGGGAAGTCTAGGAGAAGAAGGGGAAGTCTAGGGGAAGAAGGGGAAGTATAGAGGGAAGGGGAAGTCTAGGGGAAGAAGGGGAAGTATAGAGGGAAGGGGAAGTCTAGGGGAAGTCTAGGGGAAGAAGAGGAAGTCTAGGGGAAGAAGGGGAAGTCTAGGGGAAGAAGGGGAAGTATAGAGGGAAGGGTTAGTCTAGGGGAAGAAGGGGAAGTATAGAGGGAAGGGGAAGTCTAGGGGAAGTCTAGGGGAAGAAGGGGAAGTCTAGGGGAAGTCTAGGGGAAGCAGGGGAAGTATAGAGGGAAGGGGAAGTCTAATGGAAGAAGGGGAAGTATAGAGGGAAGGGGAAATCTAGGGGAAGAAGGGGAAGTCTAGGGGAAGAAGGGGAAGTCTAGGGGAAGAAGGGGAAGTAGAGAGGGAAGGGGAAATCTAGGGGAAATCTAGGGGAAGAAGGGGAAGTATAGAGGGAAGGGAAGTCTAGGGGAAGTCTAGGGGAAGAAGGGGACGTCTAGGGGAAGTCTAGGGGAAGCAGGGGAAGTATAGAGGGAAGGGGAAGTATAGGGGAAGAAGGGGAAGTCTAAGGGAAGAAGGGGAAGTCTAGGGGAAGAAGGGGAAGTCTAAGGGAAGAAGGGGAAGTCTAGGGGAAGAAGGGGAAGTCTAAGGGAAGAAGGGGAAGTCTAGGGGAAGAAGGGGAAGTATAGAGGGAAGGGGAAGTCTAGGGGAAGAAGAGGAAGTCTAGGGGAAGAAGGGGAAGTCTAGGGGAAGAAGGGGAAGTATAGAGGGAAGGGGAAGTCTAGGGGAAGTAGGGGAAGTATAGAGGGAAGGGGAAGTCTAGGGGAAGTCTAGGGGAAGAAGGGGAAGTCTAGGGGAAGTCTAGGGGAAGAAGGGGAAGTATAGAGGGAAGGGGAAGTCTAATGGAAGAAGGGGAAGTATAGAGGGAAGGGGAAGTCTAGGGGAAGAAGGGGAAGTCTAGGGGAAGAAGGGGAAGTCTAGGGGAAGAAGGGGAAGTAGAGAGGGAAGGGGAAGTCTAGGGGAAGTCTCGGGGAAGAAGGGGACGTATAGAGGGAAGGGAAGTCTAGGGGAAGTCTAGGGGAAGAAGGGGAAGTATAGAGGGAAGGGGAAGTCTAGGGGAAGAAGGGGAAGTCTAGGGGAAGAAGGGGAAGTCTAGGGGAAGAAGGGGAAGTATAGAGGGAAGGGGAAGTCTAGGGGAAGAAGAGGAAGTCTAGGGGAAGAAGGGGAAGTCTAGGGGAAGAAGGGGAAGTATAGAGGGAAGGGAAGTCTAGGGGAAGTCTAGGGGAAGAAGGGGAAGTCTAGGGGAAGTCTAGGGGAAGCAGGGGAAGTATAGAGGGAAGGGGAAGTCTAGGGGAAGAAGGGGAAGTCTAAGGGAAGAAGGGGAAGTCTAGGGGAAGAAGGGGAAGTATAGAGGGAAGGGGAAGTCTAGGGGAAGAAGAGGAAGTCTAGGGGAAGAAGGGGAAGTCTAGGGGAAGAAGGGGAAGTATAGAGGGAAGGGGAAGTCTAGGGGAAGTAGGGAAGTATAGAGGGAAGGGGAAGTCTAGGGGAAGTCTAGGGGAAGAAGGGGAAGTCTAGGGGAAGTCTAAGGGAAGAAGGGGAAGTATAGAGGGAAGGGGAAGTCTAATGGAAGAAGGGGAAGTATAGAGGGAAGGGGAAGTCTAGGGGAAGAAGGGGAAGTCTAGGGGAAGAAGGGGAAGTCTAGGGGAAGAAGGGGAAGTAGAGAGGGAAGGGGAAGTCTAGGGGAAGTCTCGGGGAAGAAGGGGAAGTATAGAGGGAAGGGAAGTCTAGGGGAAGTCTAGGGGAAGAAGGGGAAGTATAGAGGGAAGGGGAAGTCTAGGGGAAGAAGGGGAAGTCTAGGGGAAGAAGGGGAAGTCTAGGGGAAGAAGTGGAAGTCTAGGCGAAGTCTAGGGGAAGAAGGGGAAGTATAGAGGGAAGGGGAAGTCTAGGGGAAGAAGGGAAGTCTAGGAGAAGAAGGGGAAGTCTAGGGGAAGAAGGGGAAGTATAGAGGGAAGGGGAAGTCTAGGGGAAGAAGGGGAAGTATAGAGGGAAGGGGAAGTCTATGGGAAGTCTAGGGGAAGAAGAGGAAGTCTAGGGGAAGAAGGGGAAGTCTAGGGGAAGAAGGGGAAGTATAGAGGGAAGGGTTAGTCTAGGGGAAGAAGGGGAAGTATAGAGGGAAGGGGAAGTCTAGGGGAAGTCTAGGGGAAGAAGAGGAAGTCTAGGGGAAGAAGGGGAAGTCTAGGGGAAGAAGGGGAAGTATAGAGGGAAGGGGAAGTCTAGGGGAAGTCTAGGGGAAGAAGGGGAAGTATAGAGGAAAGGGGAAGTCCAGAGGAAGTCTAGGGGAAGAAGGGGCAGTATAGAGGGAAGGGGAAGTCTAGGAGAAGTCTAGGGGAAGAAGGGGCAGTATAGAGGGAAGGGGAAGTCTAGGGGAAGAAGGGGAAGTCTAGGGGAAGAAGGGGAAGTATAGAGGGAAGGGGAAGTCTAGGGGAAGTCTAGGGGAAGAAGGGGAAGTATAGAGGGAAGGGGAAGTCTAGGGGAAGAAGGGGAAGTCTAGGGGAAGAAGGGGAAGTCTAGGGGAAGAAGGGGAAGTAGAGAGGGAAGGGGAAGTCTAGGGGAAGTCTAGGGGAAGAAGGGGAAGTATAGCGGGAAGGGAAGTCTAGGGGAAGTCTAGGGGAAGAAGGGGAAGCATAGAGGGAAGGGGAAGTCTAGGGGAAGAAGGGGAAGTCTAGGGGAAGAAGGGGAAGTCTAGGGGAAGAAGGGGAAGTATAGAGGGAAGGGGAAGTCTAGGGGAAGAAGGGGAAGTCTACGGGAAGAAGGGGAAGTCTAGGGGAAGAAGGGGAAGTATAGAGGGAAGGGGAAGTCTAGGGGAAATCTAGGGGAAGAAGGGGAAGTGTAGGGGAAGAAGTGGAAGTCTAGGCGAAGTCTAGGGGAAGAAGGGGAAGTATAGAGGGAAGGGGAAGTCTAGGGGAAGAAGGGGAAGTCTAGGAGAAGAAGGGGAAGTCTAGGGGAAGAATTGGAAGTATAGAGGGAAGGGGAAGTCTAGGGGAAGAAGGGGAAGTATAGAGGGAAGGGGAAGTCTAGGGGAAGTCTAGGGGAAGAAGAGGAAGTTTAGGGGAAGAAGGGGAAGTCTAGGGGAAGAAGGGGAAGTATAGAGGGAAGGGTTAGTCTAGGGGAAGAAGGGGAAGTATAGAGGGAAGGGGAAGTCTAGGGGAAGTCTAGGGGAAGAAGGGGAAGTCTAGGGGAAGTCTAGGGGAAGCAGGGGAAGTATAGAGGGAAGTGGAAGTCTAATGGAAGAAGGGGAAGTATAGAGGGAAGCGGAAGTCTAAGGGAAGAAGGGGAAGTCTAGGGGAAGAAGGGGAAGTCTAGGGGAAGTCTCGCGGAAGAAGGGAAGTCTAGGGGAAGATGGGGAAGTCTAGGGGAAGAAAGCTTAGTCTAGGGGAAGAAGGGGAAGTCTAGGGGAAGAAGGGGAAGTCTAGGGGAAGAAGGGGAAGTATAGATGGAAGGGGAAGTCCAGGGGTAGAATAGGGGAAGAAGGGGAAGTATAGAGGGAAGGGGAAGTCTAGGGGAAGTCTAGGGGAAGAAGGGGAAGTATAGAGGGAAGGGGAAGTCTAGGGGAAGAAGGGGAAGTATAGAGGGAAGGGGAAGTCTAGGGGAAGATGGGGTAGTCTAGGGGAAGAAGGGGAAGTCTAGGGGAAGAAGGGGAAGTATAGAGGGAAGAGAAAGTCTAGGGGAAGAAGGGGAAGTATAGAGGCAAGGGGAAGTCTACGGGAAGTCTAGGGAAGAAGGGGAAGTCTAGGGGAAGAAGGGGAAGTCTTGGGGAAGAAGGGGAAGTCTAAGGGAAGAAGGGGAAGTCTAGGGGAAGAAGGGGAAGTCTAGGGGAAGAAGGGGAAGTCTAGGGGAAGAAGGGGAAGTATAGAGGGAAGGGGAAGTCTAGGGGAAGTCTAGGGGAAGAAGGGGAAGTCTAGGGGAAGAAGTGGAAGTCTAGGGGAAGTCTAGGGGAAGAAGGGGAAGTATAGAGGGAAGGGGAAGTCTAGGGGAAGAAGGGGAAGTCTAGGAGAAGAAGGGGAAGTCTAGGGGAAGAAGGGGAAGTATAGAGGGACGAAGAAGTCGAGGGGAAGTCTCGGGGAAGAAGGGGAAATCTAAGGGAAGAAGGGGAAGTCTAGGGGAAGAAGGGGAAGTCTAGGGGAAGAAGGGGAAGTATACAGGGAAGGGGAAGTCTAGGGGAAGTCTCGGGGAAGAAGGGGAAGTCTAGGGGAAGAAGGGGAAGTATAGAGGGAAGGGGAAGTCTAGGGGAAGTCTCGGGGAAGAAGGGGAAATCTAAGGGAAGAAGGGGAAGTCTAGGGGAAGAAGGGGAAGTCTAGGGGAAGTCTCGGGGAAGAAGGGGAAATCTAAGGGAAGAAGGGGAAGTCTAGGGGAAGAAGGGGAAGTCTAGGGGAAGAAAGCTTAGTCTAGGGGAAGAAGGGGAAGTCTAGGGGAAGAAGGGGAAGTCTAGGGGAAGAAGGGGAAGTATAGAGGGAAGGGGAAGTCCAGGGGTAGAATAGGGGAAGAAGGGGAAGTATAGAGGGAAGGGGAAGTCTAGGGGAAGTCAAGGGGAAGAAGGGGAAGTATAGAGGGAAGGGGAAGTCTAGGGGAAGAAGGGGAAGTATAGAGGGAAGGGGAAGTCTAGGGGAAGTCTAGGGGAAGAAGGGGAAGTATAGAGGGAAGGGGAAGTCTAGGGGAAGTCTAGGGGAAGAAGGGGAAGTATAGAGGGAAGGGGAAATCTAGGGGAAGTCTAGGGGAAGAAGGGGAAGTATAGAGGAAAGGGGAAGTCCAGGGGAAGTCTAGGGGAAGAAGGGGCAGTATAGAGGGAAGGGGAAGTCTAGGAGAAGTCTAGGGGAAGAAGGGGAAGTATAGAGGGAAGGGGAAGTCTAGGGGAAGTCTAGGGGAAGAAGGGGAAGTATAGAGGGAAGGGGAAATCTAGGGGAAGAAGGGGAAGTATAGAGGGAAGGAGAAGTCTAGGGGAAGTCTAGGGGAAGAAGGGGAAGTATAGAGGGAAGGGGAAGTCTAGGGGAAGTCTAGGGGAAGAAGGGGAAGTATAGAGGGAAGGGGAAATCTAGGGGAAGTCTAGGGGAAGAAGGGGAAGTATAGAGGAAAGGGGAAGTCCAGGGGAAGTCTAGGGGAAGAAGGGGCAGTATAGAGGGAAGGGGAAGTCTAGGGGAAGAAGGGGAAGTCTAGGGGAAGAAGGGGAAGTATAGAGGGAAGGGGAAGTCTAGGGGAAGTCTAGGGGAAGAAGGGGAAGTATAGAGGGAAGGGGAAGTCTAGGGGAAGAAGGGGAAGTCTAGGGGAAGAAGGGGAAGTCTAGGGGAAGAAGGAGAAGCAGAGAGGGAAGGGGATGTCTAGGGGAAGTCTAGGGGAAGAAGGGGAAGTATAGAGGGAAGGGAAGTCTAGGGGAAGTCTAGGGGAAGAAGGGGAAGTATAGAGGGAAGGGGAAGTCTAGGGGAAGAAGGGGAAGTCTAGGGGAAGAAGGGGAAGTCTAGGGGAAGAAGGGGAAGTATAGAGGGAAGGGGAAGTCTAGGGGAAGAAGGGGAAGTCTAGGGGAAGAAGGGGAAGTCTAGGGGAAGAAGGGGAAGTATAGAGGGAAGGGGAAGTCTAGGGGAAATCTAGGGGAAGAAGGGGAAGTCTAGGGGAAGAAGTGGAAGTCTAGGCGAAGTCTAGGGGAAGAAGGGGAAGTATAGAGGGAAGGGGAAGTCTAGGGGAAGAAGGGGAAGTCTAGGAGAAGAAGGGGAAGTCTAGGGGAAGAAGGGGAAGTATAGAGGGAAGGGGAAGTCTAGGGGAAGAAGGGGAAGTATAGAGGGAAGGGGAAGTCTAGGGGAAGTCTAGGGGAAGAAGAGGAAGTCTAGGGGAAGAAGGGGAAGTCTAGGGGAAGAAGGGGAAGTATAGAGGGAAGGGGAAGTCTAGGGGAAGTCTAGGGGAAGAAGGGGAAGTATAGAGGGAAGGGGAAATCTAGGGGAAGTCTAGGGGAAGAAGGGGAAGTATAGAGGAAAGGGGAAGTCCAGGGGAAGTCTAGGGGAAGAAGGGGCAGTATAGAGGGAAGGGGAAGTCTAGGAGAAGTCTAGGGGAAGAAGGGGCAGTATAGAGGGAAGGGGAAGTCTAGGGGAAGAAGGGGAAGTCTAGGGGAAGAAGGGGAAGTATAGAGGGAAGGGGAAGTCTAGGGGAAGTCTAGGGGAAGAAGGGGAAGTATAGAGGGAAGGGGAAGTCT
This sequence comes from Anniella stebbinsi, assembly GCA_029215795.1. Lineage (NCBI taxonomy): Eukaryota > Metazoa > Chordata > Lepidosauria > Squamata > Anniellidae > Anniella > Anniella stebbinsi. The sequence continues at coordinate 51,967 of JARDYH010000050.1, forward strand.
AGGGGAAGAAGGGGAAGTCTAGGGGAAGAAGGGGAAGTAGAGAGGTAAGGGGAAGTCTAGGGGAAGTCTAGGGGAAGAAGGGGAAGTATATAGGGAAGGGAAGTCTAGGGGAAGTCTAGGGGAAGAAGGGGAAGTATAGAGGGAAGGGGAAGTCTAGGGGAAGAAGGGGAAGTCTAGGGGAAGAAGGGGAAGTCTAGGGGAAGAAGGGGAAGTATAGAGGGAAGGGGAAGTCTAGGGAAAGAAGGGGAAGTCTAGGGGAAGAAGGGGAAGTCTAGGGGAAGAAGGGGAAGTATAGAGGGAAGGGGAAGTCTAGGGGAAATCTAGGGGAAGAAGGGGAAGTCTAGGGGAAGAAGTGGAAGTCTAGGCGAAGTCTAGGGGAAGAAGGGGAAGTATAGAGGGAAGGGGAAGTCTAGGGGAAGAAGGGAAGTCTAGGAGAAGAAGGGGAAGTCTAGGGGAAGAAGGGGAAGTATAGAGGGAAGGGGAAGTCTAGGGGAAGAAGGGGAAGTATAGAGGGAAGGGGAAGTCTAGGGGAAGTCTAGGGGAAGAAGAGGAAGTCTAGGGGAAGAAGGGGAAGTCTAGGGGAAGAAGGGGAAGTATAGAGGGAAGGGTTAGTCTAGGGGAAGAAGGGGAAGTATAGAGGGAAGGGGAAGTCTAGGGGAAGTCTAGGGGAAGAAGGGGAAGTCTAGGGGAAGTCTAGGGGAAGCAGGGGAAGTATAGAGGGAAGGGGAAGTCTAATGGAAGAAGGGGAAGTATAGAGGGAAGGGGAAATCTAGGGGAAGAAGGGGAAGTCTAGGGGAAGAAGGGGAAGTCTAGGGGAAGAAGGGGAAGTAGAGAGGGAAGGGGAAATCTAGGGGAAATCTAGGGGAAGAAGGGGAAGTATAGAGGGAAGGGAAGTCTAGGGGAAGTCTAGGGGAAGAAGGGGACGTCTAGGGGAAGTCTAGGGGAAGCAGGGGAAGTATAGAGGGAAGGGGAAGTATAGGGGAAGAAGGGGAAGTCTAAGGGAAGAAGGGGAAGTCTAGGGGAAGAAGGGGAAGTCTAAGGGAAGAAGGGGAAGTCTAGGGGAAGAAGGGGAAGTATAGAGGGAAGGGGAAGTCTAGGGGAAGAAGAGGAAGTCTAGGGGAAGAAGGGGAAGTCTAGGGGAAGAAGGGGAAGTATAGGGGGAAGGGGAAGTCTAGGGGAAGAAGGGGAAGTATACAGGGAAGGGGAAGTCTAGGGGCAGTCTAGGGGAAGAAGGGGAAGACTAGGGGAAGTCTAGGGGAAGCAGGGGAAGTATAGAGGGAAGGGGAAGACTAATGGAAGAAGGGGAAGTATAGAGGGAAGGGGAAGTCTAGGGGAAGACGGGGAAGTCTAGGGGAAGAAGGGGAAGTATAGAGCGAAGGGTTAGTCTAGGGGAAGAAGGGGAAGTCTAGGGGAAGTCTAGGGGAAGAAGGGGAAGTCTAGGGGAAGTCTAGGGGAAGCAGGGGAAGTATAGAGGGAAGGGGAAGTCTAGGGGAAGTCTAGGGGAAGAAGGGGAAGTATAGAGGGAAGGGGAAGTCTAGGGGAAGAAGGGGAAGTCTAGGGGAAGAAGGGGAAGTCTAGGGGAAGAAGGGGAAGTAGAGAGGGAAGGGGAAGTCTAGGGGAAGTCTAGGGGAAGAAGGGGAAGTATAGAGGGAAGGGAAGTCTAGGGGAAGTCTAGGGGAAGAAGGGGAAGTATAGAGGGAAGGGGAAGTCTAGGGGAAGAAGGGGAAGTCTAGGGGAAGAAGGGGAAGTATAGAGGGAAGGGGAAGTCTAGGGGAAGAAGGGGAAGTCTAGGGGAAGAAGGGGAAGTCTAGGGGAAGAAGGGGAAGTATAGACGGAAGGGGAAGTCTAGGGGAAATCTAGGGGAAGAAGGGGAAGTCTAGGGGAAGAAGTGGAAGTCTAGGCGAAGTCTAGGGGAAGAAGGGGAAGTATAGAGGGAAGGGGAAGTCTAGGGGAAGAAGGGGAAGTCTAGGAGAAGAAGGGGAAGTCTAGGGGAAGAAGGGGAAGTATAGAGGGAAGGGGAAGTCTAGGGGAAGAAGGGGAAGTATAGAGGGAAGGGGAAGTCTAGGGGAAGTCTAGGGGAAGAAGAGGAAGTCTAGGGGAAGAAGGGGAAGTCTAGGGGAAGAAGGGGAAGTATAGAGGGAAGGGGAAGTCTAGGGGAAGTCTAGGGGAAGAAGGGGAAGTATAGAGGGAAGGGGAAATCTAGGGGAAGTCTAGGGGAAGAAGGGGAAGTATAGAGGAAAGGGGAAGTCCAGGGGAAGTCTAGGGGAAGAAGGGGCAGTATAGAGGGAAGGGGAAGTCTAGGAGAAGTCTAGGGGAAGAAGTGGCAGTATAGAGGGAAGGGGAAGTCTAGGGGAAGAAGGGGAAGTCTAGGGGAAGAAGGGGAAGTATAGAGGGAAGGGGAAGTCTAGGGGAAGTCTAGGGGAAGAAGGGGAAGTATAGAGGGAAGGGGAAGTCTAGGGGAAGAAGGGGAAGTCTAGGGGAAGAAGGGGAAGTAGAGAGGTAAGGGGAAGTCTAGGGGAAGTCTAGGGGAAGAAGGGGAAGTATAGAGGGAAGGGAAGTCTAGGGGAAGTCTAGGGGAAGAAGGGGAAGTATAGAGGGAAGGGGAAGTCTAGGGGAAGAAGGGGAAGTCTAGGGGAAGAAGGGGAAGTCTAGGGGAAGAAGGGGAAGTATAGAGGGAAGGGGAAGTCTAGGGAAAGAAGGGGAAGTCTAGGGGAAGAAGGGGAAGTCTAGGGGAAGAAGGGGAAGTATAGAGGGAAGGGGAAGTCTAGGGGAAATCTAGGGGAAGAAGGGGAAGTCTAGGGGAAGAAGTGGAAGTCTAGGCGAAGTCTAGGGGAAGAAGGGGAAGTATAGAGGGAAGGGGAAGTCTAGGGGAAGAAGGGAAGTCTAGGAGAAGAAGGGGAAGTCTAGGGGAAGAAGGGGAAGTATAGAGGGAAGGGGAAGTCTAGGGGAAGAAGGGGAAGTATAGAGGGAAGGGGAAGTCTAGGGGAAGTCTAGGGGAAGAAGAGGAAGTCTAGGGGAAGAAGGGGAAGTCTAGGGGAAGAAGGGGAAGTATAGAGGGAAGGGTTAGTCTAGGGGAAGAAGGGGAAGTATAGAGGGAAGGGGAAGTCTAGGGGAAGTCTAGGGGAAGAAGGGGAAGTCTAGGGGAAGTCTAGGGGAAGCAGGGGAAGTATAGAGGGAAGGGGAAGTCTAATGGAAGAAGGGGAAGTATAGAGGGAAGGGGAAATCTAGGGGAAGAAGGGGAAGTCTAGGGGAAGAAGGGGAAGTCTAGGGGAAGAAGGGGAAGTAGAGAGGGAAGGGGAAATCTAGGGGAAATCTAGGGGAAGAAGGGGAAGTATAGAGGGAAGGGAAGTCTAGGGGAAGTCTAGGGGAAGAAGGGGACGTCTAGGGGAAGTCTAGGGGAAGCAGGGGAAGTATAGAGGGAAGGGGAAGTATAGGGGAAGAAGGGGAAGTCTAAGGGAAGAAGGGGAAGTCTAGGGGAAGAAGGGGAAGTCTAAGGGAAGAAGGGGAAGTCTAGGGGAAGAAGGGGAAGTCTAAGGGAAGAAGGGGAAGTCTAGGGGAAGAAGGGGAAGTATAGAGGGAAGGGGAAGTCTAGGGGAAGAAGAGGAAGTCTAGGGGAAGAAGGGGAAGTCTAGGGGAAGAAGGGGAAGTATAGAGGGAAGGGGAAGTCTAGGGGAAGTAGGGGAAGTATAGAGGGAAGGGGAAGTCTAGGGGAAGTCTAGGGGAAGAAGGGGAAGTCTAGGGGAAGTCTAGGGGAAGAAGGGGAAGTATAGAGGGAAGGGGAAGTCTAATGGAAGAAGGGGAAGTATAGAGGGAAGGGGAAGTCTAGGGGAAGAAGGGGAAGTCTAGGGGAAGAAGGGGAAGTCTAGGGGAAGAAGGGGAAGTAGAGAGGGAAGGGGAAGTCTAGGGGAAGTCTCGGGGAAGAAGGGGACGTATAGAGGGAAGGGAAGTCTAGGGGAAGTCTAGGGGAAGAAGGGGAAGTATAGAGGGAAGGGGAAGTCTAGGGGAAGAAGGGGAAGTCTAGGGGAAGAAGGGGAAGTCTAGGGGAAGAAGGGGAAGTATAGAGGGAAGGGGAAGTCTAGGGGAAGAAGAGGAAGTCTAGGGGAAGAAGGGGAAGTCTAGGGGAAGAAGGGGAAGTATAGAGGGAAGGGAAGTCTAGGGGAAGTCTAGGGGAAGAAGGGGAAGTCTAGGGGAAGTCTAGGGGAAGCAGGGGAAGTATAGAGGGAAGGGGAAGTCTAGGGGAAGAAGGGGAAGTCTAAGGGAAGAAGGGGAAGTCTAGGGGAAGAAGGGGAAGTATAGAGGGAAGGGGAAGTCTAGGGGAAGAAGAGGAAGTCTAGGGGAAGAAGGGGAAGTCTAGGGGAAGAAGGGGAAGTATAGAGGGAAGGGGAAGTCTAGGGGAAGTAGGGAAGTATAGAGGGAAGGGGAAGTCTAGGGGAAGTCTAGGGGAAGAAGGGGAAGTCTAGGGGAAGTCTAAGGGAAGAAGGGGAAGTATAGAGGGAAGGGGAAGTCTAATGGAAGAAGGGGAAGTATAGAGGGAAGGGGAAGTCTAGGGGAAGAAGGGGAAGTCTAGGGGAAGAAGGGGAAGTCTAGGGGAAGAAGGGGAAGTAGAGAGGGAAGGGGAAGTCTAGGGGAAGTCTCGGGGAAGAAGGGGAAGTATAGAGGGAAGGGAAGTCTAGGGGAAGTCTAGGGGAAGAAGGGGAAGTATAGAGGGAAGGGGAAGTCTAGGGGAAGAAGGGGAAGTCTAGGGGAAGAAGGGGAAGTCTAGGGGAAGAAGTGGAAGTCTAGGCGAAGTCTAGGGGAAGAAGGGGAAGTATAGAGGGAAGGGGAAGTCTAGGGGAAGAAGGGAAGTCTAGGAGAAGAAGGGGAAGTCTAGGGGAAGAAGGGGAAGTATAGAGGGAAGGGGAAGTCTAGGGGAAGAAGGGGAAGTATAGAGGGAAGGGGAAGTCTATGGGAAGTCTAGGGGAAGAAGAGGAAGTCTAGGGGAAGAAGGGGAAGTCTAGGGGAAGAAGGGGAAGTATAGAGGGAAGGGTTAGTCTAGGGGAAGAAGGGGAAGTATAGAGGGAAGGGGAAGTCTAGGGGAAGTCTAGGGGAAGAAGAGGAAGTCTAGGGGAAGAAGGGGAAGTCTAGGGGAAGAAGGGGAAGTATAGAGGGAAGGGGAAGTCTAGGGGAAGTCTAGGGGAAGAAGGGGAAGTATAGAGGAAAGGGGAAGTCCAGAGGAAGTCTAGGGGAAGAAGGGGCAGTATAGAGGGAAGGGGAAGTCTAGGAGAAGTCTAGGGGAAGAAGGGGCAGTATAGAGGGAAGGGGAAGTCTAGGGGAAGAAGGGGAAGTCTAGGGGAAGAAGGGGAAGTATAGAGGGAAGGGGAAGTCTAGGGGAAGTCTAGGGGAAGAAGGGGAAGTATAGAGGGAAGGGGAAGTCTAGGGGAAGAAGGGGAAGTCTAGGGGAAGAAGGGGAAGTCTAGGGGAAGAAGGGGAAGTAGAGAGGGAAGGGGAAGTCTAGGGGAAGTCTAGGGGAAGAAGGGGAAGTATAGCGGGAAGGGAAGTCTAGGGGAAGTCTAGGGGAAGAAGGGGAAGCATAGAGGGAAGGGGAAGTCTAGGGGAAGAAGGGGAAGTCTAGGGGAAGAAGGGGAAGTCTAGGGGAAGAAGGGGAAGTATAGAGGGAAGGGGAAGTCTAGGGGAAGAAGGGGAAGTCTACGGGAAGAAGGGGAAGTCTAGGGGAAGAAGGGGAAGTATAGAGGGAAGGGGAAGTCTAGGGGAAATCTAGGGGAAGAAGGGGAAGTGTAGGGGAAGAAGTGGAAGTCTAGGCGAAGTCTAGGGGAAGAAGGGGAAGTATAGAGGGAAGGGGAAGTCTAGGGGAAGAAGGGGAAGTCTAGGAGAAGAAGGGGAAGTCTAGGGGAAGAATTGGAAGTATAGAGGGAAGGGGAAGTCTAGGGGAAGAAGGGGAAGTATAGAGGGAAGGGGAAGTCTAGGGGAAGTCTAGGGGAAGAAGAGGAAGTTTAGGGGAAGAAGGGGAAGTCTAGGGGAAGAAGGGGAAGTATAGAGGGAAGGGTTAGTCTAGGGGAAGAAGGGGAAGTATAGAGGGAAGGGGAAGTCTAGGGGAAGTCTAGGGGAAGAAGGGGAAGTCTAGGGGAAGTCTAGGGGAAGCAGGGGAAGTATAGAGGGAAGTGGAAGTCTAATGGAAGAAGGGGAAGTATAGAGGGAAGCGGAAGTCTAAGGGAAGAAGGGGAAGTCTAGGGGAAGAAGGGGAAGTCTAGGGGAAGTCTCGCGGAAGAAGGGAAGTCTAGGGGAAGATGGGGAAGTCTAGGGGAAGAAAGCTTAGTCTAGGGGAAGAAGGGGAAGTCTAGGGGAAGAAGGGGAAGTCTAGGGGAAGAAGGGGAAGTATAGATGGAAGGGGAAGTCCAGGGGTAGAATAGGGGAAGAAGGGGAAGTATAGAGGGAAGGGGAAGTCTAGGGGAAGTCTAGGGGAAGAAGGGGAAGTATAGAGGGAAGGGGAAGTCTAGGGGAAGAAGGGGAAGTATAGAGGGAAGGGGAAGTCTAGGGGAAGATGGGGTAGTCTAGGGGAAGAAGGGGAAGTCTAGGGGAAGAAGGGGAAGTATAGAGGGAAGAGAAAGTCTAGGGGAAGAAGGGGAAGTATAGAGGCAAGGGGAAGTCTACGGGAAGTCTAGGGAAGAAGGGGAAGTCTAGGGGAAGAAGGGGAAGTCTTGGGGAAGAAGGGGAAGTCTAAGGGAAGAAGGGGAAGTCTAGGGGAAGAAGGGGAAGTCTAGGGGAAGAAGGGGAAGTCTAGGGGAAGAAGGGGAAGTATAGAGGGAAGGGGAAGTCTAGGGGAAGTCTAGGGGAAGAAGGGGAAGTCTAGGGGAAGAAGTGGAAGTCTAGGGGAAGTCTAGGGGAAGAAGGGGAAGTATAGAGGGAAGGGGAAGTCTAGGGGAAGAAGGGGAAGTCTAGGAGAAGAAGGGGAAGTCTAGGGGAAGAAGGGGAAGTATAGAGGGACGAAGAAGTCGAGGGGAAGTCTCGGGGAAGAAGGGGAAATCTAAGGGAAGAAGGGGAAGTCTAGGGGAAGAAGGGGAAGTCTAGGGGAAGAAGGGGAAGTATACAGGGAAGGGGAAGTCTAGGGGAAGTCTCGGGGAAGAAGGGGAAGTCTAGGGGAAGAAGGGGAAGTATAGAGGGAAGGGGAAGTCTAGGGGAAGTCTCGGGGAAGAAGGGGAAATCTAAGGGAAGAAGGGGAAGTCTAGGGGAAGAAGGGGAAGTCTAGGGGAAGTCTCGGGGAAGAAGGGGAAATCTAAGGGAAGAAGGGGAAGTCTAGGGGAAGAAGGGGAAGTCTAGGGGAAGAAAGCTTAGTCTAGGGGAAGAAGGGGAAGTCTAGGGGAAGAAGGGGAAGTCTAGGGGAAGAAGGGGAAGTATAGAGGGAAGGGGAAGTCCAGGGGTAGAATAGGGGAAGAAGGGGAAGTATAGAGGGAAGGGGAAGTCTAGGGGAAGTCAAGGGGAAGAAGGGGAAGTATAGAGGGAAGGGGAAGTCTAGGGGAAGAAGGGGAAGTATAGAGGGAAGGGGAAGTCTAGGGGAAGTCTAGGGGAAGAAGGGGAAGTATAGAGGGAAGGGGAAGTCTAGGGGAAGTCTAGGGGAAGAAGGGGAAGTATAGAGGGAAGGGGAAATCTAGGGGAAGTCTAGGGGAAGAAGGGGAAGTATAGAGGAAAGGGGAAGTCCAGGGGAAGTCTAGGGGAAGAAGGGGCAGTATAGAGGGAAGGGGAAGTCTAGGAGAAGTCTAGGGGAAGAAGGGGAAGTATAGAGGGAAGGGGAAGTCTAGGGGAAGTCTAGGGGAAGAAGGGGAAGTATAGAGGGAAGGGGAAATCTAGGGGAAGAAGGGGAAGTATAGAGGGAAGGAGAAGTCTAGGGGAAGTCTAGGGGAAGAAGGGGAAGTATAGAGGGAAGGGGAAGTCTAGGGGAAGTCTAGGGGAAGAAGGGGAAGTATAGAGGGAAGGGGAAATCTAGGGGAAGTCTAGGGGAAGAAGGGGAAGTATAGAGGAAAGGGGAAGTCCAGGGGAAGTCTAGGGGAAGAAGGGGCAGTATAGAGGGAAGGGGAAGTCTAGGGGAAGAAGGGGAAGTCTAGGGGAAGAAGGGGAAGTATAGAGGGAAGGGGAAGTCTAGGGGAAGTCTAGGGGAAGAAGGGGAAGTATAGAGGGAAGGGGAAGTCTAGGGGAAGAAGGGGAAGTCTAGGGGAAGAAGGGGAAGTCTAGGGGAAGAAGGAGAAGCAGAGAGGGAAGGGGATGTCTAGGGGAAGTCTAGGGGAAGAAGGGGAAGTATAGAGGGAAGGGAAGTCTAGGGGAAGTCTAGGGGAAGAAGGGGAAGTATAGAGGGAAGGGGAAGTCTAGGGGAAGAAGGGGAAGTCTAGGGGAAGAAGGGGAAGTCTAGGGGAAGAAGGGGAAGTATAGAGGGAAGGGGAAGTCTAGGGGAAGAAGGGGAAGTCTAGGGGAAGAAGGGGAAGTCTAGGGGAAGAAGGGGAAGTATAGAGGGAAGGGGAAGTCTAGGGGAAATCTAGGGGAAGAAGGGGAAGTCTAGGGGAAGAAGTGGAAGTCTAGGCGAAGTCTAGGGGAAGAAGGGGAAGTATAGAGGGAAGGGGAAGTCTAGGGGAAGAAGGGGAAGTCTAGGAGAAGAAGGGGAAGTCTAGGGGAAGAAGGGGAAGTATAGAGGGAAGGGGAAGTCTAGGGGAAGAAGGGGAAGTATAGAGGGAAGGGGAAGTCTAGGGGAAGTCTAGGGGAAGAAGAGGAAGTCTAGGGGAAGAAGGGGAAGTCTAGGGGAAGAAGGGGAAGTATAGAGGGAAGGGGAAGTCTAGGGGAAGTCTAGGGGAAGAAGGGGAAGTATAGAGGGAAGGGGAAATCTAGGGGAAGTCTAGGGGAAGAAGGGGAAGTATAGAGGAAAGGGGAAGTCCAGGGGAAGTCTAGGGGAAGAAGGGGCAGTATAGAGGGAAGGGGAAGTCTAGGAGAAGTCTAGGGGAAGAAGGGGCAGTATAGAGGGAAGGGGAAGTCTAGGGGAAGAAGGGGAAGTCTAGGGGAAGAAGGGGAAGTATAGAGGGAAGGGGAAGTCTAGGGGAAGTCTAGGGGAAGAAGGGGAAGTATAGAGGGAAGGGGAAGTCTAGGGGAAGAAGGGGAAGTCTAGGGGAAGAAGGGGAAGTAGAGAGGTAAGGGGAAGTCTAGGGGAAGTCTAGGGGAAGAAGGGGAAGTATATAGGGAAGGGAAGTCTAGGGGAAGTCTAGGGGAAGAAGGGGAAGTATAGAGGGAAGGGGAAGTCTAGGGGAAGAAGGGGAAGTCTAGGGGAAGAAGGGGAAGTCTAGGGGAAGAAGGGGAAGTATAGAGGGAAGGGGAAGTCTAGGGAAAGAAGGGGAAGTCTAGGGGAAGAAGGGGAAGTCTAGGGGAAGAAGGGGAAGTATAGAGGGAAGGGGAAGTCTAGGGGAAATCTAGGGGAAGAAGGGGAAGTCTAGGGGAAGAAGTGGAAGTCTAGGCGAAGTCTAGGGGAAGAAGGGGAAGTATAGAGGGAAGGGGAAGTCTAGGGGAAGAAGGGAAGTCTAGGAGAAGAAGGGGAAGTCTAGGGGAAGAAGGGGAAGTATAGAGGGAAGGGGAAGTCTAGGGGAAGAAGGGGAAGTATAGAGGGAAGGGGAAGTCTAGGGGAAGTCTAGGGGAAGAAGAGGAAGTCTAGGGGAAGAAGGGGAAGTCTAGGGGAAGAAGGGGAAGTATAGAGGGAAGGGTTAGTCTAGGGGAAGAAGGGGAAGTATAGAGGGAAGGGGAAGTCTAGGGGAAGTCTAGGGGAAGAAGGGGAAGTCTAGGGGAAGTCTAGGGGAAGCAGGGGAAGTATAGAGGGAAGGAGAAGTCTAATGGAAGAAGGGGAAGTATAGAGGGAAGGGGAAATCTAGGGGAAGAAGGGGAAGTCTAGGGGAAGAAGGGGAAGTCTAGGGGAAGAAGGGGAAGTAGAGAGGGAAGGGGAAATCTAGGGGAAATCTAGGGGAAGAAGGGGAAGTATAGAGGGAAGGGAAGTCTAGGGGAAGTCTAGGGGAAGAAGGGGACGTCTAGGGGAAGTCTAGGGGAAGCAGGGGAAGTATAGAGGGAAGGGGAAGTATAGGGGAAGAAGGGGAAGTCTAAGGGAAGAAGGGGAAGTCTAGGGGAAGAAGGGGAAGTCTAAGGGAAGAAGGGGAAGTCTAGGGGAAGAAGGGGAAGTATAGAGGGAAGGGGAAGTCTAGGGGAAGAAGAGGAAGTCTAGGGGAAGAAGGGGAAGTCTAGGGGAAGAAGGGGAAGTATAGGGGGAAGGGGAGGTCTAGGGGAAGAAGGGGAAGTATACAGGGAAGGGGAAGTCTAGGGGCAGTCTAGGGGAAGAAGGGGAAGACTAGGGGAAGTCTAGGGGAAGCAGGGGAAGTATAGAGGGAAGGGGAAGACTAATGGAAGAAGGGGAAGTATAGAGGGAAGGGGAAGTCTAGGGGAAGACGGGGAAGTCTAGGGGAAGAAGGGGAAGTATAGAGCGAAGGGTTAGTCTAGGGGAAGAAGGGGAAGTCTAGGGGAAGTCTAGGGGAAGAAGGGGAAGTCTAGGGGAAGTCTAGGGGAAGCAGGGGAAGTATAGAGGGAAGGGGAAGTCTAGGGGAAGTCTAGGGGAAGAAGGGGAAGTATAGAGGGAAGGGGAAGTCTAGGGGAAGAAGGGGAAGTCTAGGGGAAGAAGGGGAAGTCTAGGGGAAGAAGGGGAAGTAGAGAGGGAAGGGGAAGTCTAGGGGAAGTCTAGGGGAAGAAGGGGAAGTATAGAGGGAAGGGAAGTCTAGGGGAAGTCTAGGGGAAGAAGGGGAAGTATAGAGGGAAGGGGAAGTCTAGGGGAAGAAGGGGAAGTCTAGGGGAAGAAGGGGAAGTATAGAGGGAAGGGGAAGTCTAGGGGAAGAAGGGGAAGTCTAGGGGAAGAAGGGGAAGTCTAGGGGAAGAAGGGGAAGTATAGAGGGAAGGGGAAGTCTAGGGGAAATCTAGGGGAAGAAGGGGAAGTCTAGGGGAAGAAGTGGAAGTCTAGGCGAAGTCTAGGGGAAGAAGGGGAAGTATAGAGGGAAGGGGAAGTCTAGGGGAAGAAGGGGAAGTCTAGGAGAAGAAGGGGAAGTCTAGGGGAAGAAGGGGAAGTATAGAGGGAAGGGGAAGTCTAGGGGAAGAAGGGGAAGTATAGAGGGAAGGGGAAGTCTAGGGGAAGTCTAGGGGAAGAAGAGGAAGTCTAGGGGAAGAAGGGGAAGTCTAGGGGAAGAAGGGGAAGTATAGAGGGAAGGGGAAGTCTAGGGGAAGTCTAGGGGAAGAAGGGGAAGTATAGAGGGAAGGGGAAATCTAGGGGAAGTCTAGGGGAAGAAGGGGAAGTATAGAGGAAAGGGGAAGTCCAGGGGAAGTCTAGGGGAAGAAGGGGCAGTATAGAGGGAAGGGGAAGTCTAGGAGAAGTCTAGGGGAAGAAGTGGCAGTATAGAGGGAAGGGGAAGTCTAGGGGAAGAAGGGGAAGTCTAGGGGAAGAAGGGGAAGTATAGAGGGAAGGGGAAGTCTAGGGGAAGTCTAGGGGAAGAAGGGGAAGTATAGAGGGAAGGGGAAGTCTAGGGGAAGAAGGGGAAGTCTAGGGGAAGAAGGGGAAGTAGAGAGGTAAGGGGAAGTCTAGGGGAAGTCTAGGGGAAGAAGGGGAAGTATAGAGGGAAGGGAAGTCTAGGGGAAGTCTAGGGGAAGAAGGGGAAGTATAGAGGGAAGGGGAAGTCTAGGGGAAGAAGGGGAAGTCTAGGGGAAGAAGGGGAAGTCTAGGGGAAGAAGGGGAAGTATAGAGGGAAGGGGAAGTCTAGGGAAAGAAGGGGAAGTCTAGGGGAAGAAGGGGAAGTCTAGGGGAAGAAGGGGAAGTATAGAGGGAAGGGGAAGTCTAGGGGAAATCTAGGGGAAGAAGGGGAAGTCTAGGGGAAGAAGTGGAAGTCTAGGCGAAGTCTAGGGGAAGAAGGGGAAGTATAGAGGGAAGGGGAAGTCTAGGGGAAGAAGGGAAGTCTAGGAGAAGAAGGGGAAGTCTAGGGGAAGAAGGGGAAGTATAGAGGGAAGGGGAAGTCTAGGGGAAGAAGGGGAAGTATAGAGGGAAGGGGAAGTCTAGGGGAAGTCTAGGGGAAGAAGAGGAAGTCTAGGGGAAGAAGGGGAAGTCTAGGGGAAGAAGGGGAAGTATAGAGGGAAGGGTTAGTCTAGGGGAAGAAGGGGAAGTATAGAGGGAAGGGGAAGTCTAGGGGAAGTCTAGGGGAAGAAGGGGAAGTCTAGGGGAAGTCTAGGGGAAGCAGGGGAAGTATAGAGGGAAGGGGAAGTCTAATGGAAGAAGGGGAAGTATAGAGGGAAGGGGAAATCTAGGGGAAGAAGGGGAAGTCTAGGGGAAGAAGGGGAAGTCTAGGGGAAGAAGGGGAAGTAGAGAGGGAAGGGGAAATCTAGGGGAAATCTAGGGGAAGAAGGGGAAGTATAGAGGGAAGGGAAGTCTAGGGGAAGTCTAGGGGAAGAAGGGGACGTCTAGGGGAAGTCTAGGGGAAGCAGGGGAAGTATAGAGGGAAGGGGAAGTATAGGGGAAGAAGGGGAAGTCTAAGGGAAGAAGGGGAAGTCTAGGGGAAGAAGGGGAAGTCTAAGGGAAGAAGGGGAAGTCTAGGGGAAGAAGGGGAAGTCTAAGGGAAGAAGGGGAAGTCTAGGGGAAGAAGGGGAAGTATAGAGGGAAGGGGAAGTCTAGGGGAAGAAGAGGAAGTCTAGGGGAAGAAGGGGAAGTCTAGGGGAAGAAGGGGAAGTATAGAGGGAAGGGGAAGTCTAGGGGAAGTAGGGGAAGTATAGAGGGAAGGGGAAGTCTAGGGGAAGTCTAGGGGAAGAAGGGGAAGTCTAGGGGAAGTCTAGGGGAAGAAGGGGAAGTATAGAGGGAAGGGGAAGTCTAATGGAAGAAGGGGAAGTATAGAGGGAAGGGGAAGTCTAGGGGAAGAAGGGGAAGTCTAGGGGAAGAAGGGGAAGTCTAGGGGAAGAAGGGGAAGTAGAGAGGGAAGGGGAAGTCTAGGGGAAGTCTCGGGGAAGAAGGGGACGTATAGAGGGAAGGGAAGTCTAGGGGAAGTCTAGGGGAAGAAGGGGAAGTATAGAGGGAAGGGGAAGTCTAGGGGAAGAAGGGGAAGTCTAGGGGAAGAAGGGGAAGTCTAGGGGAAGAAGGGGAAGTATAGAGGGAAGGGGAAGTCTAGGGGAAGAAGAGGAAGTCTAGGGGAAGAAGGGGAAGTCTAGGGGAAGAAGGGGAAGTATAGAGGGAAGGGAAGTCTAGGGGAAGTCTAGGGGAAGAAGGGGAAGTCTAGGGGAAGTCTAGGGGAAGCAGGGGAAGTATAGAGGGAAGGGGAAGTCTAGGGGAAGAAGGGGAAGTCTAAGGGAAGAAGGGGAAGTCTAGGGGAAGAAGGGGAAGTATAGAGGGAAGGGGAAGTCTAGGGGAAGAAGAGGAAGTCTAGGGGAAGAAGGGGAAGTCTAGGGGAAGAAGGGGAAGTATAGAGGGAAGGGGAAGTCTAGGGGAAGTAGGGAAGTATAGAGGGAAGGGGAAGTCTAGGGGAAGTCTAGGGGAAGAAGGGGAAGTCTAGGGGAAGTCTAAGGGAAGAAGGGGAAGTATAGAGGGAAGGGGAAGTCTAATGGAAGAAGGGGAAGTATAGAGGGAAGGGGAAGTCTAGGGGAAGAAGGGGAAGTCTAGGGGAAGAAGGGGAAGTCTAGGGGAAGAAGGGGAAGTAGAGAGGGAAGGGGAAGTCTAGGGGAAGTCTCGGGGAAGAAGGGGAAGTATAGAGGGAAGGGAAGTCTAGGGGAAGTCTAGGGGAAGAAGGGGAAGTATAGAGGGAAGGGGAAGTCTAGGGGAAGAAGGGGAAGTCTAGGGGAAGAAGGGGAAGTCTAGGGGAAGAAGTGGAAGTCTAGGCGAAGTCTAGGGGAAGAAGGGGAAGTATAGAGGGAAGGGGAAGTCTAGGGGAAGAAGGGAAGTCTAGGAGAAGAAGGGGAAGTCTAGGGGAAGAAGGGGAAGTATAGAGGGAAGGGGAAGTCTAGGGGAAGAAGGGGAAGTATAGAGGGAAGGGGAAGTCTATGGGAAGTCTAGGGGAAGAAGAGGAAGTCTAGGGGAAGAAGGGGAAGTCTAGGGGAAGAAGGGGAAGTATAGAGGGAAGGGTTAGTCTAGGGGAAGAAGGGGAAGTATAGAGGGAAGGGGAAGTCTAGGGGAAGTCTAGGGGAAGAAGAGGAAGTCTAGGGGAAGAAGGGGAAGTCTAGGGGAAGAAGGGGAAGTATAGAGGGAAGGGGAAGTCTAGGGGAAGTCTAGGGGAAGAAGGGGAAGTATAGAGGAAAGGGGAAGTCCAGAGGAAGTCTAGGGGAAGAAGGGGCAGTATAGAGGGAAGGGGAAGTCTAGGAGAAGTCTAGGGGAAGAAGGGGCAGTATAGAGGGAAGGGGAAGTCTAGGGGAAGAAGGGGAAGTCTAGGGGAAGAAGGGGAAGTATAGAGGGAAGGGGAAGTCTAGGGGAAGTCTAGGGGAAGAAGGGGAAGTATAGAGGGAAGGGGAAGTCTAGGGGAAGAAGGGGAAGTCTAGGGGAAGAAGGGGAAGTCTAGGGGAAGAAGGGGAAGTAGAGAGGGAAGGGGAAGTCTAGGGGAAGTCTAGGGGAAGAAGGGGAAGTATAGCGGGAAGGGAAGTCTAGGGGAAGTCTAGGGGAAGAAGGGGAAGCATAGAGGGAAGGGGAAGTCTAGGGGAAGAAGGGGAAGTCTAGGGGAAGAAGGGGAAGTCTAGGGGAAGAAGGGGAAGTATAGAGGGAAGGGGAAGTCTAGGGGAAGAAGGGGAAGTCTACGGGAAGAAGGGGAAGTCTAGGGGAAGAAGGGGAAGTATAGAGGGAAGGGGAAGTCTAGGGGAAATCTAGGGGAAGAAGGGGAAGTGTAGGGGAAGAAGTGGAAGTCTAGGCGAAGTCTAGGGGAAGAAGGGGAAGTATAGAGGGAAGGGGAAGTCTAGGGGAAGAAGGGGAAGTCTAGGAGAAGAAGGGGAAGTCTAGGGGAAGAATTGGAAGTATAGAGGGAAGGGGAAGTCTAGGGGAAGAAGGGGAAGTATAGAGGGAAGGGGAAGTCTAGGGGAAGTCTAGGGGAAGAAGAGGAAGTTTAGGGGAAGAAGGGGAAGTCTAGGGGAAGAAGGGGAAGTATAGAGGGAAGGGTTAGTCTAGGGGAAGAAGGGGAAGTATAGAGGGAAGGGGAAGTCTAGGGGAAGTCTAGGGGAAGAAGGGGAAGTCTAGGGGAAGTCTAGGGGAAGCAGGGGAAGTATAGAGGGAAGTGGAAGTCTAATGGAAGAAGGGGAAGTATAGAGGGAAGCGGAAGTCTAAGGGAAGAAGGGGAAGTCTAGGGGAAGAAGGGGAAGTCTAGGGGAAGTCTCGCGGAAGAAGGGAAGTCTAGGGGAAGATGGGGAAGTCTAGGGGAAGAAAGCTTAGTCTAGGGGAAGAAGGGGAAGTCTAGGGGAAGAAGGGGAAGTCTAGGGGAAGAAGGGGAAGTATAGATGGAAGGGGAAGTCCAGGGGTAGAATAGGGGAAGAAGGGGAAGTATAGAGGGAAGGGGAAGTCTAGGGGAAGTCTAGGGGAAGAAGGGGAAGTATAGAGGGAAGGGGAAGTCTAGGGGAAGAAGGGGAAGTATAGAGGGAAGGGGAAGTCTAGGGGAAGATGGGGTAGTCTAGGGGAAGAAGGGGAAGTCTAGGGGAAGAAGGGGAAGTATAGAGGGAAGAGAAAGTCTAGGGGAAGAAGGGGAAGTATAGAGGCAAGGGGAAGTCTACGGGAAGTCTAGGGAAGAAGGGGAAGTCTAGGGGAAGAAGGGGAAGTCTTGGGGAAGAAGGGGAAGTCTAAGGGAAGAAGGGGAAGTCTAGGGGAAGAAGGGGAAGTCTAGGGGAAGAAGGGGAAGTCTAGGGGAAGAAGGGGAAGTATAGAGGGAAGGGGAAGTCTAGGGGAAGTCTAGGGGAAGAAGGGGAAGTCTAGGGGAAGAAGTGGAAGTCTAGGGGAAGTCTAGGGGAAGAAGGGGAAGTATAGAGGGAAGGGGAAGTCTAGGGGAAGAAGGGGAAGTCTAGGAGAAGAAGGGGAAGTCTAGGGGAAGAAGGGGAAGTATAGAGGGACGAAGAAGTCGAGGGGAAGTCTCGGGGAAGAAGGGGAAATCTAAGGGAAGAAGGGGAAGTCTAGGGGAAGAAGGGGAAGTCTAGGGGAAGAAGGGGAAGTATACAGGGAAGGGGAAGTCTAGGGGAAGTCTCGGGGAAGAAGGGGAAGTCTAGGGGAAGAAGGGGAAGTATAGAGGGAAGGGGAAGTCTAGGGGAAGTCTCGGGGAAGAAGGGGAAATCTAAGGGAAGAAGGGGAAGTCTAGGGGAAGAAGGGGAAGTCTAGGGGAAGTCTCGGGGAAGAAGGGGAAATCTAAGGGAAGAAGGGGAAGTCTAGGGGAAGAAGGGGAAGTCTAGGGGAAGAAAGCTTAGTCTAGGGGAAGAAGGGGAAGTCTAGGGGAAGAAGGGGAAGTCTAGGGGAAGAAGGGGAAGTATAGAGGGAAGGGGAAGTCCAGGGGTAGAATAGGGGAAGAAGGGGAAGTATAGAGGGAAGGGGAAGTCTAGGGGAAGTCAAGGGGAAGAAGGGGAAGTATAGAGGGAAGGGGAAGTCTAGGGGAAGAAGGGGAAGTATAGAGGGAAGGGGAAGTCTAGGGGAAGTCTAGGGGAAGAAGGGGAAGTATAGAGGGAAGGGGAAGTCTAGGGGAAGTCTAGGGGAAGAAGGGGAAGTATAGAGGGAAGGGGAAATCTAGGGGAAGTCTAGGGGAAGAAGGGGAAGTATAGAGGAAAGGGGAAGTCCAGGGGAAGTCTAGGGGAAGAAGGGGCAGTATAGAGGGAAGGGGAAGTCTAGGAGAAGTCTAGGGGAAGAAGGGGAAGTATAGAGGGAAGGGGAAGTCTAGGGGAAGTCTAGGGGAAGAAGGGGAAGTATAGAGGGAAGGGGAAATCTAGGGGAAGAAGGGGAAGTATAGAGGGAAGGAGAAGTCTAGGGGAAGTCTAGGGGAAGAAGGGGAAGTATAGAGGGAAGGGGAAGTCTAGGGGAAGTCTAGGGGAAGAAGGGGAAGTATAGAGGGAAGGGGAAATCTAGGGGAAGTCTAGGGGAAGAAGGGGAA
Organism: Anniella stebbinsi; assembly: GCA_029215795.1. NCBI lineage: Eukaryota > Metazoa > Chordata > Lepidosauria > Squamata > Anniellidae > Anniella > Anniella stebbinsi. The sequence continues at coordinate 69,090 of JARDYH010000050.1, forward strand.
GTATAGAGGAAAGGGGAAGTCCAGGGGAAGTCTAGGGGAAGAAGGGGCAGTATAGAGGGAAGGGGAAGTCTAGGGGAAGAAGGGGAAGTCTAGGGGAAGAAGGGGAAGTATAGAGGGAAGGGGAAGTCTAGGGGAAGTCTAGGGGAAGAAGGGGAAGTATAGAGGGAAGGGGAAGTCTAGGGGAAGAAGGGGAAGTCTAGGGGAAGAAGGGGAAGTCTAGGGGAAGAAGGAGAAGCAGAGAGGGAAGGGGATGTCTAGGGGAAGTCTAGGGGAAGAAGGGGAAGTATAGAGGGAAGGGAAGTCTAGGGGAAGTCTAGGGGAAGAAGGGGAAGTATAGAGGGAAGGGGAAGTCTAGGGGAAGAAGGGGAAGTCTAGGGGAAGAAGGGGAAGTCTAGGGGAAGAAGGGGAAGTATAGAGGGAAGGGGAAGTCTAGGGGAAGAAGGGGAAGTCTAGGGGAAGAAGGGGAAGTCTAGGGGAAGAAGGGGAAGTATAGAGGGAAGGGGAAGTCTAGGGGAAATCTAGGGGAAGAAGGGGAAGTCTAGGGGAAGAAGTGGAAGTCTAGGCGAAGTCTAGGGGAAGAAGGGGAAGTATAGAGGGAAGGGGAAGTCTAGGGGAAGAAGGGGAAGTCTAGGAGAAGAAGGGGAAGTCTAGGGGAAGAAGGGGAAGTATAGAGGGAAGGGGAAGTCTAGGGGAAGAAGGGGAAGTATAGAGGGAAGGGGAAGTCTAGGGGAAGTCTAGGGGAAGAAGAGGAAGTCTAGGGGAAGAAGGGGAAGTCTAGGGGAAGAAGGGGAAGTATAGAGGGAAGGGGAAGTCTAGGGGAAGTCTAGGGGAAGAAGGGGAAGTATAGAGGGAAGGGGAAATCTAGGGGAAGTCTAGGGGAAGAAGGGGAAGTATAGAGGAAAGGGGAAGTCCAGGGGAAGTCTAGGGGAAGAAGGGGCAGTATAGAGGGAAGGGGAAGTCTAGGAGAAGTCTAGGGGAAGAAGGGGCAGTATAGAGGGAAGGGGAAGTCTAGGGGAAGAAGGGGAAGTCTAGGGGAAGAAGGGGAAGTATAGAGGGAAGGGGAAGTCTAGGGGAAGTCTAGGGGAAGAAGGGGAAGTATAGAGGGAAGGGGAAGTCTAGGGGAAGAAGGGGAAGTCTAGGGGAAGAAGGGGAAGTAGAGAGGTAAGGGGAAGTCTAGGGGAAGTCTAGGGGAAGAAGGGGAAGTATATAGGGAAGGGAAGTCTAGGGGAAGTCTAGGGGAAGAAGGGGAAGTATAGAGGGAAGGGGAAGTCTAGGGGAAGAAGGGGAAGTCTAGGGGAAGAAGGGGAAGTCTAGGGGAAGAAGGGGAAGTATAGAGGGAAGGGGAAGTCTAGGGAAAGAAGGGGAAGTCTAGGGGAAGAAGGGGAAGTCTAGGGGAAGAAGGGGAAGTATAGAGGGAAGGGGAAGTCTAGGGGAAATCTAGGGGAAGAAGGGGAAGTCTAGGGGAAGAAGTGGAAGTCTAGGCGAAGTCTAGGGGAAGAAGGGGAAGTATAGAGGGAAGGGGAAGTCTAGGGGAAGAAGGGAAGTCTAGGAGAAGAAGGGGAAGTCTAGGGGAAGAAGGGGAAGTATAGAGGGAAGGGGAAGTCTAGGGGAAGAAGGGGAAGTATAGAGGGAAGGGGAAGTCTAGGGGAAGTCTAGGGGAAGAAGAGGAAGTCTAGGGGAAGAAGGGGAAGTCTAGGGGAAGAAGGGGAAGTATAGAGGGAAGGGTTAGTCTAGGGGAAGAAGGGGAAGTATAGAGGGAAGGGGAAGTCTAGGGGAAGTCTAGGGGAAGAAGGGGAAGTCTAGGGGAAGTCTAGGGGAAGCAGGGGAAGTATAGAGGGAAGGGGAAGTCTAATGGAAGAAGGGGAAGTATAGAGGGAAGGGGAAATCTAGGGGAAGAAGGGGAAGTCTAGGGGAAGAAGGGGAAGTCTAGGGGAAGAAGGGGAAGTAGAGAGGGAAGGGGAAATCTAGGGGAAATCTAGGGGAAGAAGGGGAAGTATAGAGGGAAGGGAAGTCTAGGGGAAGTCTAGGGGAAGAAGGGGACGTCTAGGGGAAGTCTAGGGGAAGCAGGGGAAGTATAGAGGGAAGGGGAAGTATAGGGGAAGAAGGGGAAGTCTAAGGGAAGAAGGGGAAGTCTAGGGGAAGAAGGGGAAGTCTAAGGGAAGAAGGGGAAGTCTAGGGGAAGAAGGGGAAGTATAGAGGGAAGGGGAAGTCTAGGGGAAGAAGAGGAAGTCTAGGGGAAGAAGGGGAAGTCTAGGGGAAGAAGGGGAAGTATAGGGGGAAGGGGAAGTCTAGGGGAAGAAGGGGAAGTATACAGGGAAGGGGAAGTCTAGGGGCAGTCTAGGGGAAGAAGGGGAAGACTAGGGGAAGTCTAGGGGAAGCAGGGGAAGTATAGAGGGAAGGGGAAGACTAATGGAAGAAGGGGAAGTATAGAGGGAAGGGGAAGTCTAGGGGAAGACGGGGAAGTCTAGGGGAAGAAGGGGAAGTATAGAGCGAAGGGTTAGTCTAGGGGAAGAAGGGGAAGTCTAGGGGAAGTCTAGGGGAAGAAGGGGAAGTCTAGGGGAAGTCTAGGGGAAGCAGGGGAAGTATAGAGGGAAGGGGAAGTCTAGGGGAAGTCTAGGGGAAGAAGGGGAAGTATAGAGGGAAGGGGAAGTCTAGGGGAAGAAGGGGAAGTCTAGGGGAAGAAGGGGAAGTCTAGGGGAAGAAGGGGAAGTAGAGAGGGAAGGGGAAGTCTAGGGGAAGTCTAGGGGAAGAAGGGGAAGTATAGAGGGAAGGGAAGTCTAGGGGAAGTCTAGGGGAAGAAGGGGAAGTATAGAGGGAAGGGGAAGTCTAGGGGAAGAAGGGGAAGTCTAGGGGAAGAAGGGGAAGTATAGAGGGAAGGGGAAGTCTAGGGGAAGAAGGGGAAGTCTAGGGGAAGAAGGGGAAGTCTAGGGGAAGAAGGGGAAGTATAGAGGGAAGGGGAAGTCTAGGGGAAATCTAGGGGAAGAAGGGGAAGTCTAGGGGAAGAAGTGGAAGTCTAGGCGAAGTCTAGGGGAAGAAGGGGAAGTATAGAGGGAAGGGGAAGTCTAGGGGAAGAAGGGGAAGTCTAGGAGAAGAAGGGGAAGTCTAGGGGAAGAAGGGGAAGTATAGAGGGAAGGGGAAGTCTAGGGGAAGAAGGGGAAGTATAGAGGGAAGGGGAAGTCTAGGGGAAGTCTAGGGGAAGAAGAGGAAGTCTAGGGGAAGAAGGGGAAGTCTAGGGGAAGAAGGGGAAGTATAGAGGGAAGGGGAAGTCTAGGGGAAGTCTAGGGGAAGAAGGGGAAGTATAGAGGGAAGGGGAAATCTAGGGGAAGTCTAGGGGAAGAAGGGGAAGTATAGAGGAAAGGGGAAGTCCAGGGGAAGTCTAGGGGAAGAAGGGGCAGTATAGAGGGAAGGGGAAGTCTAGCAGAAGTCTAGGGGAAGAAGTGGCAGTATAGAGGGAAGGGGAAGTCTAGGGGATGAAGGGGAAGTCTAGGGGAAGAAGGGGAAGTATAGAGGGAAGGGGAAGTCTAGGGGAAGTCTAGGGGAAGAAGGGGAAGTATAGAGGGAAGGGGAAGTCTAGGGGAAGAAGGGGAAGTATAGAGGGAAGGGGAAGTCTAGGGGAAATCTAGGGGAAGAAGGGGAAGTCTAGGGGAAGAAGTGGAAGTCTAGGCGAAGTCTAGGGGAAGAAGGGGAAGTATAGAGGGAAGGGGAAGTCTAGGGGAAGAAGGGAAGTCTAGGAGAAGAAGGGGAAGTCTAGGGGAAGAAGGGGAAGTATAGAGGGAAGGGGAAGTCTAGGGGAAGAAGGGGAAGTATAGAGGGAAGGGGAAGTCTAGGGGAAGTCTAGGGGAAGAAGAGGAAGTCTAGGGGAAGAAGGGGAAGTCTAGGGGAAGAAGGGGAAGTATAGAGGGAAGGGTTAGTCTAGGGGAAGAAGGGGAAGTATAGAGGGAAGGGGAAGTCTAGGGGAAGTCTAGGGGAAGAAGGGGAAGTCTAGGGGAAGTCTAGGGGAAGCAGGGGAAGTATAGAGGGAAGGGGAAGTCTAATGGAAGAAGGGGAAGTATAGAGGGAAGGGGAAATCTAGGGGAAGAAGGGGAAGTCTAGGGGAAGAAGGGGAAGTCTAGGGGAAGAAGGGGAAGTAGAGAGGGAAGGGGAAATCTAGGGGAAATCTAGGGGAAGAAGGGGAAGTATAGAGGGAAGGGAAGTCTAGGGGAAGTCTAGGGGAAGAAGGGGACGTCTAGGGGAAGTCTAGGGGAAGCAGGGGAAGTATAGAGGGAAGGGGAAGTATAGGGGAAGAAGGGGAAGTCTAAGGGAAGAAGGGGAAGTCTAGGGGAAGAAGGGGAAGTCTAAGGGAAGAAGGGGAAGTCTAGGGGAAGAAGGGGAAGTCTAAGGGAAGAAGGGGAAGTCTAGGGGAAGAAGGGGAAGTATAGAGGGAAGGGGAAGTCTAGGGGAAGAAGAGGAAGTCTAGGGGAAGAAGGGGAAGTCTAGGGGAAGAAGGGGAAGTATAGAGGGAAGGGGAAGTCTAGGGGAAGTAGGGGAAGTATAGAGGGAAGGGGAAGTCTAGGGGAAGTCTAGGGGAAGAAGGGGAAGTCTAGGGGAAGTCTAGGGGAAGAAGGGGAAGTATAGAGGGAAGGGGAAGTCTAATGGAAGAAGGGGAAGTATAGAGGGAAGGGGAAGTCTAGGGGAAGAAGGGGAAGTCTAGGGGAAGAAGGGGAAGTCTAGGGGAAGAAGGGGAAGTAGAGAGGGAAGGGGAAGTCTAGGGGAAGTCTCGGGGAAGAAGGGGACGTATAGAGGGAAGGGAAGTCTAGGGGAAGTCTAGGGGAAGAAGGGGAAGTATAGAGGGAAGGGGAAGTCTAGGGGAAGAAGGGGAAGTCTAGGGGAAGAAGGGGAAGTCTAGGGGAAGAAGGGGAAGTATAGAGGGAAGGGGAAGTCTAGGGGAAGAAGAGGAAGTCTAGGGGAAGAAGGGGAAGTCTAGGGGAAGAAGGGGAAGTATAGAGGGAAGGGAAGTCTAGGGGAAGTCTAGGGGAAGAAGGGGAAGTCTAGGGGAAGTCTAGGGGAAGCAGGGGAAGTATAGAGGGAAGGGGAAGTCTAGGGGAAGAAGGGGAAGTCTAAGGGAAGAAGGGGAAGTCTAGGGGAAGAAGGGGAAGTATAGAGGGAAGGGGAAGTCTAGGGGAAGAAGAGGAAGTCTAGGGGAAGAAGGGGAAGTCTAGGGGAAGAAGGGGAAGTATAGAGGGAAGGGGAAGTCTAGGGGAAGTAGGGAAGTATAGAGGGAAGGGGAAGTCTAGGGGAAGTCTAGGGGAAGAAGGGGAAGTCTAGGGGAAGTCTAAGGGAAGAAGGGGAAGTATAGAGGGAAGGGGAAGTCTAATGGAAGAAGGGGAAGTATAGAGGGAAGGGGAAGTCTAGGGGAAGAAGGGGAAGTCTAGGGGAAGAAGGGGAAGTCTAGGGGAAGAAGGGGAAGTAGAGAGGGAAGGGGAAGTCTAGGGGAAGTCTCGGGGAAGAAGGGGAAGTATAGAGGGAAGGGAAGTCTAGGGGAAGTCTAGGGGAAGAAGGGGAAGTATAGAGGGAAGGGGAAGTCTAGGGGAAGAAGGGGAAGTCTAGGGGAAGAAGGGGAAGTCTAGGGGAAGAAGGGGAAGTATAGAGGGAAGAGAAAGTCTAGGGGAAGCAGGGGAAGTCTAGGGGAAGAAGGGGAAGTCTAGGTGAAGAAGGGGAAGTAGAGAGGGAAGGGGAAGTGTAGGGGAAGTCTAGGGGAAGAAGGGGAAGTCTAGGGGAAGTCTAGGGGAAGAAGGGGAAGTATAGAGGGAAGGGGAAGTCTAATGGAAGAAGGGGAAGTATAGAGGGAAGGGGAAGTCTAGGGGAAGAAGGGGAAGTCTAGGGGAAGAAGGGGAAGTCTAGGGGAAGAAGGGGAAGTAGAGAGGGAAGGGGAAGTCTAGGGGAAGTCTCGGGGAAGAAGGGGAAGTATAGAGGGAAGGGAAGTCTAGGGGAAGAAGGGGAAGTATAGAGGGAAGGGGAAGTCTAGGGGAAGAAGGGGAAGTATAGAGGGAAGGGGAAGTCTAGGGGAAGTCTAGGGGAAGAAGGGGAAGTCTAGGGGAAGTCTAGGGGAAGAAGGGGAAGTATAGAGGGAAGGGGAAGTCTAATGGAAGAAGGGGAAGTATAGAGGGAAGGGGAAGTCTAGGGGAAGAAGGGGAAGTCTAGGGGAAGAAGGGGAAGTATAGAGGGAAGGGGAAGTCTAGGGGAAGAAGGGGAAGTATAGAGGGCAGGGGAAGTCTAGGGGAAGAAGGGGAAGTATAGAGGGAAGGGGAAGTCTAGGAGAAGTCTAGGGGAAGAAGGGGAAGACTAGGGGAAGTCTAGGGGAAGCAGGGGAAGTATAGAGGGAAGGGGAAGTCTAATGGAAGAAGGGGAAGTATAGAGGGAAGGGAAAGTCTAGGGGAAGAAGGGGAAGTCTAGGGGAAGAAGGGGAAGTCTAGGGGAAGAAGGGGAAGTTGAGAGGGAAGGGGAAGTCTAGGGGAAGTCTAGGGGAAGAAGGGGAAGTATACAGGGAAGGGGAAGTCTAGAGGAAGTCTAGGGGAAGAAGGGGAAGTATAGAGGAAAGGGGACGTCTAGTGGAAGTCTAGGGGAAGAAGGGGAAGTATAGAGGAAAGGGGAAGTCTAGGGGAAGTCTAGGGGAAGAAGGGGAAGTCTAGGGGAAGAAGGGGAAGTCTAGGGGAAGAGGAGGAAGTATAGAGGGAAGGGGAAGTCTAGGGGAAAAAGGGGAAGTCTAGGGGAAGAAGGGGAAGTCTAGGGGAAGTCTAGGGGAAGAAGGGGAAGTATAGAGGGAAGGGGAAGTCTAGGGGAAGAAGGGGAAGTATAGAGGGAAGGGGAAGTCTAGGGGAAGTCTAGGGGAAGAAGGGGAAGTCTAGGGGAAGTCTAGGGGAAGAAGGGGAAGTATAGAGGGAAGGGGAAGTCTAATGGAAGAAGGGGAAGTATAGAGGGAAGGGGAAGTCTAGGGGAAGAAGGGGAAGTCTAGGGGAAGAAGGGGAAGTCTAGGGGAAGAAGGGGAAGTAGAGAGGGAAGGGGAAGTCTAGGGGAAGTCTCGGGGAAGAAGGGGAAGTATAGAGGGAAGGGAAGTCTAGGGGAAGTCTAGGGGAAGAAGGGGAAGTATAGAGGGAAGGGGAAGTCTAGGGGAAGAAGGGGAAGTCTAGGGGAAGAAGGGGAAGTCTAGGGGAAGAAGGGGAAGTATAGAGGGAAGGGGAAGTCTAGGGGAAGAAGAGGAAGTCTAGGGGAAGAAGGGGAAGTCTAGGGGAAGAAGGGGAAGTATAGAGGGAAGGGAAGTCTAGGGGAAGTCTAGGGGAAGAAGGGGAAGTCTAGGGGAAGTCTAGGGGAAGCAGGGGAAGTATAGAGGGAAGGGGAAGTCTAGGGGAAGAAGGGGAAGTCTAAGGGAAGAAGGGGAAGTCTAGGGGAAGAAGGGGAAGTATAGAGGGAAGGGGAAGTCTAGGGGAAGAAGAGGAAGTCTAGGGGAAGAAGGGGAAGTCTAGGGGAAGAAGGGGAAGTATAGAGGGAAGGGGAAGTCCAGGGGAAGTCTAAGGGAAGAAGGGGAAGTCTAGGGGAAGAAGGGGAAGAAGGGAAGGTATAGAGGGAAGGGGAAGTCTACGGAAAGTCTAGGGGAAGAAGTGGAAGTCTAGGGGAAGAAGGGGAAGTCTAGGGGAAGAAGAGGAAGTATAGAGGGAAGGGGAAGTCTAGGGGAAAAAGGGGAAGTCTAGGGGAAGAAGGGGAAGTCTAGGGGAAGTCTAGGGGAAGAAGGGGAAGTATAGAGGGAAGGGGAAGTCTAGGGGAAGTCTAGGGGAGAAGGGGAAGTATAGAGGAAAGGGGAAGTCTAGGGGAAGAAGGGGAAGTATAGAGGGAAGGGGAAGTCTAGGGGAAGTCTAGGGGAAGAAGGGGAAGTATACAGGGAAGGGGAAGTCTAGAGGAAGTCTAGGGGAAGAAGGGGAAGTATAGAGGAAAGGGGACGTCTAGTGGAAGTCTAGGGGAAGAAGGGGAAGTATAGAGGAAAGGGGAAGTCTAGGGGAAGTCTAGGGGAAGAAGGGGAAGTCTAGGGGAAGAAGGGGAAGTCTAGGGGAAGAGGAGGAAGTATAGAGGGAAGGGGAAGTCTAGGGGAAAAAGGGGAAGTCTAGGGGAAGAAGGGGAAGTCTAGGGGAAGTCTAGGGGAAGAAGGGGAAGTATAGAGGGAAGGGGAAGTCTAGGGGAAGAAGGGGAAGTATAGAGGGAAGGGGAAGTCTAGGGGAAGTCTAGGGGAGAAGGGGAAGTATAGAGGGAAGGGGAAGTCTAGGGTAAGAAGGGGAAGTATAGAGGGAAGGGGAAGTCTAGGGGAAGTCTAGGGGAAGAAGGGGAAGTCTAGGGGAAGAAGGGGAAGTAGAGAGGGAAGGGGAAGTCTAGGGGAAGTCTAGGGGAAGAAGGGGAAGTATAGAGGGAAGGGAAGTCTAGGGGAAGTCTAGGGGAAGAAGGGGAAGTATAGAGGGAAGGGGAAGTCTAGGTGAAGAAGGGGAAGTATAGAGGGAAGGGGAAGTCTAGGGGAAGTCTAGGGGAAGAAGGGGAAGTCTAGGGGAAGTCTAGGGGAAGCAGGGGAAGTATAGAGGGAAGGGGAAGTCTAATGGAAGAAGGGGAAGTATAGAGGGAAGGGGAAGTGTAGGGGAAGAAGGGGAAGTCTAGGGAAAGAAGGGGAAGTCTAGGGGAAGAAGGGGAAGTAGAGAGGGAAGGGGAAGTCTAGGGGAAGTCTAGGGGAAGAAGGGGAAGTATAGAGGGAAGGGAAGTCTAGGGGAAGTCTAGGGGAAGAAGGGGACGTCTAGGGGAAGTCTAGGGGAAGCAGGGGAAGTATAGAGGGAAGGGGAAGTATAGGGGAAGAAGGGGAAGTCTAAGGGAAGAAGGGGAAGTCTAGGGGAAGAAGGGGAAGCATAGAGGGAAGGGGAAGTCTAGGGGAAGAAGAGGAAGTCTAGGGGAAGAAGGGGAAGTCTAGGGGAAGAAGGGGAAGTATAGAGGGAAGGGGAAGTCTAGGGGAAGAAGGGGAAGTATAGAGGGAAGGGGAAGTCTAGGAGAAGTCTAGGGGAAGAAGGGGAAGACTAGGGGAAGTCTAGGGGAAGCAGGGGAAGTATAGAGGGAAGGGGAAGTCTAATGGAAGAAGGGGAAGTATAGAGGGAAGGGAAAGTCTAGGGGAAGAAGGTGAAGTCTAGGGGAAGAAGGGGAAGTCTAGGGGAAGAAGGGGAAGTAGAGAGGGAAGGGGAAGTCTAGGGGAAGTCTAGGGGAAGCAGGGGAAGTATAGAGGGAAGGGGAAGTCTAATGGAAGAAGGGGAAGTATAGAGGGAAGGGGAAGTCTAGGGGAAGAAGGGGAAGTCTAGGGGAAGAAGGGGAAGTCTAGGGGAAGAAGGGGAAGTAGAGAGGGAAGGGGAAGTCTAGGGGAAGTCTAGGGGAAGAAGGGGAAGTATAGAGAGAAGGGAAGTCTAGGGGAAGTCTAGGGGAAGAAGGGGACGTCTAGGGGAAGTCTAGGGGAAGCAGGGGAAGTATAGAGGGAAGGGGAAGTATAGGGGAAGAAGGGGAAGTCTAAGGGAAGAAGGGGAAGTCTAGGGGAAGAAGGGGAAGTCTAAGGGAAGAAGGGGAAGTCTAGGGGAAGAAGGGGAAGTATAGAGGGAAGGGGAAGTCTAGGGGAAGTAGAGGAAGTCTAGGGGAAGAAGGGGAAGTCTAGGGGAAGAAGGGGAAGTATAGGGGGAAGGGGAAGTCTAGGGGAAGAAGGGGAAGTATAGAGGGAAGGGGAAGTCTAGGGGCAGTCTAGGGGAAGAAGGGGAGGACTAGGGGAAGTCTAGGGGAAGCAGGGGAAGTATAGAGGGAAGGGGAAGACTAATGGAAGAAGGGGAAGTATAGAGGGAAGGGGAAGTCTAAGGGAAGAAGGGGAAGTCTAGGGGAAAAAGGGGAAGTCTAGGGGAAGAAGGGGAAGTATAGAGGGAAGGGGAAGTCTAGGGGAAGAAGGGGAAGTCTAGGGGAAGAAGGGGAAGTATATAGGGAAGGGTTAGTCTAGGGGAAGAAGGGGAAGTATAGAGGGAAGGGGAAGTCTAGGGGAAGTCTAGGGGAAGAAGGGGAAGTCTAGGGGAAGTCTAGGGGAAGCAGGGGAAGTATAGAGGGAAGGGGAAGTCTAATGGAAGAAGGGGAAGTATAGAGGGAAGGGGAAGTCTAGGGGAAGAAGGGGAAGTCTAGGGGAAGAAGGGGAAGTCTAGGGGAAGAAGGGGAAGTAGAGAGGGAAGGGGAAGTCTAGGGGAAATCTAGGGGAAGAAGGGGAAGTATAGAGGGAAGGGAAGTCTAGGGGAAGTCTAGGGGAAGAAGGGGACGTCTAGGGGAAGTCTAGGGGAAGCAGGGGAAGTATAGAGGGAAGAAGGGGAAGTATAGAGGGAAGGGGAAGTCTAGGGGAAGAAGAGGAAGTCTAGGGGAAGAAGGGGAAGTCTAGGGGAAGAAGGGGAAGTATAGAGGGAAGGGAAGTCTAGGGGAAGTCTAGGGGAAGAAGGGGACGTCTAGGGGAAGTCTAAGGGAAGAAGGGGAAGTCTAGGGGAAGAAGGGGAAGTATAGAGGGAAGGGGAAGTCTAGGGGAAGAAGAGGAAGTCTAGGGGAAGAAGGGGAAGTCTAGGGGAAGAAGGGGAAGTATAGAGGGAAGGGGAAGTCCAGGGGAAGTCTAAGGGAAGAAGGGGAAGTCTAGGGGAAGAAGGGGAAGAAGGGAAGGTATAGAGGGAAGGGGAAGTCTACGGAAAGTCTAGGGGAAGAAGTGGAAGTCTAGGGGAAGAAGGGGAAGTCTAGGGGAAGAAGAGGAAGTATAGAGGGAAGGGGAAGTCTAGGGGAAAAAGGGGAAGTCTAGGGGAAGAAGGGGAAGTCTAGGGGAAGTCTAGGGGAAGAAGGGGAAGTATAGAGGGAAGGGGAAGTCTAGGGGAAGTCTAGGGGAGAAGGGGAAGTATAGAGGAAAGGGGAAGTCTAGGGGAAGAAGGGGAAGTATAGAGGGAAGGGGAAGTCTAGGGGAAGTCTAGGGGAAGAAGGGGAAGTATACAGGGAAGGGGAAGTCTAGAGGAAGTCTAGGGGAAGAAGGGGAAGTATAGAGGAAAGGGGACGTCTAGTGGAAGTCTAGGGGAAGAAGGGGAAGTATAGAGGAAAGGGGAAGTCTAGGGGAAGTCTAGGGGAAGAAGGGGAAGTCTAGGGGAAGAAGGGGAAGTCTAGGGGAAGAGGAGGAAGTATAGAGGGAAGGGGAAGTCTAGGGGAAAAAGGGGAAGTCTAGGGGAAGAAGGGGAAGTCTAGGGGAAGTCTAGGGGAAGAAGGGGAAGTATAGAGGGAAGGGGAAGTCTAGGGGAAGAAGGGGAAGTATAGAGGGAAGGGGAAGTCTAGGGGAAGTCTAGGGGAGAAGGGGAAGTATAGAGGGAAGGGGAAGTCTAGGGTAAGAAGGGGAAGTATAGAGGGAAGGGGAAGTCTAGGGGAAGTCTAGGGGAAGAAGGGGAAGTCTAGGGGAAGAAGGGGAAGTAGAGAGGGAAGGGGAAGTCTAGGGGAAGTCTAGGGGAAGAAGGGGAAGTATAGAGGGAAGGGAAGTCTAGGGGAAGTCTAGGGGAAGAAGGGGAAGTATAGAGGGAAGGGGAAGTCTAGGTGAAGAAGGGGAAGTATAGAGGGAAGGGGAAGTCTAGGGGAAGTCTAGGGGAAGAAGGGGAAGTCTAGGGGAAGTCTAGGGGAAGCAGGGGAAGTATAGAGGGAAGGGGAAGTCTAATGGAAGAAGGGGAAGTATAGAGGGAAGGGGAAGTGTAGGGGAAGAAGGGGAAGTCTAGGGAAAGAAGGGGAAGTCTAGGGGAAGAAGGGGAAGTAGAGAGGGAAGGGGAAGTCTAGGGGAAGTCTAGGGGAAGAAGGGGAAGTATAGAGGGAAGGGAAGTCTAGGGGAAGTCTAGGGGAAGAAGGGGACGTCTAGGGGAAGTCTAGGGGAAGCAGGGGAAGTATAGAGGGAAGGGGAAGTATAGGGGAAGAAGGGGAAGTCTAAGGGAAGAAGGGGAAGTCTAGGGGAAGAAGGGGAAGCATAGAGGGAAGGGGAAGTCTAGGGGAAGAAGAGGAAGTCTAGGGGAAGAAGGGGAAGTCTAGGGGAAGAAGGGGAAGTATAGAGGGAAGGGGAAGTCTAGGGGAAGAAGGGGAAGTATAGAGGGAAGGGGAAGTCTAGGAGAAGTCTAGGGGAAGAAGGGGAAGACTAGGGGAAGTCTAGGGGAAGCAGGGGAAGTATAGAGGGAAGGGGAAGTCTAATGGAAGAAGGGGAAGTATAGAGGGAAGGGAAAGTCTAGGGGAAGAAGGTGAAGTCTAGGGGAAGAAGGGGAAGTCTAGGGGAAGAAGGGGAAGTAGAGAGGGAAGGGGAAGTCTAGGGGAAGTCTAGGGGAAGCAGGGGAAGTATAGAGGGAAGGGGAAGTCTAATGGAAGAAGGGGAAGTATAGAGGGAAGGGGAAGTCTAGGGGAAGAAGGGGAAGTCTAGGGGAAGAAGGGGAAGTCTAGGGGAAGAAGGGGAAGTAGAGAGGGAAGGGGAAGTCTAGGGGAAGTCTAGGGGAAGAAGGGGAAGTATAGAGAGAAGGGAAGTCTAGGGGAAGTCTAGGGGAAGAAGGGGACGTCTAGGGGAAGTCTAGGGGAAGCAGGGGAAGTATAGAGGGAAGGGGAAGTATAGGGGAAGAAGGGGAAGTCTAAGGGAAGAAGGGGAAGTCTAGGGGAAGAAGGGGAAGTCTAAGGGAAGAAGGGGAAGTCTAGGGGAAGAAGGGGAAGTATAGAGGGAAGGGGAAGTCTAGGGGAAGTAGAGGAAGTCTAGGGGAAGAAGGGGAAGTCTAGGGGAAGAAGGGGAAGTATAGGGGGAAGGGGAAGTCTAGGGGAAGAAGGGGAAGTATAGAGGGAAGGGGAAGTCTAGGGGCAGTCTAGGGGAAGAAGGGGAGGACTAGGGGAAGTCTAGGGGAAGCAGGGGAAGTATAGAGGGAAGGGGAAGACTAATGGAAGAAGGGGAAGTATAGAGGGAAGGGGAAGTCTAAGGGAAGAAGGGGAAGTCTAGGGGAAAAAGGGGAAGTCTAGGGGAAGAAGGGGAAGTATAGAGGGAAGGGGAAGTCTAGGGGAAGAAGGGGAAGTCTAGGGGAAGAAGGGGAAGTATATAGGGAAGGGTTAGTCTAGGGGAAGAAGGGGAAGTATAGAGGGAAGGGGAAGTCTAGGGGAAGTCTAGGGGAAGAAGGGGAAGTCTAGGGGAAGTCTAGGGGAAGCAGGGGAAGTATAGAGGGAAGGGGAAGTCTAATGGAAGAAGGGGAAGTATAGAGGGAAGGGGAAGTCTAGGGGAAGAAGGGGAAGTCTAGGGGAAGAAGGGGAAGTCTAGGGGAAGAAGGGGAAGTAGAGAGGGAAGGGGAAGTCTAGGGGAAATCTAGGGGAAGAAGGGGAAGTATAGAGGGAAGGGAAGTCTAGGGGAAGTCTAGGGGAAGAAGGGGACGTCTAGGGGAAGTCTAGGGGAAGCAGGGGAAGTATAGAGGGAAGGGGAAGTATAGGGGTAGAAGGGGAAGTCTAAGGGAAGAAGGGGAAGTCTAAGGGAAGAAGGGGAAGTCTAAGGGAAGAAGGGGAAGTCTAGGGGAAGAAGGGGAAGTATAGAGGGAAGGGGAAGTCTAGGGGAAGAAGAGGAAGTCTAGGGGAAGAAGGGGAAGTCTAGGGGAAGAAGGGGAAGTATAGGGGGAAGGGGAAGTCTAGGGGAAGAAGGGGAAGTATAGAGGGAAGGGGAAGTCTAGGGGAAGTCTAGGGGAAGAAGGGGAAGACTAGGGGAAGTCTAGGGGAAGCAGGGGAAGTATAGAGGGAAGGGGAAGTCTAATGGAAGAAAAGGAAGTATAGAGGGAAGGGGAAGTCTAGGGGAAGAAGGGGAAGTCTAGGGGAAGAAGGGGAAGTCTAGGGGAAGAAGAGGAAGTAGAGAGGGAAGGGGAAGTCTAGAGGAAGTCTAGGGGAAGAAGGGGAAGTATAGAGGGAAGAGAAGTCTAGGGGAAGTCTAGGGGAAGAAGGGGAAGTCTAGGGGAAGTCTAGGGGAAGCAGGGGAAGTATAGAGGGAAGGGGAAGTCTAGGGGAAGAAGGGGAAGTCTAAGGGAAGAAGGGGAAGTCTAGGGGAAGAAGGGGAAGTATAGAGGGAAGGGGAAGTCTAGGGGAAGAAGAGGAAGTCTAGGGGAAGAAGGGGAAGTCTAGGGGAAGAAGGGGAAGTATAGAGGGAAGGGGAAGTCTAGGGGAAGTAGGGGAAGTATAGAGGGAAGGGGAAGTCTAGGGGAAGTCTAGGGGAAGAAGGGGAAGTCTAGGGGAAGTCTAGGGGAAGAAGGGGAAGTATAGAGGGAAGGGGAAGTCTAATGGAAGAAGGGGAAGTATAGAGGGAAGGGGAAGTCTAGGGGAAGAAGGGGAAGTCTAGGGGAAGAAGGGGAAGTCTAGGGGAAGAAGGGGAAGTAGAGAGGGAAGGGGAAGTCTAGGGGAAGTCTCGGGGAAGAAGGGGACGTATAGAGGGAAGGGAAGTCTAGGGGAAGTCTAGGGGAAGAAGGGGAAGTATAGAGGGAAGGGGAAGTCTAGGGGAAGAAGGGGAAGTCTAGGGGAAGAAGGGGAAGTCTAGGGGAAGAAGGGGAAGTATAGAGGGAAGGGGAAGTCTAGGGGAAGAAGAGGAAGTCTAGGGGAAGAAGGGGAAGTCTAGGGGAAGAAGGGGAAGTATAGAGGGAAGGGAAGTCTAGGGGAAGTCTAGGGGAAGAAGGGGAAGTCTAGGGGAAGTCTAGGGGAAGCAGGGGAAGTATAGAGGGAAGGGGAAGTCTAGGGGAAGAAGGGGAAGTCTAAGGGAAGAAGGGGAAGTCTAGGGGAAGAAGGGGAAGTATAGAGGGAAGGGGAAGTCTAGGGGAAGAAGAGGAAGTCTAGGGGAAGAAGGGGAAGTCTAGGGGAAGAAGGGGAAGTATAGAGGGAAGGGGAAGTCTAGGGGAAGTAGGGAAGTATAGAGGGAAGGGGAAGTCTAGGGGAAGTCTAGGGGAAGAAGGGGAAGTCTAGGGGAAGTCTAAGGGAAGAAGGGGAAGTATAGAGGGAAGGGGAAGTCTAATGGAAGAAGGGGAAGTATAGAGGGAAGGGGAAGTCTAGGGGAAGAAGGGGAAGTCTAGGGGAAGAAGGGGAAGTCTAGGGGAAGAAGGGGAAGTAGAGAGGGAAGGGGAAGTCTAGGGGAAGTCTCGGGGAAGAAGGGGAAGTATAGAGGGAAGGGAAGTCTAGGGGAAGTCTAGGGGAAGAAGGGGAAGTATAGAGGGAAGGGGAAGTCTAGGGGAAGAAGGGGAAGTCTAGGGGAAGAAGGGGAAGTCTAGGGGAAGAAGGGGAAGTATAGAGGGAAGAGAAAGTCTAGGGGAAGCAGGGGAAGTCTAGGGGAAGAAGGGGAAGTCTAGGTGAAGAAGGGGAAGTAGAGAGGGAAGGGGAAGTGTAGGGGAAGTCTAGGGGAAGAAGGGGAAGTCTAGGGGAAGTCTAGGGGAAGAAGGGGAAGTATAGAGGGAAGGGGAAGTCTAATGGAAGAAGGGGAAGTATAGAGGGAAGGGGAAGTCTAGGGGAAGAAGGGGAAGTCTAGGGGAAGAAGGGGAAGTCTAGGGGAAGAAGGGGAAGTAGAGAGGGAAGGGGAAGTCTAGGGGAAGTCTCGGGGAAGAAGGGGAAGTATAGAGGGAAGGGAAGTCTAGGGGAAGAAGGGGAAGTATAGAGGGAAGGGGAAGTCTAGGGGAAGAAGGGGAAGTATAGAGGGAAGGGGAAGTCTAGGGGAAGTCTAGGGGAAGAAGGGGAAGTCTAGGGGAAGTCTAGGGGAAGAAGGGGAAGTATAGAGGGAAGGGGAAGTCTAATGGAAGAAGGGGAAGTATAGAGGGAAGGGGAAGTCTAGGGGAAGAAGGGGAAGTCTAGGGGAAGAAGGGGAAGTATAGAGGGAAGGGGAAGTCTAGGGGAAGAAGGGGAAGTATAGAGGGCAGGGGAAGTCTAGGGGAAGAAGGGGAAGTATAGAGGGAAGGGGAAGTCTAGGAGAAGTCTAGGGGAAGAAGGGGAAGACTAGGGGAAGTCTAGGGGAAGCAGGGGAAGTATAGAGGGAAGGGGAAGTCTAATGGAAGAAGGGGAAGTATAGAGGGAAGGGAAAGTCTAGGGGAAGAAGGGGAAGTCTAGGGGAAGAAGGGGAAGTCTAGGGGAAGAAGGGGAAGTTGAGAGGGAAGGGGAAGTCTAGGGGAAGTCTAGGGGAAGAAGGGGAAGTATACAGGGAAGGGGAAGTCTAGAGGAAGTCTAGGGGAAGAAGGGGAAGTATAGAGGAAAGGGGACGTCTAGTGGAAGTCTAGGGGAAGAAGGGGAAGTATAGAGGAAAGGGGAAGTCTAGGGGAAGTCTAGGGGAAGAAGGGGAAGTCTAGGGGAAGAAGGGGAAGTCTAGGGGAAGAGGAGGAAGTATAGAGGGAAGGGGAAGTCTAGGGGAAAAAGGGGAAGTCTAGGGGAAGAAGGGGAAGTCTAGGGGAAGTCTAGGGGAAGAAGGGGAAGTATAGAGGGAAGGGGAAGTCTAGGGGAAGAAGGGGAAGTATAGAGGGAAGGGGAAGTCTAGGGGAAGTCTAGGGGAAGAAGGGGAAGTCTAGGGGAAGTCTAGGGGAAGAAGGGGAAGTATAGAGGGAAGGGGAAGTCTAATGGAAGAAGGGGAAGTATAGAGGGAAGGGGAAGTCTAGGGGAATAAGGGGAAGTCTAGGGGAAGAAGGGGAAGTCTAGGGGAAGAAGGGGAAGTAGAGAGGGAAGGGGAAGTCTAGGGGAAGTCTCGGGGAAGAAGGGGAAGTATAGAGGGAAGGGAAGTCTAGGGGAAGTCTAGGGGAAGAAGGGGAAGTATAGAGGGAAGGGGAAGTCTAGGGGAAGAAGGGGAAGTCTAGGGGAAGAAGGGGAAGTCTAGGGGAAGAAGGGGAAGTATAGAGGGAAGGGGAAGTCTAGGGGAAGAAGAGGAAGTCTAGGGGAAGAAGGGGAAGTCTAGGGGAAGAAGGGGAAGTATAGAGGGAAGGGAAGTCTAGGGGAAGTCTAGGGGAAGAAGGGGAAGTCTAGGGGAAGTCTAGGGGAAGCAGGGGAAGTATAGAGGGAAGGGGAAGTCTAGGGGAAGAAGGGGAAGTCTAAGGGAAGAAGGGGAAGTCTAGGGGAAGAAGGGGAAGTATAGAGGGAAGGGGAAGTCTAGGGGAAGAAGAGGAAGTCTAGGGGAAGAAGGGGAAGTCTAGGGGAAGAAGGGGAAGTATAGAGGGAAGGGGAAGTCCAGGGGAAGTCTAAGGGAAGAAGGGGAAGTCTAGGGGAAGAAGGGGAAGAAGGGAAGGTATAGAGGGAAGGGGAAGTCTACGGAAAGTCTAGGGGAAGAAGTGGAAGTCTAGGGGAAGAAGGGGAAGTCTAGGGGAAGAAGAGGAAGTATAGAGGGAAGGGGAAGTCTAGGGGAAAAAGGGGAAGTCTAGGGGAAGAAGGGGAAGTCTAGGGGAAGTCTAGGGGAAGAAGGGGAAGTATAGAGGGAAGGGGAAGTCTAGGGGAAGTCTAGGGGAGAAGGGGAAGTATAGAGGAAAGGGGAAGTCTAGGGGAAGAAGGGGAAGTATAGAGGGAAGGGGAAGTCTAGGGGAAGTCTAGGGGAAGAAGGGGAAGTATACAGGGAAGGGGAAGTCTAGAGGAAGTCTAGGGGAAGAAGGGGAAGTATAGAGGAAAGGGGACGTCTAGTGGAAGTCTAGGGGAAGAAGGGGAAGTATAGAGGAAAGGGGAAGTCTAGGGGAAGTCTAGGGGAAGAAGGGGAAGTCTAGGGGAAGAAGGGGAAGTCTAGGGGAAGAGGAGGAAGTATAGAGGGAAGGGGAAGTCTAGGGGAAAAAGGGGAAGTCTAGGGGAAGAAGGGGAAGTCTAGGGGAAGTCTAGGGGAAGAAGGGGAAGTATAGAGGGAAGGGGAAGTCTAGGGGAAGAAGGGGAAGTATAGAGGGAAGGGGAAGTCTAGGGGAAGTCTAGGGGAGAAGGGGAAGTATAGAGGGAAGGGGAAGTCTAGGGTAAGAAGGGGAAGTATAGAGGGAAGGGGAAGTCTAGGGGAAGTCTAGGGGAAGAAGGGGAAGTCTAGGGGAAGAAGGGGAAGTAGAGAGGGAAGGGGAAGTCTAGGGGAAGTCTAGGGGAAGAAGGGGAAGTATAGAGGGAAGGGAAGTCTAGGGGAAGTCTAGGGGAAGAAGGGGAAGTATAGAGGGAAGGGGAAGTCTAGGTGAAGAAGGGGAAGTATAGAGGGAAGGGGAAGTCTAGGGGAAGTCTAGGGGAAGAAGGGGAAGTCTAGGGGAAGTCTAGGGGAAGCAGGGGAAGTATAGAGGGAAGGGGAAGTCTAATGGAAGAAGGGGAAGTATAGAGGGAAGGGGAAGTGTAGGGGAAGAAGGGGAAGTCTAGGGAAAGAAGGGGAAGTCTAGGGGAAGAAGGGGAAGTAGAGAGGGAAGGGGAAGTCTAGGGGAAGTCTAGGGGAAGAAGGGGAAGTATAGAGGGAAGGGAAGTCTAGGGGAAGTCTAGGGGAAGAAGGGGACGTCTAGGGGAAGTCTAGGGGAAGCAGGGGAAGTATAGAGGGAAGGGGAAGTATAGGGGAAGAAGGGGAAGTCTAAGGGAAGAAGGGGAAGTCTAGGGGAGGAAGGGGAAGCATAGAGGGAAGGGGAAGTCTAGGGGAAGAAGAGGAAGTCTAGGGGAAGAAGGGGAAGTCTAGGGGAAGAAGGGGAAGTATAGAGGGAAGGGGAAGTCTAGGGGAAGAAGGGGAAGTATAGAGGGAAGGGGAAGTCTAGGAGAAGTCTAGGGGAAGAAGGGGAAGACTAGGGGAAGTCTAGGGGAAGCAGGGGAAGTATAGAGGGAAGGGGAAGTCTAATGGAAGAAGGGGAAGTATAGAGGGAAGGGAAAGTCTAGGGGAAGAAGGTGAAGTCTAGGGGAAGAAGGGGAAGTCTAGGGGAAGAAGGGGAAGTAGAGAGGGAAGGGGAAGTCTAGGGGAAGTCTAGGGGAAGCAGGGGAAGTATAGAGGGAAGGGGAAGTCTAATGGAAGAAGGGGAAGTATAGAGGGAAGGGGAAGTCTAGGGGAAGAAGGGGAAGTCTAGGGGAAGAAGGGGAAGTCTAGGGGAAGAAGGGGAAGTAGAGAGGGAAGGGGAAGTCTAGGGGAAGTCTAGGGGAAGAAGGGGAAGTATAGAGAGAAGGGAAGTCTAGGGGAAGTCTAGGGGAAGAAGGGGACGTCTAGGGGAAGTCTAGGGGAAGCAGGGGAAGTATAGAGGGAAGGGGAAGTATAGGGGAAGAAGGGGAAGTCTAAGGGAAGAAGGGGAAGTCTAGGGGAAGAAGGGGAAGTCTAAGGGAAGAAGGGGAAGTCTAGGGGAAGAAGGGGAAGTATAGAGGGAAGGGGAAGTCTAGGGGAAGTAGAGGAAGTCTAGGGGAAGAAGGGGAAGTCTAGGGGAAGAAGGGGAAGTATAGGGGGAAGGGGAAGTCTAGGGGAAGAAGGGGAAGTATAGAGGGAAGGGGAAGTCTAGGGGCAGTCTAGGGGAAGAAGGGGAGGACTAGGGGAAGTCTAGGGGAAGCAGGGGAAGTATAGAGGGAAGGGGAAGACTAATGGAAGAAGGGGAAGTATAGAGGGAAGGGGAAGTCTAAGGGAAGAAGGGGAAGTCTAGGGGAAAAAGGGGAAGTCTAGGGGAAGAAGGGGAAGTATAGAGGGAAGGGGAAGTCTAGGGGAAGAAGGGGAAGTCTAGGGGAAGAAGGGGAAGTATATAGGGAAGGGTTAGTCTAGGGGAAGAAGGGGAAGTATAGAGGGAAGGGGAAGTCTAGGGGAAGTCTAGGGGAAGAAGGGGAAGTCTAGGGGAAGTCTAGGGGAAGCAGGGGAAGTATAGAGGGAAGGGGAAGTCTAATGGAAGAAGGGGAAGTATAGAGGGAAGGGGAAGTCTAGGGGAAGAAGGGGAAGTCTAGGGGAAGAAGGGGAAGTCTAGGGGAAGAAGGGGAAGTAGAGAGGGAAGGGGAAGTCTAGGGGAAATCTAGGGGAAGAAGGGGAAGTATAGAGGGAAGGGAAGTCTAGGGGAAGTCTAGGGGAAGAAGGGGACGTCTAGGGGAAGTCTAGGGGAAGCAGGGGAAGTATAGAGGGAAGGGGAAGTATAGGGGTAGAAGGGGAAGTCTAAGGGAAGAAGGGGAAGTCTAAGGGAAGAAGGGGAAGTCTAAGGGAAGAAGGGGAAGTCTAGGGGAAGAAGGGGAAGTATAGAGGGAAGGGGAAGTCTAGGGGAAGAAGAGGAAGTCTAGGGGAAGAAGGGGAAGTATAGAGGGAAGGGGAAGTCTAGGGGAAGTCTAGGGGAAGAAGGGGAAGACTAGGGGAAGTCTAGGGGAAGCAGGGGAAGTATAGAGGGAAGGGGAAGTCTAATGGAAGAAAAGGAAGTATAGAGGGAAGGGGAAGTCTAGGGGAAGAAGGGGAAGTCTAGGGGAAGAAGGGGAAGTCTAGGGGAAGAAGAGGAAGTAGAGAGGGAAGGGGAAGTCTAGAGGAAGTCTAGGGGAAGAAGGGGAAGTATAGAGGGAAGAGAAGTCTAGGGGAAGTCTAGGGGAAGAAGGGGAAGTCTAGGGGAAGTCTAGGGGAAGCAGGGGAAGTATAGAGGGAAGGGGAAGTCTAGGGGAAGAAGGGGAAGTCTAAGGGAAGAAGGGGAAGTCTAGGGGAAGAAGGGGAAGTATAGAGGGAAGGGGAAGTCTAGGGGAAGAAGAGGAAGTCTAGGGGAAGAAGGGGAAGTCTAGGGGAAGAAGGGGAAGTATAGAGGGAAGGGGAAGTCTAGGGGAAGTAGGGGAAGTATAGAGGGAAGGGGAAGTCTAGGGGAAGTCTAGGGGAAGAAGGGGAAGTCTAGGGGAAGTCTAGGGGAAGAAGGGGAAGTATAGAGGGAAGGGGAAGTCTAATGGAAGAAGGGGAAGTATAGAGGGAAGGGGAAGTCTAGGGGAAGAAGGGGAAGTCTAGGGGAAGAAGGGGAAGTCTAGGGGAAGAAGGGGAAGTAGAGAGGGAAGGGGAAGTCTAGGGGAAGTCTCGGGGAAGAAGGGGACGTATAGAGGGAAGGGAAGTCTAGGGGAAGTCTAGGGGAAGAAGGGGAAGTATAGAGGGAAGGGGAAGTCTAGGGGAAGAAGGGGAAGTCTAGGGGAAGAAGGGGAAGTCTAGGGGAAGAAGGGGAAGTATAGAGGGAAGGGGAAGTCTAGGGGAAGAAGAGGAAGTCTAGGGGAAGAAGGGGAAGTCTAGGGGAAGAAGGGGAAGTATAGAGGGAAGGGAAGTCTAGGGGAAGTCTAGGGGAAGAAGGGGAAGTCTAGGGGAAGTCTAGGGGAAGCAGGGGAAGTATAGAGGGAAGGGGAAGTCTAGGGGAAGAAGGGGAAGTCTAAGGGAAGAAGGGGAAGTCTAGGGGAAGAAGGGGAAGTATAGAGGGAAGGGGAAGTCTAGGGGAAGAAGAGGAAGTCTAGGGGAAGAAGGGGAAGTCTAGGGGAAGAAGGGGAAGTATAGAGGGAAGGGGAAGTCTAGGGGAAGTAGGGAAGTATAGAGGGAAGGGGAAGTCTAGGGGAAGTCTAGGGGAAGAAGGGGAAGTCTAGGGGAAGTCTAAGGGAAGAAGGGGAAGTATAGAGGGAAGGGGAAGTCTAATGGAAGAAGGGGAAGTATAGAGGGAAGGGGAAGTCTAGGGGAAGAAGGGGAAGTCTAGGGGAAGAAGGGGAAGTCTAGGGGAAGAAGGGGAAGTAGAGAGGGAAGGGGAAGTCTAGGGGAAGTCTCGGGGAAGAAGGGGAAGTATAGAGGGAAGGGAAGTCTAGGGGAAGTCTAGGGGAAGAAGGGGAAGTATAGAGGGAAGGGGAAGTCTAGGGGAAGAAGGGGAAGTCTAGGGGAAGAAGGGGAAGTCTAGGGGAAGAAGGGGAAGTATAGAGGGAAGAGAAAGTCTAGGGGAAGCAGGGGAAGTCTAGGGGAAGAAGGGGAAGTCTAGGTGAAGAAGGGGAAGTAGAGAGGGAAGGGGAAGTGTAGGGGAAGTCTAGGGGAAGAAGGGGAAGTCTAGGGGAAGTCTAGGGGAAGAAGGGGAAGTATAGAGGGAAGGGGAAGTCTAATGGAAGAAGGGGAAGTATAGAGGGAAGGGGAAGTCTAGGGGAAGAAGGGGAAGTCTAGGGGAAGAAGGGGAAGTCTAGGGGAAGAAGGGGAAGTAGAGAGGGAAGGGGAAGTCTAGGGGAAGTCTCGGGGAAGAAGGGGAAGTATAGAGGGAAGGGAAGTCTAGGGGAAGAAGGGGAAGTATAGAGGGAAGGGGAAGTCTAGGGGAAGAAGGGGAAGTATAGAGGGAAGGGGAAGTCTAGGGGAAGTCTAGGGGAAGAAGGGGAAGTCTAGGGGAAGTCTAGGGGAAGAAGGGGAAGTATAGAGGGAAGGGGAAGTCTAATGGAAGAAGGGGAAGTATAGAGGGAAGGGGAAGTCTAGGGGAAGAAGGGGAAGTCTAGGGGAAGAAGGGGAAGTATAGAGGGAAGGGGAAGTCTAGGGGAAGAAGGGGAAGTATAGAGGGCAGGGGAAGTCTAGGGGAAGAAGGGGAAGTATAGAGGGAAGGGGAAGTCTAGGAGAAGTCTAGGGGAAGAAGGGGAAGACTAGGGGAAGTCTAGGGGAAGCAGGGGAAGTATAGAGGGAAGGGGAAGTCTAATGGAAGAAGGGGAAGTATAGAGGGAAGGGAAAGTCTAGGGGAAGAAGGGGAAGTCTAGGGGAAGAAGGGGAAGTCTAGGGGAAGAAGGGGAAGTTGAGAGGGAAGGGGAAGTCTAGGGGAAGTCTAGGGGAAGAAGGGGAAGTATACAGGGAAGGGGAAGTCTAGAGGAAGTCTAGGGGAAGAAGGGGAAGTATAGAGGAAAGGGGACGTCTAGTGGAAGTCTAGGGGAAGAAGGGGAAGTATAGAGGAAAGGGGAAGTCTAGGGGAAGTCTAGGGGAAGAAGGGGAAGTCTAGGGGAAGAAGGGGAAGTCTAGGGGAAGAGGAGGAAGTATAGAGGGAAGGGGAAGTCTAGGGGAAAAAGGGGAAGTCTAGGGGAAGAAGGGGAAGTCTAGGGGAAGTCTAGGGGAAGAAGGGGAAGTATAGAGGGAAGGGGAAGTCTAGGGGAAGAAGGGGAAGTATAGAGGGAAGGGGAAGTCTAGGGGAAGTCTAGGGGAAGAAGGGGAAGTCTAGGGGAAGTCTAGGGGAAGAAGGGGAAGTATAGAGGGAAGGGGAAGTCTAATGGAAGAAGGGGAAGTATAGAGGGAAGGGGAAGTCTAGGGGAAGAAGGGGAAGTCTAGGGGAAGAAGGGGAAGTCTAGGGGAAGAAGGGGAAGTAGAGAGGGAAGGGGAAGTCTAGGGGAAGTCTCGGGGAAGAAGGGGAAGTATAGAGGGAAGGGAAGTCTAGGGGAAGTCTAGGGGAAGAAGGGGAAGTATAGAGGGAAGGGGAAGTCTAGGGGAAGAAGGGGAAGTCTAGGGGAAGAAGGGGAAGTCTAGGGGAAGAAGGGGAAGTATAGAGGGAAGGGGAAGTCTAGGGGAAGAAGAGGAAGTCTAGGGGAAGAAGGGGAAGTCTAGGGGAAGAAGGGGAAGTATAGAGGGAAGGGAAGTCTAGGGGAAGTCTAGGGGAAGAAGGGGAAGTCTAGGGGAAGTCTAGGGGAAGCAGGGGAAGTATAGAGGGAAGGGGAAGTCTAGGGGAAGAAGGGGAAGTCTAAGGGAAGAAGGGGAAGTCTAGGGGAAGAAGGGGAAGTATAGAGGGAAGGGGAAGTCTAGGGGAAGAAGAGGAAGTCTAGGGGAAGAAGGGGAAGTCTAGGGGAAGAAGGGGAAGTATAGAGGGAAGGGGAAGTCCAGGGGAAGTCTAAGGGAAGAAGGGGAAGTCTAGGGGAAGAAGGGGAAGAAGGGAAGGTATAGAGGGAAGGGGAAGTCTACGGAAAGTCTAGGGGAAGAAGTGGAAGTCTAGGGGAAGAAGGGGAAGTCTAGGGGAAGAAGAGGAAGTATAGAGGGAAGGGGAAGTCTAGGGGAAAAAGGGGAAGTCTAGGGGAAGAAGGGGAAGTCTAGGGGAAGTCTAGGGGAAGAAGGGGAAGTATAGAGGGAAGGGGAAGTCTAGGGGAAGTCTAGGGGAGAAGGGGAAGTATAGAGGAAAGGGGAAGTCTAGGGGAAGAAGGGGAAGTATACAGGGAAGGGGAAGTCTAGAGGAAGTCTAGGGGAAGAAGGGGAAGTATAGAGGAAAGGGGACGTCTAGTGGAAGTCTAGGGGAAGAAGGGGAAGTATAGAGGAAAGGGGAAGTCTAGGGGAAGTCTAGGGGAAGAAGGGGAAGTCTAGGGGAAGAAGGGGAAGTCTAGGGGAAGAGGAGGAAGTATAGAGGGAAGGGGAAGTCTAGGGGAAAAAGGGGAAGTCTAGGGGAAGAAGGGGAAGTCTAGGGGAAGTCTAGGGGAAGAAGGGGAAGTATAGAGGGAAGGGGAAGTCTAGGGGAAGAAGGGGAAGTATAGAGGGAAGGGGAAGTCTAGGGGAAGTCTAGGGGAGAAGGGGAAGTATAGAGGGAAGGGGAAGTCTAGGGTAAGAAGGGGAAGTATAGAGGGAAGGGGAAGTCTAGGGGAAGTCTAGGGGAAGAAGGGGAAGTCTAGGGGAAGAAGGGGAAGTAGAGAGGGAAGGG
The DNA here is from genome assembly GCA_029215795.1 of Anniella stebbinsi. Taxonomy (NCBI): domain Eukaryota; kingdom Metazoa; phylum Chordata; class Lepidosauria; order Squamata; family Anniellidae; genus Anniella; species Anniella stebbinsi. The sequence goes on from JARDYH010000050.1 coordinate 93,677, forward strand.
GAAGTCTAGGGGAAGTCTAGGGGAAGAAGGGGAAGTATAGAGGGAAGGGAAGTCTAGGGGAAGTCTAGGGGAAGAAGGGGAAGTATAGAGGGAAGGGGAAGTCTAGGTGAAGAAGGGGAAGTATAGAGGGAAGGGGAAGTCTAGGGGAAGTCTAGGGGAAGAAGGGGAAGTCTAGGGGAAGTCTAGGGGAAGCAGGGGAAGTATAGAGGGAAGGGGAAGTCTAATGGAAGAAGGGGAAGTATAGAGGGAAGGGGAAGTGTAGGGGAAGAAGGGGAAGTCTAGGGAAAGAAGGGGAAGTCTAGGGGAAGAAGGGGAAGTAGAGAGGGAAGGGGAAGTCTAGGGGAAGTCTAGGGGAAGAAGGGGAAGTATAGAGGGAAGGGAAGTCTAGGGGAAGTCTAGGGGAAGAAGGGGACGTCTAGGGGAAGTCTAGGGGAAGCAGGGGAAGTATAGAGGGAAGGGGAAGTATAGGGGAAGAAGGGGAAGTCTAAGGGAAGAAGGGGAAGTCTAGGGGAAGAAGGGGAAGCATAGAGGGAAGGGGAAGTCTAGGGGAAGAAGAGGAAGTCTAGGGGAAGAAGGGGAAGTCTAGGGGAAGAAGGGGAAGTATAGAGGGAAGGGGAAGTCTAGGGGAAGAAGGGGAAGTATAGAGGGAAGGGGAAGTCTAGGAGAAGTCTAGGGGAAGAAGGGGAAGACTAGGGGAAGTCTAGGGGAAGCAGGGGAAGTATAGAGGGAAGGGGAAGTCTAATGGAAGAAGGGGAAGTATAGAGGGAAGGGAAAGTCTAGGGGAAGAAGGTGAAGTCTAGGGGAAGAAGGGGAAGTCTAGGGGAAGAAGGGGAAGTAGAGAGGGAAGGGGAAGTCTAGGGGAAGTCTAGGGGAAGCAGGGGAAGTATAGAGGGAAGGGGAAGTCTAATGGAAGAAGGGGAAGTATAGAGGGAAGGGGAAGTCTAGGGGAAGAAGGGGAAGTCTAGGGGAAGAAGGGGAAGTCTAGGGGAAGAAGGGGAAGTAGAGAGGGAAGGGGAAGTCTAGGGGAAGTCTAGGGGAAGAAGGGGAAGTATAGAGAGAAGGGAAGTCTAGGGGAAGTCTAGGGGAAGAAGGGGACGTCTAGGGGAAGTCTAGGGGAAGCAGGGGAAGTATAGAGGGAAGGGGAAGTATAGGGGAAGAAGGGGAAGTCTAAGGGAAGAAGGGGAAGTCTAGGGGAAGAAGGGGAAGTCTAAGGGAAGAAGGGGAAGTCTAGGGGAAGAAGGGGAAGTATAGAGGGAAGGGGAAGTCTAGGGGAAGTAGAGGAAGTCTAGGGGAAGAAGGGGAAGTCTAGGGGAAGAAGGGGAAGTATAGGGGGAAGGGGAAGTCTAGGGGAAGAAGGGGAAGTATAGAGGGAAGGGGAAGTCTAGGGGCAGTCTAGGGGAAGAAGGGGAGGACTAGGGGAAGTCTAGGGGAAGCAGGGGAAGTATAGAGGGAAGGGGAAGACTAATGGAAGAAGGGGAAGTATAGAGGGAAGGGGAAGTCTAAGGGAAGAAGGGGAAGTCTAGGGGAAAAAGGGGAAGTCTAGGGGAAGAAGGGGAAGTATAGAGGGAAGGGGAAGTCTAGGGGAAGAAGGGGAAGTCTAGGGGAAGAAGGGGAAGTATATAGGGAAGGGTTAGTCTAGGGGAAGAAGGGGAAGTATAGAGGGAAGGGGAAGTCTAGGGGAAGTCTAGGGGAAGAAGGGGAAGTCTAGGGGAAGTCTAGGGGAAGCAGGGGAAGTATAGAGGGAAGGGGAAGTCTAATGGAAGAAGGGGAAGTATAGAGGGAAGGGGAAGTCTAGGGGAAGAAGGGGAAGTCTAGGGGAAGAAGGGGAAGTCTAGGGGAAGAAGGGGAAGTAGAGAGGGAAGGGGAAGTCTAGGGGAAATCTAGGGGAAGAAGGGGAAGTATAGAGGGAAGGGAAGTCTAGGGGAAGTCTAGGGGAAGAAGGGGACGTCTAGGGGAAGTCTAGGGGAAGCAGGGGAAGTATAGAGGGAAGGGGAAGTATAGGGGTAGAAGGGGAAGTCTAAGGGAAGAAGGGGAAGTCTAAGGGAAGAAGGGGAAGTCTAAGGGAAGAAGGGGAAGTCTAGGGGAAGAAGGGGAAGTATAGAGGGAAGGGGAAGTCTAGGGGAAGAAGAGGAAGTCTAGGGGAAGAAGGGGAAGTCTAGGGGAAGAAGGGGAAGTATAGGGGGAAGGGGAAGTCTAGGGGAAGAAGGGGAAGTATAGAGGGAAGGGGAAGTCTAGGGGAAGTCTAGGGGAAGAAGGGGAAGACTAGGGGAAGTCTAGGGGAAGCAGGGGAAGTATAGAGGGAAGGGGAAGTCTAATGGAAGAAAAGGAAGTATAGAGGGAAGGGGAAGTCTAGGGGAAGAAGGGGAAGTCTAGGGGAAGAAGGGGAAGTCTAGGGGAAGAAGAGGAAGTAGAGAGGGAAGGGGAAGTCTAGAGGAAGTCTAGGGGAAGAAGGGGAAGTATAGAGGGAAGAGAAGTCTAGGGGAAGTCTAGGGGAAGAAGGGGAAGTCTAGGGGAAGTCTAGGGGAAGCAGGGGAAGTATAGAGGGAAGGGGAAGTCTAGGGGAAGAAGGGGAAGTCTAAGGGAAGAAGGGGAAGTCTAGGGGAAGAAGGGGAAGTATAGAGGGAAGGGGAAGTCTAGGGGAAGAAGAGGAAGTCTAGGGGAAGAAGGGGAAGTCTAGGGGAAGAAGGGGAAGTATAGAGGGAAGGGGAAGTCTAGGGGAAGTAGGGGAAGTATAGAGGGAAGGGGAAGTCTAGGGGAAGTCTAGGGGAAGAAGGGGAAGTCTAGGGGAAGTCTAGGGGAAGAAGGGGAAGTATAGAGGGAAGGGGAAGTCTAATGGAAGAAGGGGAAGTATAGAGGGAAGGGGAAGTCTAGGGGAAGAAGGGGAAGTCTAGGGGAAGAAGGGGAAGTCTAGGGGAAGAAGGGGAAGTAGAGAGGGAAGGGGAAGTCTAGGGGAAGTCTCGGGGAAGAAGGGGACGTATAGAGGGAAGGGAAGTCTAGGGGAAGTCTAGGGGAAGAAGGGGAAGTATAGAGGGAAGGGGAAGTCTAGGGGAAGAAGGGGAAGTCTAGGGGAAGAAGGGGAAGTCTAGGGGAAGAAGGGGAAGTATAGAGGGAAGGGGAAGTCTAGGGGAAGAAGAGGAAGTCTAGGGGAAGAAGGGGAAGTCTAGGGGAAGAAGGGGAAGTATAGAGGGAAGGGAAGTCTAGGGGAAGTCTAGGGGAAGAAGGGGAAGTCTAGGGGAAGTCTAGGGGAAGCAGGGGAAGTATAGAGGGAAGGGGAAGTCTAGGGGAAGAAGGGGAAGTCTAAGGGAAGAAGGGGAAGTCTAGGGGAAGAAGGGGAAGTATAGAGGGAAGGGGAAGTCTAGGGGAAGAAGAGGAAGTCTAGGGGAAGAAGGGGAAGTCTAGGGGAAGAAGGGGAAGTATAGAGGGAAGGGGAAGTCTAGGGGAAGTAGGGAAGTATAGAGGGAAGGGGAAGTCTAGGGGAAGTCTAGGGGAAGAAGGGGAAGTCTAGGGGAAGTCTAAGGGAAGAAGGGGAAGTATAGAGGGAAGGGGAAGTCTAATGGAAGAAGGGGAAGTATAGAGGGAAGGGGAAGTCTAGGGGAAGAAGGGGAAGTCTAGGGGAAGAAGGGGAAGTCTAGGGGAAGAAGGGGAAGTAGAGAGGGAAGGGGAAGTCTAGGGGAAGTCTCGGGGAAGAAGGGGAAGTATAGAGGGAAGGGAAGTCTAGGGGAAGTCTAGGGGAAGAAGGGGAAGTATAGAGGGAAGGGGAAGTCTAGGGGAAGAAGGGGAAGTCTAGGGGAAGAAGGGGAAGTCTAGGGGAAGAAGGGGAAGTATAGAGGGAAGAGAAAGTCTAGGGGAAGCAGGGGAAGTCTAGGGGAAGAAGGGGAAGTCTAGGTGAAGAAGGGGAAGTAGAGAGGGAAGGGGAAGTGTAGGGGAAGTCTAGGGGAAGAAGGGGAAGTCTAGGGGAAGTCTAGGGGAAGAAGGGGAAGTATAGAGGGAAGGGGAAGTCTAATGGAAGAAGGGGAAGTATAGAGGGAAGGGGAAGTCTAGGGGAAGAAGGGGAAGTCTAGGGGAAGAAGGGGAAGTCTAGGGGAAGAAGGGGAAGTAGAGAGGGAAGGGGAAGTCTAGGGGAAGTCTCGGGGAAGAAGGGGAAGTATAGAGGGAAGGGAAGTCTAGGGGAAGAAGGGGAAGTATAGAGGGAAGGGGAAGTCTAGGGGAAGAAGGGGAAGTATAGAGGGAAGGGGAAGTCTAGGGGAAGTCTAGGGGAAGAAGGGGAAGTCTAGGGGAAGTCTAGGGGAAGAAGGGGAAGTATAGAGGGAAGGGGAAGTCTAATGGAAGAAGGGGAAGTATAGAGGGAAGGGGAAGTCTAGGGGAAGAAGGGGAAGTCTAGGGGAAGAAGGGGAAGTATAGAGGGAAGGGGAAGTCTAGGGGAAGAAGGGGAAGTATAGAGGGCAGGGGAAGTCTAGGGGAAGAAGGGGAAGTATAGAGGGAAGGGGAAGTCTAGGAGAAGTCTAGGGGAAGAAGGGGAAGACTAGGGGAAGTCTAGGGGAAGCAGGGGAAGTATAGAGGGAAGGGGAAGTCTAATGGAAGAAGGGGAAGTATAGAGGGAAGGGAAAGTCTAGGGGAAGAAGGGGAAGTCTAGGGGAAGAAGGGGAAGTCTAGGGGAAGAAGGGGAAGTTGAGAGGGAAGGGGAAGTCTAGGGGAAGTCTAGGGGAAGAAGGGGAAGTATACAGGGAAGGGGAAGTCTAGAGGAAGTCTAGGGGAAGAAGGGGAAGTATAGAGGAAAGGGGACGTCTAGTGGAAGTCTAGGGGAAGAAGGGGAAGTATAGAGGAAAGGGGAAGTCTAGGGGAAGTCTAGGGGAAGAAGGGGAAGTCTAGGGGAAGAAGGGGAAGTCTAGGGGAAGAGGAGGAAGTATAGAGGGAAGGGGAAGTCTAGGGGAAAAAGGGGAAGTCTAGGGGAAGAAGGGGAAGTCTAGGGGAAGTCTAGGGGAAGAAGGGGAAGTATAGAGGGAAGGGGAAGTCTAGGGGAAGAAGGGGAAGTATAGAGGGAAGGGGAAGTCTAGGGGAAGTCTAGGGGAAGAAGGGGAAGTCTAGGGGAAGTCTAGGGGAAGAAGGGGAAGTATAGAGGGAAGGGGAAGTCTAATGGAAGAAGGGGAAGTATAGAGGGAAGGGGAAGTCTAGGGGAAGAAGGGGAAGTCTAGGGGAAGAAGGGGAAGTCTAGGGGAAGAAGGGGAAGTAGAGAGGGAAGGGGAAGTCTAGGGGAAGTCTCGGGGAAGAAGGGGAAGTATAGAGGGAAGGGAAGTCTAGGGGAAGTCTAGGGGAAGAAGGGGAAGTATAGAGGGAAGGGGAAGTCTAGGGGAAGAAGGGGAAGTCTAGGGGAAGAAGGGGAAGTCTAGGGGAAGAAGGGGAAGTATAGAGGGAAGGGGAAGTCTAGGGGAAGAAGAGGAAGTCTAGGGGAAGAAGGGGAAGTCTAGGGGAAGAAGGGGAAGTATAGAGGGAAGGGAAGTCTAGGGGAAGTCTAGGGGAAGAAGGGGAAGTCTAGGGGAAGTCTAGGGGAAGCAGGGGAAGTATAGAGGGAAGGGGAAGTCTAGGGGAAGAAGGGGAAGTCTAAGGGAAGAAGGGGAAGTCTAGGGGAAGAAGGGGAAGTATAGAGGGAAGGGGAAGTCTAGGGGAAGAAGAGGAAGTCTAGGGGAAGAAGGGGAAGTCTAGGGGAAGAAGGGGAAGTATAGAGGGAAGGGGAAGTCCAGGGGAAGTCTAAGGGAAGAAGGGGAAGTCTAGGGGAAGAAGGGGAAGAAGGGAAGGTATAGAGGGAAGGGGAAGTCTACGGAAAGTCTAGGGGAAGAAGTGGAAGTCTAGGGGAAGAAGGGGAAGTCTAGGGGAAGAAGAGGAAGTATAGAGGGAAGGGGAAGTCTAGGGGAAAAAGGGGAAGTCTAGGGGAAGAAGGGGAAGTCTAGGGGAAGTCTAGGGGAAGAAGGGGAAGTATAGAGGGAAGGGGAAGTCTAGGGGAAGTCTAGGGGAGAAGGGGAAGTATAGAGGAAAGGGGAAGTCTAGGGGAAGAAGGGGAAGTATAGAGGGAAGGGGAAGTCTAGGGGAAGTCTAGGGGAAGAAGGGGAAGTATACAGGGAAGGGGAAGTCTAGAGGAAGTCTAGGGGAAGAAGGGGAAGTATAGAGGAAAGGGGACGTCTAGTGGAAGTCTAGGGGAAGAAGGGGAAGTATAGAGGAAAGGGGAAGTCTAGGGGAAGTCTAGGGGAAGAAGGGGAAGTCTAGGGGAAGAAGGGGAAGTCTAGGGGAAGAGGAGGAAGTATAGAGGGAAGGGGAAGTCTAGGGGAAAAAGGGGAAGTCTAGGGGAAGAAGGGGAAGTCTAGGGGAAGTCTAGGGGAAGAAGGGGAAGTATAGAGGGAAGGGGAAGTCTAGGGGAAGAAGGGGAAGTATAGAGGGAAGGGGAAGTCTAGGGGAAGTCTAGGGGAGAAGGGGAAGTATAGAGGGAAGGGGAAGTCTAGGGTAAGAAGGGGAAGTATAGAGGGAAGGGGAAGTCTAGGGGAAGTCTAGGGGAAGAAGGGGAAGTCTAGGGGAAGAAGGGGAAGTAGAGAGGGAAGGGGAAGTCTAGGGGAAGTCTAGGGGAAGAAGGGGAAGTATAGAGGGAAGGGAAGTCTAGGGGAAGTCTAGGGGAAGAAGGGGAAGTATAGAGGGAAGGGGAAGTCTAGGTGAAGAAGGGGAAGTATAGAGGGAAGGGGAAGTCTAGGGGAAGTCTAGGGGAAGAAGGGGAAGTCTAGGGGAAGTCTAGGGGAAGCAGGGGAAGTATAGAGGGAAGGGGAAGTCTAATGGAAGAAGGGGAAGTATAGAGGGAAGGGGAAGTGTAGGGGAAGAAGGGGAAGTCTAGGGAAAGAAGGGGAAGTCTAGGGGAAGAAGGGGAAGTAGAGAGGGAAGGGGAAGTCTAGGGGAAGTCTAGGGGAAGAAGGGGAAGTATAGAGGGAAGGGAAGTCTAGGGGAAGTCTAGGGGAAGAAGGGGACGTCTAGGGGAAGTCTAGGGGAAGCAGGGGAAGTATAGAGGGAAGGGGAAGTATAGGGGAAGAAGGGGAAGTCTAAGGGAAGAAGGGGAAGTCTAGGGGAAGAAGGGGAAGCATAGAGGGAAGGGGAAGTCTAGGGGAAGAAGAGGAAGTCTAGGGGAAGAAGGGGAAGTCTAGGGGAAGAAGGGGAAGTATAGAGGGAAGGGGAAGTCTAGGGGAAGAAGGGGAAGTATAGAGGGAAGGGGAAGTCTAGGAGAAGTCTAGGGGAAGAAGGGGAAGACTAGGGGAAGTCTAGGGGAAGCAGGGGAAGTATAGAGGGAAGGGGAAGTCTAATGGAAGAAGGGGAAGTATAGAGGGAAGGGAAAGTCTAGGGGAAGAAGGTGAAGTCTAGGGGAAGAAGGGGAAGTCTAGGGGAAGAAGGGGAAGTAGAGAGGGAAGGGGAAGTCTAGGGGAAGTCTAGGGGAAGCAGGGGAAGTATAGAGGGAAGGGGAAGTCTAATGGAAGAAGGGGAAGTATAGAGGGAAGGGGAAGTCTAGGGGAAGAAGGGGAAGTCTAGGGGAAGAAGGGGAAGTCTAGGGGAAGAAGGGGAAGTAGAGAGGGAAGGGGAAGTCTAGGGGAAGTCTAGGGGAAGAAGGGGAAGTATAGAGAGAAGGGAAGTCTAGGGGAAGTCTAGGGGAAGAAGGGGACGTCTAGGGGAAGTCTAGGGGAAGCAGGGGAAGTATAGAGGGAAGGGGAAGTATAGGGGAAGAAGGGGAAGTCTAAGGGAAGAAGGGGAAGTCTAGGGGAAGAAGGGGAAGTCTAAGGGAAGAAGGGGAAGTCTAGGGGAAGAAGGGGAAGTATAGAGGGAAGGGGAAGTCTAGGGGAAGTAGAGGAAGTCTAGGGGAAGAAGGGGAAGTCTAGGGGAAGAAGGGGAAGTATAGGGGGAAGGGGAAGTCTAGGGGAAGAAGGGGAAGTATAGAGGGAAGGGGAAGTCTAGGGGCAGTCTAGGGGAAGAAGGGGAGGACTAGGGGAAGTCTAGGGGAAGCAGGGGAAGTATAGAGGGAAGGGGAAGACTAATGGAAGAAGGGGAAGTATAGAGGGAAGGGGAAGTCTAAGGGAAGAAGGGGAAGTCTAGGGGAAAAAGGGGAAGTCTAGGGGAAGAAGGGGAAGTATAGAGGGAAGGGGAAGTCTAGGGGAAGAAGGGGAAGTCTAGGGGAAGAAGGGGAAGTATATAGGGAAGGGTTAGTCTAGGGGAAGAAGGGGAAGTATAGAGGGAAGGGGAAGTCTAGGGGAAGTCTAGGGGAAGAAGGGGAAGTCTAGGGGAAGTCTAGGGGAAGCAGGGGAAGTATAGAGGGAAGGGGAAGTCTAATGGAAGAAGGGGAAGTATAGAGGGAAGGGGAAGTCTAGGGGAAGAAGGGGAAGTCTAGGGGAAGAAGGGGAAGTCTAGGGGAAGAAGGGGAAGTAGAGAGGGAAGGGGAAGTCTAGGGGAAATCTAGGGGAAGAAGGGGAAGTATAGAGGGAAGGGAAGTCTAGGGGAAGTCTAGGGGAAGAAGGGGACGTCTAGGGGAAGTCTAGGGGAAGCAGGGGAAGTATAGAGGGAAGGGGAAGTATAGGGGTAGAAGGGGAAGTCTAAGGGAAGAAGGGGAAGTCTAAGGGAAGAAGGGGAAGTCTAAGGGAAGAAGGGGAAGTCTAGGGGAAGAAGGGGAAGTATAGAGGGAAGGGGAAGTCTAGGGGAAGAAGAGGAAGTCTAGGGGAAGAAGGGGAAGTCTAGGGGAAGAAGGGGAAGTATAGGGGGAAGGGGAAGTCTAGGGGAAGAAGGGGAAGTATAGAGGGAAGGGGAAGTCTAGGGGAAGTCTAGGGGAAGAAGGGGAAGACTAGGGGAAGTCTAGGGGAAGCAGGGGAAGTATAGAGGGAAGGGGAAGTCTAATGGAAGAAAAGGAAGTATAGAGGGAAGGGGAAGTCTAGGGGAAGAAGGGGAAGTCTAGGGGAAGAAGGGGAAGTCTAGGGGAAGAAGAGGAAGTAGAGAGGGAAGGGGAAGTCTAGAGGAAGTCTAGGGGAAGAAGGGGAAGTATAGAGGGAAGAGAAGTCTAGGGGAAGTCTAGGGGAAGAAGGGGAAGTCTAGGGGAAGTCTAGGGGAAGCAGGGGAAGTATAGAGGGAAGGGGAAGTCTAGGGGAAGAAGGGGAAGTCTAAGGGAAGAAGGGGAAATCTAGGGGAAGAAGGGGAAGTATAGAGGGAAGGGGAAGTCTAGGGGAAGAAGAGGAAGTCTAGGGGAAGAAGGGGAAGTCTAGGGGAAGAAGGGGAAGTATAGAGGGAAGGGGAAGTCTAGGGGAAGTAGGGGAAGTATAGAGGGAAGGGGAAGTCTAGGGGAAGTCTAGGGGAAGAAGGGGAAGTCTAGGGGAAGTCTAGGGGAAGAAGGGGAAGTATAGAGGGAAGGGGAAGTCTAATGGAAGAAGGGGAAGTATAGAGGGAAGGGGAAGTCTAGGGGAAGAAGGGGAAGTCTAGGGGAAGAAGGGGAAGTCTAGGGGAAGAAGGGGAAGTAGAGAGGGAAGGGGAAGTCTAGGGGAAGTCTCGGGGAAGAAGGGGACGTATAGAGGGAAGGGAAGTCTAGGGGAAGTCTAGGGGAAGAAGGGGAAGTATAGAGGGAAGGGGAAGTCTAGGGGAAGAAGGGGAAGTCTAGGGGAAGAAGGGGAAGTCTAGGGGAAGAAGGGGAAGTATAGAGGGAAGGGGAAGTCTAGGGGAAGAAGAGGAAGTCTAGGGGAAGAAGGGGAAGTCTAGGGGAAGAAGGGGAAGTATAGAGGGAAGGGAAGTCTAGGGGAAGTCTAGGGGAAGAAGGGGAAGTCTAGGGGAAGTCTAGGGGAAGCAGGGGAAGTATAGAGGGAAGGGGAAGTCTAGGGGAAGAAGGGGAAGTCTAAGGGAAGAAGGGGAAGTCTAGGGGAAGAAGGGGAAGTATAGAGGGAAGGGGAAGTCTAGGGGAAGAAGAGGAAGTCTAGGGGAAGAAGGGGAAGTCTAGGGGAAGAAGGGGAAGTATAGAGGGAAGGGGAAGTCTAGGGGAAGTAGGGAAGTATAGAGGGAAGGGGAAGTCTAGGGGAAGTCTAGGGGAAGAAGGGGAAGTCTAGGGGAAGTCTAAGGGAAGAAGGGGAAGTATAGAGGGAAGGGGAAGTCTAATGGAAGAAGGGGAAGTATAGAGGGAAGGGGAAGTCTAGGGGAAGAAGGGGAAGTCTAGGGGAAGAAGGGGAAGTCTAGGGGAAGAAGGGGAAGTAGAGAGGGAAGGGGAAGTCTAGGGGAAGTCTCGGGGAAGAAGGGGAAGTATAGAGGGAAGGGAAGTCTAGGGGAAGTCTAGGGGAAGAAGGGGAAGTATAGAGGGAAGGGGAAGTCTAGGGGAAGAAGGGGAAGTCTAGGGGAAGAAGGGGAAGTCTAGGGGAAGAAGGGGAAGTATAGAGGGAAGAGAAAGTCTAGGGGAAGCAGGGGAAGTCTAGGGGAAGAAGGGGAAGTCTAGGTGAAGAAGGGGAAGTAGAGAGGGAAGGGGAAGTGTAGGGGAAGTCTAGGGGAAGAAGGGGAAGTCTAGGGGAAGTCTAGGGGAAGAAGGGGAAGTATAGAGGGAAGGGGAAGTCTAATGGAAGAAGGGGAAGTATAGAGGGAAGGGGAAGTCTAGGGGAAGAAGGGGAAGTCTAGGGGAAGAAGGGGAAGTCTAGGGGAAGAAGGGGAAGTAGAGAGGGAAGGGGAAGTCTAGGGGAAGTCTCGGGGAAGAAGGGGAAGTATAGAGGGAAGGGAAGTCTAGGGGAAGAAGGGGAAGTATAGAGGGAAGGGGAAGTCTAGGGGAAGAAGGGGAAGTATAGAGGGAAGGGGAAGTCTAGGGGAAGTCTAGGGGAAGAAGGGGAAGTCTAGGGGAAGTCTAGGGGAAGAAGGGGAAGTATAGAGGGAAGGGGAAGTCTAATGGAAGAAGGGGAAGTATAGAGGGAAGGGGAAGTCTAGGGGAAGAAGGGGAAGTCTAGGGGAAGAAGGGGAAGTATAGAGGGAAGGGGAAGTCTAGGGGAAGAAGGGGAAGTATAGAGGGCAGGGGAAGTCTAGGGGAAGAAGGGGAAGTATAGAGGGAAGGGGAAGTCTAGGAGAAGTCTAGGGGAAGAAGGGGAAGACTAGGGGAAGTCTAGGGGAAGCAGGGGAAGTATAGAGGGAAGGGGAAGTCTAATGGAAGAAGGGGAAGTATAGAGGGAAGGGAAAGTCTAGGGGAAGAAGGGGAAGTCTAGGGGAAGAAGGGGAAGTCTAGGGGAAGAAGGGGAAGTTGAGAGGGAAGGGGAAGTCTAGGGGAAGTCTAGGGGAAGAAGGGGAAGTATACAGGGAAGGGGAAGTCTAGAGGAAGTCTAGGGGAAGAAGGGGAAGTATAGAGGAAAGGGGACGTCTAGTGGAAGTCTAGGGGAAGAAGGGGAAGTATAGAGGAAAGGGGAAGTCTAGGGGAAGTCTAGGGGAAGAAGGGGAAGTCTAGGGGAAGAAGGGGAAGTCTAGGGGAAGAGGAGGAAGTATAGAGGGAAGGGGAAGTCTAGGGGAAAAAGGGGAAGTCTAGGGGAAGAAGGGGAAGTCTAGGGGAAGTCTAGGGGAAGAAGGGGAAGTATAGAGGGAAGGGGAAGTCTAGGGGAAGAAGGGGAAGTATAGAGGGAAGGGGAAGTCTAGGGGAAGTCTAGGGGAAGAAGGGGAAGTCTAGGGGAAGTCTAGGGGAAGAAGGGGAAGTATAGAGGGAAGGGGAAGTCTAATGGAAGAAGGGGAAGTATAGAGGGAAGGGGAAGTCTAGGGGAAGAAGGGGAAGTCTAGGGGAAGAAGGGGAAGTCTAGGGGAAGAAGGGGAAGTAGAGAGGGAAGGGGAAGTCTAGGGGAAGTCTCGGGGAAGAAGGGGAAGTATAGAGGGAAGGGAAGTCTAGGGGAAGTCTAGGGGAAGAAGGGGAAGTATAGAGGGAAGGGGAAGTCTAGGGGAAGAAGGGGAAGTCTAGGGGAAGAAGGGGAAGTCTAGGGGAAGAAGGGGAAGTATAGAGGGAAGGGGAAGTCTAGGGGAAGAAGAGGAAGTCTAGGGGAAGAAGGGGAAGTCTAGGGGAAGAAGGGGAAGTATAGAGGGAAGGGAAGTCTAGGGGAAGTCTAGGGGAAGAAGGGGAAGTCTAGGGGAAGTCTAGGGGAAGCAGGGGAAGTATAGAGGGAAGGGGAAGTCTAGGGGAAGAAGGGGAAGTCTAAGGGAAGAAGGGGAAGTCTAGGGGAAGAAGGGGAAGTATAGAGGGAAGGGGAAGTCTAGGGGAAGAAGAGGAAGTCTAGGGGAAGAAGGGGAAGTCTAGGGGAAGAAGGGGAAGTATAGAGGGAAGGGGAAGTCCAGGGGAAGTCTAAGGGAAGAAGGGGAAGTCTAGGGGAAGAAGGGGAAGAAGGGAAGGTATAGAGGGAAGGGGAAGTCTACGGAAAGTCTAGGGGAAGAAGTGGAAGTCTAGGGGAAGAAGGGGAAGTCTAGGGGAAGAAGAGGAAGTATAGAGGGAAGGGGAAGTCTAGGGGAAAAAGGGGAAGTCTAGGGGAAGAAGGGGAAGTCTAGGGGAAGTCTAGGGGAAGAAGGGGAAGTATAGAGGGAAGGGGAAGTCTAGGGGAAGTCTAGGGGAGAAGGGGAAGTATAGAGGAAAGGGGAAGTCTAGGGGAAGAAGGGGAAGTATAGAGGGAAGGGGAAGTCTAGGGGAAGTCTAGGGGAAGAAGGGGAAGTATACAGGGAAGGGGAAGTCTAGAGGAAGTCTAGGGGAAGAAGGGGAAGTATAGAGGAAAGGGGACGTCTAGTGGAAGTCTAGGGGAAGAAGGGGAAGTATAGAGGAAAGGGGAAGTCTAGGGGAAGTCTAGGGGAAGAAGGGGAAGTCTAGGGGAAGAAGGGGAAGTCTAGGGGAAGAGGAGGAAGTATAGAGGGAAGGGGAAGTCTAGGGGAAAAAGGGGAAGTCTAGGGGAAGAAGGGGAAGTCTAGGGGAAGTCTAGGGGAAGAAGGGGAAGTATAGAGGGAAGGGGAAGTCTAGGGGAAGAAGGGGAAGTATAGAGGGAAGGGGAAGTCTAGGGGAAGTCTAGGGGAGAAGGGGAAGTATAGAGGGAAGGGGAAGTCTAGGGTAAGAAGGGGAAGTATAGAGGGAAGGGGAAGTCTAGGGGAAGTCTAGGGGAAGAAGGGGAAGTCTAGGGGAAGAAGGGGAAGTAGAGAGGGAAGGGGAAGTCTAGGGGAAGTCTAGGGGAAGAAGGGGAAGTATAGAGGGAAGGGAAGTCTAGGGGAAGTCTAGGGGAAGAAGGGGAAGTATAGAGGGAAGGGGAAGTCTAGGTGAAGAAGGGGAAGTATAGAGGGAAGGGGAAGTCTAGGGGAAGTCTAGGGGAAGAAGGGGAAGTCTAGGGGAAGTCTAGGGGAAGCAGGGGAAGTATAGAGGGAAGGGGAAGTCTAATGGAAGAAGGGGAAGTATAGAGGGAAGGGGAAGTGTAGGGGAAGAAGGGGAAGTCTAGGGAAAGAAGGGGAAGTCTAGGGGAAGAAGGGGAAGTAGAGAGGGAAGGGGAAGTCTAGGGGAAGTCTAGGGGAAGAAGGGGAAGTATAGAGGGAAGGGAAGTCTAGGGGAAGTCTAGGGGAAGAAGGGGACGTCTAGGGGAAGTCTAGGGGAAGCAGGGGAAGTATAGAGGGAAGGGGAAGTATAGGGGAAGAAGGGGAAGTCTAAGGGAAGAAGGGGAAGTCTAGGGGAAGAAGGGGAAGCATAGAGGGAAGGGGAAGTCTAGGGGAAGAAGAGGAAGTCTAGGGGAAGAAGGGGAAGTCTAGGGGAAGAAGGGGAAGTATAGAGGGAAGGGGAAGTCTAGGGGAAGAAGGGGAAGTATAGAGGGAAGGGGAAGTCTAGGAGAAGTCTAGGGGAAGAAGGGGAAGACTAGGGGAAGTCTAGGGGAAGCAGGGGAAGTATAGAGGGAAGGGGAAGTCTAATGGAAGAAGGGGAAGTATAGAGGGAAGGGAAAGTCTAGGGGAAGAAGGTGAAGTCTAGGGGAAGAAGGGGAAGTCTAGGGGAAGAAGGGGAAGTAGAGAGGGAAGGGGAAGTCTAGGGGAAGTCTAGGGGAAGCAGGGGAAGTATAGAGGGAAGGGGAAGTCTAATGGAAGAAGGGGAAGTATAGAGGGAAGGGGAAGTCTAGGGGAAGAAGGGGAAGTCTAGGGGAAGAAGGGGAAGTCTAGGGGAAGAAGGGGAAGTAGAGAGGGAAGGGGAAGTCTAGGGGAAGTCTAGGGGAAGAAGGGGAAGTATAGAGAGAAGGGAAGTCTAGGGGAAGTCTAGGGGAAGAAGGGGACGTCTAGGGGAAGTCTAGGGGAAGCAGGGGAAGTATAGAGGGAAGGGGAAGTATAGGGGAAGAAGGGGAAGTCTAAGGGAAGAAGGGGAAGTCTAGGGGAAGAAGGGGAAGTCTAAGGGAAGAAGGGGAAGTCTAGGGGAAGAAGGGGAAGTATAGAGGGAAGGGGAAGTCTAGGGGAAGTAGAGGAAGTCTAGGGGAAGAAGGGGAAGTCTAGGGGAAGAAGGGGAAGTATAGGGGGAAGGGGAAGTCTAGGGGAAGAAGGGGAAGTATAGAGGGAAGGGGAAGTCTAGGGGCAGTCTAGGGGAAGAAGGGGAGGACTAGGGGAAGTCTAGGGGAAGCAGGGGAAGTATAGAGGGAAGGGGAAGACTAATGGAAGAAGGGGAAGTATAGAGGGAAGGGGAAGTCTAAGGGAAGAAGGGGAAGTCTAGGGGAAAAAGGGGAAGTCTAGGGGAAGAAGGGGAAGTATAGAGGGAAGGGGAAGTCTAGGGGAAGAAGGGGAAGTCTAGGGGAAGAAGGGGAAGTATATAGGGAAGGGTTAGTCTAGGGGAAGAAGGGGAAGTATAGAGGGAAGGGGAAGTCTAGGGGAAGTCTAGGGGAAGAAGGGGAAGTCTAGGGGAAGTCTAGGGGAAGCAGGGGAAGTATAGAGGGAAGGGGAAGTCTAATGGAAGAAGGGGAAGTATAGAGGGAAGGGGAAGTCTAGGGGAAGAAGGGGAAGTCTAGGGGAAGAAGGGGAAGTCTAGGGGAAGAAGGGGAAGTAGAGAGGGAAGGGGAAGTCTAGGGGAAATCTAGGGGAAGAAGGGGAAGTATAGAGGGAAGGGAAGTCTAGGGGAAGTCTAGGGGAAGAAGGGGACGTCTAGGGGAAGTCTAGGGGAAGCAGGGGAAGTATAGAGGGAAGGGGAAGTATAGGGGTAGAAGGGGAAGTCTAAGGGAAGAAGGGGAAGTCTAAGGGAAGAAGGGGAAGTCTAAGGGAAGAAGGGGAAGTCTAGGGGAAGAAGGGGAAGTATAGAGGGAAGGGGAAGTCTAGGGGAAGAAGAGGAAGTCTAGGGGAAGAAGGGGAAGTCTAGGGGAAGAAGGGGAAGTATAGGGGGAAGGGGAAGTCTAGGGGAAGAAGGGGAAGTATAGAGGGAAGGGGAAGTCTAGGGGAAGTCTAGGGGAAGAAGGGGAAGACTAGGGGAAGTCTAGGGGAAGCAGGGGAAGTATAGAGGGAAGGGGAAGTCTAATGGAAGAAAAGGAAGTATAGAGGGAAGGGGAAGTCTAGGGGAAGAAGGGGAAGTCTAGGGGAAGAAGGGGAAGTCTAGGGGAAGAAGAGGAAGTAGAGAGGGAAGGGGAAGTCTAGAGGAAGTCTAGGGGAAGAAGGGGAAGTATAGAGGGAAGAGAAGTCTAGGGGAAGTCTAGGGGAAGAAGGGGAAGTCTAGGGGAAGTCTAGGGGAAGCAGGGGAAGTATAGAGGGAAGGGGAAGTCTAGGGGAAGAAGGGGAAGTCTAAGGGAAGAAGGGGAAGTCTAGGGGAAGAAGGGGAAGTATAGAGGGAAGGGGAAGTCTAGGGGAAGAAGAGGAAGTCTAGGGGAAGAAGGGGAAGTCTAGGGGAAGTCTAGGGGAAGAAGGGGAAGTATAGAGGGAAGGGGAAGTCTAATGGAAGAAGGGGAAGTATAGAGGGAAGGGGAAGTCTAGGGGAAGAAGGGGAAGTCTAGGGGAAGAAGGGGAAGTCTAGGGGAAGAAGGGGAAGTAGAGAGGGAAGGGGAAGTCTAGGGGAAGTCTCGGGGAAGAAGGGGACGTATAGAGGGAAGGGAAGTCTAGGGGAAGTCTAGGGGAAGAAGGGGAAGTATAGAGGGAAGGGGAAGTCTAGGGGAAGAAGGGGAAGTCTAGGGGAAGAAGGGGAAGTCTAGGGGAAGAAGGGGAAGTATAGAGGGAAGGGGAAGTCTAGGGGAAGAAGAGGAAGTCTAGGGGAAGAAGGGGAAGTCTAGGGGAAGAAGGGGAAGTATAGAGGGAAGGGAAGTCTAGGGGAAGTCTAGGGGAAGAAGGGGAAGTCTAGGGGAAGTCTAGGGGAAGCAGGGGAAGTATAGAGGGAAGGGGAAGTCTAGGGGAAGAAGGGGAAGTCTAAGGGAAGAAGGGGAAGTCTAGGGGAAGAAGGGGAAGTATAGAGGGAAGGGGAAGTCTAGGGGAAGAAGAGGAAGTCTAGGGGAAGAAGGGGAAGTCTAGGGGAAGAAGGGGAAGTATAGAGGGAAGGGGAAGTCTAGGGGAAGTAGGGAAGTATAGAGGGAAGGGGAAGTCTAGGGGAAGTCTAGGGGAAGAAGGGGAAGTCTAGGGGAAGTCTAAGGGAAGAAGGGGAAGTATAGAGGGAAGGGGAAGTCTAATGGAAGAAGGGGAAGTATAGAGGGAAGGGGAAGTCTAGGGGAAGAAGGGGAAGTCTAGGGGAAGAAGGGGAAGTCTAGGGGAAGAAGGGGAAGTAGAGAGGGAAGGGGAAGTCTAGGGGAAGTCTCGGGGAAGAAGGGGAAGTATAGAGGGAAGGGAAGTCTAGGGGAAGTCTAGGGGAAGAAGGGGAAGTATAGAGGGAAGGGGAAGTCTAGGGGAAGAAGGGGAAGTCTAGGGGAAGAAGGGGAAGTCTAGGGGAAGAAGGGGAAGTATAGAGGGAAGAGAAAGTCTAGGGGAAGCAGGGGAAGTCTAGGGGAAGAAGGGGAAGTCTAGGTGAAGAAGGGGAAGTAGAGAGGGAAGGGGAAGTGTAGGGGAAGTCTAGGGGAAGAAGGGGAAGTCTAGGGGAAGTCTAGGGGAAGAAGGGGAAGTATAGAGGGAAGGGGAAGTCTAATGGAAGAAGGGGAAGTATAGAGGGAAGGGGAAGTCTAGGGGAAGAAGGGGAAGTCTAGGGGAAGAAGGGGAAATCTAGGGGAAGAAGGGGAAGTAGAGAGGGAAGGGGAAGTCTAGGGGAAGTCTCGGGGAAGAAGGGGAAGTATAGAGGGAAGGGAAGTCTAGGGGAAGAAGGGGAAGTATAGAGGGAAGGGGAAGTCTAGGGGAAGAAGGGGAAGTATAGAGGGAAGGGGAAGTCTAGGGGAAGTCTAGGGGAAGAAGGGGAAGTCTAGGGGAAGTCTAGGGGAAGAAGGGGAAGTATAGAGGGAAGGGGAAGTCTAATGGAAGAAGGGGAAGTATAGAGGGAAGGGGAAGTCTAGGGGAAGAAGGGGAAGTCTAGGGGAAGAAGGGGAAGTATAGAGGGAAGGGGAAGTCTAGGGGAAGAAGGGGAAGTATAGAGGGCAGGGGAAGTCTAGGGGAAGAAGGGGAAGTATAGAGGGAAGGGGAAGTCTAGGAGAAGTCTAGGGGAAGAAGGGGAAGACTAGGGGAAGTCTAGGGGAAGCAGGGGAAGTATAGAGGGAAGGGGAAGTCTAATGGAAGAAGGGGAAGTATAGAGGGAAGGGAAAGTCTAGGGGAAGAAGGGGAAGTCTAGGGGAAGAAGGGGAAGTCTAGGGGAAGAAGGGGAAGTTGAGAGGGAAGGGGAAGTCTAGGGGAAGTCTAGGGGAAGAAGGGGAAGTATACAGGGAAGGGGAAGTCTAGAGGAAGTCTAGGGGAAGAAGGGGAAGTATAGAGGAAAGGGGACGTCTAGTGGAAGTCTAGGGGAAGAAGGGGAAGTATAGAGGAAAGGGGAAGTCTAGGGGAAGTCTAGGGGAAGAAGGGGAAGTCTAGGGGAAGAAGGGGAAGTCTAGGGGAAGAGGAGGAAGTATAGAGGGAAGGGGAAGTCTAGGGGAAAAAGGGGAAGTCTAGGGGAAGAAGGGGAAGTCTAGGGGAAGTCTAGGGGAAGAAGGGGAAGTATAGAGGGAAGGGGAAGTCTAGGGGAAGAAGGGGAAGTATAGAGGGAAGGGGAAGTCTAGGGGAAGTCTAGGGGAAGAAGGGGAAGTCTAGGGGAAGTCTAGGGGAAGAAGGGGAAGTATAGAGGGAAGGGGAAGTCTAATGGAAGAAGGGGAAGTATAGAGGGAAGGGGAAGTCTAGGGGAAGAAGGGGAAGTCTAGGGGAAGAAGGGGAAGTCTAGGGGAAGAAGGGGAAGTAGAGAGGGAAGGGGAAGTCTAGGGGAAGTCTCGGGGAAGAAGGGGAAGTATAGAGGGAAGGGAAGTCTAGGGGAAGTCTAGGGGAAGAAGGGGAAGTATAGAGGGAAGGGGAAGTCTAGGGGAAGAAGGGGAAGTCTAGGGGAAGAAGGGGAAGTCTAGGGGAAGAAGGGGAAGTATAGAGGGAAGGGGAAGTCTAGGGGAAGAAGAGGAAGTCTAGGGGAAGAAGGGGAAGTCTAGGGGAAGAAGGGGAAGTATAGAGGGAAGGGAAGTCTAGGGGAAGTCTAGGGGAAGAAGGGGAAGTCTAGGGGAAGTCTAG
>JARDYH010000051.1:7500-10000 GCA_029215795.1 Anniella stebbinsi
AGGACGAAACGCGTTCCCGACCGGTTCGTGGGTCGAAACGCCGGAGGGGTCCCCCCCTTCGCCGGGCGGGCGGGCGGCGGGAGGCAGGGGTCGCGCGACCGGGACAGGCGCCGCTCCCCCTGAACACCGGAGAGGTGGACGGCCCGCGGAGGGCCCTCCCCGGCGCGACCGCGGGAGCACGACCCGATCGGCGACCGTGGCGGGCGCGGGTCCTTCCCACCCTCCGTCCGCGGGTGCGGGCGGGAGGGGACGCTCGCGAGTTTCCAGAGTGCCAGAGCGAGGCCGCTCGCGTCACCCCCCGCGGGATCGGCGGCACGCCCCGGGCCGGGCCCTTCCGCCCTCCCGCCGCCGGACGGGGAAGCTCGGTGGAAGGGGCCGCCGCCTCCGACGCGGAGGGGTAAACCTCTGAAAACCCGGTCGCCGGAAATCCCCGCACTGTTTGTCGGGCGGGTCCGGCGACCCGCCCGACGGCGGCGAGGTCCCGGGACGGATCAGAAAACGCGGCCGACCTCGCGGAACTCCCGGCCGGCCGACGTCGGCGGGCAGCGCCCGTTCCCGACTTCCGCGGAGCCTTTCGGCGGGCCCGGCCTCCCCTCCCCCGGCGCAGACTGAACGCGCTCGCGAACGGTTCGGAGGGACGGGGGGAGCTCGGTGGACGGGGCCGCCCCCTCGGACGCGGAGGGGTAAACCTCTGAAAACCCGGTCGCCGGAAATCCCCGCACGGTTTTTCGGGCGGTTCCGGCGACCCGCCCGACTGCGGCGAGGTCCCCGGGACGGATCCGAAAACGCGGCCGACCTCGCGGAACTCCCGGCCGGCCGACGTCGGCGGGCAGCGCCCGTTCCCGACTTCCGCGGAGCCTATCCGCGGGCCCGGCCTCCCCTCCCCCGCCGCGGACTGAACGCGTTCCCGAACGGTTCGGAGGGACGGGCGGAGCTCGGGGGAAGGGGCCGCCGCCTCCGACGCGGAGGGGTAAACCTCTGAAAACCCGGTCGCCGGAAATCCCCGCACGGTTCTTCGGGCGGTTCCGTCGACCCGCCCGACGGCGGCGAGGTCCCCGGGACGGATCCGAAAACGCGGCCGACCTCGCGGAACTCCCGGCCGGCCGACGTCGGCGGGCAGCGCCCGTACCCGACTTCCGCGGAGCCTGTGGGCGGCCCGGCCTCCTCTCCCCCGCCACGGACGGAACGCGTTCCGAACGGTTCGGGGGTCGGGGGGACGGGGGGGAGCTCGTCGGACGGGGCCGCCGCTTCCGACGCGGAGGGGTAAACCTCTGAAAACACGGTCGCCGGGAATCCCCGCACGGTTCTTCGGCCGGTTCCGGCGACCCGCCCTACGACGGCGAGGTCCCCGGGACGGATCCGAAAACGCGGCCGACTTCGCGGAACTCCCGGCCGGCCGACGTCGGCGGGCAGCGCCCGTTCCCGACTTCCGCGGAGCCTTTTCGGCGGACCGGTCCCCCCCTGGCCGCGGAAGGACGCCTCGACCTCCCTCGGGGATTCGTATTCCCGCGACAACCGCCCACCCCCACAACCACCGGTCTTGTCGCCGATCCCGGTGTGCGGGTGCACCGTAGGGGGATCTCTGATTCGTAAGTAATAATAATAATAAAAATAAAAATAAAAATTATAATAATATTTTTATTTATCACCCGCCTCTCCCAACGGATCGAGGCGGGGAACAACACCAAACCCGAAATACAAAAACTGATTAAAAGCAGATGAAACCAGTACATCATTGAAACACCAATAAAACACCACTAAAACACTTTGAAATTCATCTAGGTAGGCCTGCCGGAAGAGATCAGTCTTCATAGATCTGATATATATGTTTCCTCGCCCTCCCCAGTTCATATGTATAGTGTATACAATCAAGGGGGGGGGGGGGTTCAAAACTTTTTTTAAAAAAAAGAGGAGGAGGAGGAGGAGGAGGAGGAGGAGGAGGAGGAGGAGGAGGTGGTGGAACCGTGCCGCCCGGTACGCCCGAGGGGCGATCCGCACGCCTCGGGGACGCGGGCTTACATTTGGGCCCGGTCTACCCCCCCCCCGAACCGGGAATAGTTAGCGGGACGGTCTACCCCGTACCGCGATGACGATCGGGCCCCGGTCTGCCCAGACACGGGACTTGGGCGCGGGACGGAAGTCAGGGCACGGTCTACCCAGTCCTAAACCAGGGCACGGTCTACCTCGTCCCGCGAGGAATCGGGTCCCGGTCTACCCGGTACCATTCAGCGGCCTGGTCTCCTCGCGAAGGGGAGGGAGGGAGTATCCATACTAAAAATCAAAGGGCACCTCACCTTACCTTAAGAGAGTCGTAGTTACTCCCGCCGTTTACCCGCGCTTCGTTGAAATCAGCGGCCTGGTCTACCCGCGAAGGGGAGGAAGGGAGCATCCATACTGAAGCTCAAAGGGCACCTCACCTTACCTTAAGGGAGTCGTAGTTACTCCCGCCGTTTACCCGCGCTTCGTTGGATTTCTTCACTTTGACATTCAGAGCACGGGG
>JARDYH010000051.1:25000-27500 GCA_029215795.1 Anniella stebbinsi
ACTGAACGCGCTCGCGAACGGTTCGGAGGGACGGGGGGAGCTCGGTGGACGGGGCCGCCCCCTCGGACGCGGAGGGGTAAACCTCTGAAAACCCGGTCGCCGGAAATCCCCGCACGGTTTTTCGGGCGGTTCCGGCGACCCGCCCGACTGCGGCGAGGTCCCCGGGACGGATCCGAAAACGCGGCCGACCTCGCGGAACTCCCGGCCGGCCGACGTCGGCGGGCAGCGCCCGTTCCCGACTTCCGCGGAGCCTATCCGCGGGCCCGGCCTCCCCTCCCCCGCCGCGGACTGAACGCGTTCCCGAACGGTTCGGAGGGACGGGCGGAGCTCGGGGGAAGGGGCCGCCGCCTCCGACGCGGAGGGGTAAACCTCTGAAAACCCGGTCGCCGGAAATCCCCGCACGGTTCTTCGGGCGGTTCCGTCGACCCGCCCGACGGCGGCGAGGTCCCCGGGACGGATCCGAAAACGCGGCCGACCTCGCGGAACTCCCGGCCGGCCGACGTCGGCGGGCAGCGCCCGTACCCGACTTCCGCGGAGCCTGTGGGCGGCCCGGCCTCCTCTCCCCCGCCACGGACGGAACGCGTTCCGAACGGTTCGGGGGTCGGGGGGACGGGGGGGAGCTCGTCGGACGGGGCCGCCGCTTCCGACGCGGAGGGGTAAACCTCTGAAAACACGGTCGCCGGGAATCCCCGCACGGTTCTTCGGCCGGTTCCGGCGACCCGCCCTACGACGGCGAGGTCCCCGGGACGGATCCGAAAACGCGGCCGACTTCGCGGAACTCCCGGCCGGCCGACGTCGGCGGGCAGCGCCCGTTCCCGACTTCCGCGGAGCCTTTTCGGCGGACCGGTCCCCCCCTGGCCGCGGAAGGACGCCTCGACCTCCCTCGGGGATTCGTATTCCCGCGACAACCGCCCACCCCCACAACCACCGGTCTTGTCGCCGATCCCGGTGTGCGGGTGCACCGTAGGGGGATCTCTGATTCGTAAGTAATAATAATAATAAAAATAAAAATAAAAATTATAATAATATTTTTATTTATCACCCGCCTCTCCCAACGGATCGAGGCGGGGAACAACACCAAACCCGAAATACAAAAACTGATTAAAAGCAGATGAAACCAGTACATCATTGAAACACCAATAAAACACCACTAAAACACTTTGAAATTCATCTAGGTAGGCCTGCCGGAAGAGATCAGTCTTCATAGATCTGATATATATGTTTCCTCGCCCTCCCCAGTTCATATGTATAGTGTATACAATCAAGGGGGGGGGGGGGTTCAAAACTTTTTTTAAAAAAAAGAGGAGGAGGAGGAGGAGGAGGAGGAGGAGGAGGAGGAGGAGGAGGTGGTGGAACCGTGCCGCCCGGTACGCCCGAGGGGCGATCCGCACGCCTCGGGGACGCGGGCTTACATTTGGGCCCGGTCTACCCCCCCCCCGAACCGGGAATAGTTAGCGGGACGGTCTACCCCGTACCGCGATGACGATCGGGCCCCGGTCTGCCCAGACACGGGACTTGGGCGCGGGACGGAAGTCAGGGCACGGTCTACCCAGTCCTAAACCAGGGCACGGTCTACCTCGTCCCGCGAGGAATCGGGTCCCGGTCTACCCGGTACCATTCAGCGGCCTGGTCTCCTCGCGAAGGGGAGGGAGGGAGTATCCATACTAAAAATCAAAGGGCACCTCACCTTACCTTAAGAGAGTCGTAGTTACTCCCGCCGTTTACCCGCGCTTCGTTGAAATCAGCGGCCTGGTCTACCCGCGAAGGGGAGGAAGGGAGCATCCATACTGAAGCTCAAAGGGCACCTCACCTTACCTTAAGGGAGTCGTAGTTACTCCCGCCGTTTACCCGCGCTTCGTTGGATTTCTTCACTTTGACATTCAGAGCACGGGGCGGAAATCACATCGCGTCGACACCCGCCGCGGGCCTTCGCGATGCTTTGTTTTAATCATACGGTCGGATTCCCCTGGTCCGCACCCCGTACCGCGCCGAAAATCGGGTCCCGGTCCACCCGGTACGATTCAGCGGCCTGGTCTACCCGCGAAGGGGAGGGAGGGAGTATTCATGCTGAAAATCAAGATCAACCCTAACCCTACCCTAACCCTAACCCTAACCCTAACCTAACCCTTGCCCTAGCCCTAGCCCTAGCCCTAGCCCTAACCCTAACCCTAACCCTAACCCTACCCTAACCCTAACCCTAACCCTAACCTAACCCTAGCCCTAGCCCTTGCCCTAGACCTAGCCCTAGCCCTAGCCCTAACCCTAACCCTAAGAGAGTCATAGTTACTCCCGCCGTTTACCCGCGCTTCATTGAATTTCTACACTTTGACATTGAGAGCACTGGGCAGAAATCACGGTCTACCCAGTAACAAGGTAGGGCACGGTCTACCTCGTACCGCGCCGGTAAACGGGTCCCGGTCTACCCGGCAACAAGGCAGGGCACTGTCTACACCGTCCCGCGATGACTATCGGGACACGGTCTACCCGGACAACGGACTTG
>JARDYH010000051.1:37500-40000 GCA_029215795.1 Anniella stebbinsi
GCGACCCGCCCGACTACTGCGGCGAGGTCCCCGGGACGGATCCGAAAACGCGGCCGACCTCGCGGAACTCCCGGCCGGCCGACGTCGGCGGGCAGCGCCCGTTCCCGACTTCCGCGGAGCCTATCCGCGGGCCCGGCCTCCCCTCCCCCGCCGCGGACTGAACGCGTTCCCGAACGGTTCGGAGGGACGGGCGGAGCTCGGGGGAAGGGGCCGCCGCCTCCGACGCGGAGGGGTAAACCTCTGAAAACCCGGTCGCCGGAAATCCCCGCACGGTTCTTCGGGCGGTTCCGTCGACCCGCCCGACGGCGGCGAGGTCCCCGGGACGGATCCGAAAACGCGGCCGACCTCGCGGAACTCCCGGCCGGCCGACGTCGGCGGGCAGCGCCCGTACCCGACTTCCGCGGAGCCTGTGGGCGGCCCGGCCTCCTCTCCCCCGCCACGGACGGAACGCGTTCCGAACGGTTCGGGGGTCGGGGGGACGGGGGGGAGCTCGTCGGACGGGGCCGCCGCTTCCGACGCGGAGGGGTAAACCTCTGAAAACACGGTCGCCGGGAATCCCCGCACGGTTCTTCGGCCGGTTCCGGCGACCCGCCCTACGACGGCGAGGTCCCCGGGACGGATCCGAAAACGCGGCCGACTTCGCGGAACTCCCGGCCGGCCGACGTCGGCGGGCAGCGCCCGTTCCCGACTTCCGCGGAGCCTTTTCGGCGGACCGGTCCCCCCCTGGCCGCGGAAGGACGCCTCGACCTCCCTCGGGGATTCGTATTCCCGCGACAACCGCCCACCCCCACAACCACCGGTCTTGTCGCCGATCCCGGTGTGCGGGTGCACCGTAGGGGGATCTCTGATTCGTAAGTAATAATAATAATAAAAATAAAAATAAAAATTATAATAATATTTTTATTTATCACCCGCCTCTCCCAACGGATCGAGGCGGGGAACAACACCAAACCCGAAATACAAAAACTGATTAAAAGCAGATGAAACCAGTACATCATTGAAACACCAATAAAACACCACTAAAACACTTTGAAATTCATCTAGGTAGGCCTGCCGGAAGAGATCAGTCTTCATAGATCTGATATATATGTTTCCTCGCCCTCCCCAGTTCATATGTATAGTGTATACAATCAAGGGGGGGGGGGGGTTCAAAACTTTTTTTAAAAAAAAGAGGAGGAGGAGGAGGAGGAGGAGGAGGAGGAGGAGGAGGAGGTGGTGGAACCGTGCCGCCCGGTACGCCCGAGGGGCGATCCGCACGCCTCGGGGACGCGGGCTTACATTTGGGCCCGGTCTACCCCCCCCCCGAACCGGGAATAGTTAGCGGGACGGTCTACCCCGTACCGCGATGACGATCGGGCCCCGGTCTGCCCAGACACGGGACTTGGGCGCGGGACGGAAGTCAGGGCACGGTCTACCCAGTCCTAAACCAGGGCACGGTCTACCTCGTCCCGCGAGGAATCGGGTCCCGGTCTACCCGGTACCATTCAGCGGCCTGGTCTCCTCGCGAAGGGGAGGGAGGGAGTATCCATACTAAAAATCAAAGGGCACCTCACCTTACCTTAAGAGAGTCGTAGTTACTCCCGCCGTTTACCCGCGCTTCGTTGAAATCAGCGGCCTGGTCTACCCGCGAAGGGGAGGGAGGGAGCATCCATACTGAAGCTCAAAGGGCACCACACCTTACCTTAAGAGAGTCGTAGTTACTCCCGCCGTTTACCCGCGCTTCGTTGAAATCAGCGGCCTGGTCTTCCCGCGAAGGGGAGGGAGGGAGCATCCATACTGAAGCTCAAAGGGCACCTCACCTTACCTTAAGGGAGTCGTAGTTACTCCCGCCGTTTACCCGCGCTTCGTTGAATTCAGCGGCCTGGTCTACCCGCGAAGGGGCGGGAGGGAGCATCCATACTGAAACTCAAAGGGCACCTCACCTTACCTTAAGGGAGTCGTAGTTACTCCCGCCGTTTACCCGCGCTTCGTTGAATTCAGCGGCCTGGTCTACCCGCGAAGGGGAGGGAGGGAGCATCCATACTGAAGCTCAAAGGGCACCTCACCTTACCTTAAGGGAGTCGTAGTTACTCCCGCCGTTTACCCGCGCTTCGTTGAAATCAGCGGCCTGGTCTACCCGCGAAGGGGAGGAAGGGAGCATCCATACTGAAGCTCAAAGGGCACCTCACCTTACCTTAAGGGAGTCGTAGTTACTCCCGCCGTTTACCCGCGCTTCGTTGAATTCAGCGGCCTGGTCTACCCGCGAAGGGGCGGGAGGGAGCATCCATACTGAAACTCAAAGGGCACCTCACCTTACCTTAAGAGAGTCGTAGTTACTCCCGCCGATTACCCGCGCTTCGTTGAATTCAGCGGCCTGGTCTACCCGCGAAGGGGAGGGAGGGAGCATCCATACTGAAGCTCAAAGGGCACCTCACCTTACCTTAAGGGAGTCGTAGTTACTCCCGCCGTTTACCCGCGCTTCGTTGAATTCAGCGGCCTGGTCTACCCGCGAAGGGGCGGG
>JARDYH010000051.1:50000-52500 GCA_029215795.1 Anniella stebbinsi
GCCGCCGCCTCCGACGCGGAGGGGGAAACCTCTGAAAACCCAGTCGCCAGAAATCCCCGCACTGTTTTTCGCCCGGTTCCGGCGACCCGCCCGACGGCGGCGAGATCCCCGGGACGGATCCGAAAACGCGGCCGACTTCGCGGAACTCCCGGCCGGCCGACGTCGGCGGGCAGCGTCCGTTCCCGACTTCCGAGGAGCCTTTTCGGCGGACCGGTCGTCCCAAGACCGCGGGAGGACGAAACGCGTTCCCGACCGGTTCGTGGGTCGAAACGCCGGAGGGGTCCCCCCCTTCGCCGGGCGGGCGGGCGGCGGGAGGCAGGGGTCGCGCGACCGGGACAGGCGCCGCTCCCCCTGAACACCGGAGAGGTGGACGGCCCGCGGAGGGCCCTCCCCGGCGCGACCGCGGGAGCACGACCCGATCGGCGACCGTGGCGGGCGCGGGTCCTTCCCACCCTCCGTCCGCGGGTGCGGGCGGGAGGGGACGCTCGCGAGTTTCCAGAGTGCCAGAGCGAGGCCGCTCGCGTCACCCCCCGCGGGATCGGCGGCACGCCCCGGGCCGGGCCCTTCCGCCCTCCCGCCGCCGGACGGGGAAGCTCGGTGGAAGGGGCCGCCGCCTCCGACGCGGAGGGGTAAACCTCTGAAAACCCGGTCGCCGGAAATCCCCGCACTGTTTGTCGGGCGGGTCCGGCGACCCGCCCGACGGCAGCGAGGTCCCGGGACGGATCAGAAAACGCGGCCGACCTCGCGGAACTCCCGGCCGGCCGACGTCGGCGGGCAGCGCCCGTTCCCGACTTCCGCGGAGCCTTTCGGCGGGCCCGGCCTCCCCTCCCCCGGCGCAGACTGAACGCGCTCGCGAACGGTTCGGAGGGACGGGGGGAGCTCGGTGGACGGGGCCGCCCCCTCGGACGCGGAGGGGTAAACCTCTGAAAACCCGGTCGCCGGAAATCCCCGCACGGTTTTTCGGGCGGTTCCGGCGACCCGCCCGACTGCGGCGAGGTCCCCGGGACGGATCCGAAAACGCGGCCGACCTCGCGGAACTCCCGGCCGGCCGACGTCGGCGGGCAGCGCCCGTTCCCGACTTCCGCGGAGCCTATCCGCGGGCCCGGCCTCCCCTCCCCCGCCGCGGACTGAACGCGTTCCCGAACGGTTCGGAGGGACGGGCGGAGCTCGGGGGAAGGGGCCGCCGCCTCCGACGCGGAGGGGTAAACCTCTGAAAACCCGGTCGCCGGAAATCCCCGCACGGTTCTTCGGGCGGTTCCGTCGACCCGCCCGACGGCGGCGAGGTCCCCGGGACGGATCCGAAAACGCGGCCGACCTCGCGGAACTCCCGGCCGGCCGACGTCGGCGGGCAGCGCCCGTACCCGACTTCCGCGGAGCCTGTGGGCGGCCCGGCCTCCTCTCCCCCGCCACGGACGGAACGCGTTCCGAACGGTTCGGGGGTCGGGGGGACGGGGGGGAGCTCGTCGGACGGGGCCGCCGCTTCCGACGCGGAGGGGTAAACCTCTGAAAACACGGTCGCCGGGAATCCCCGCACGGTTCTTCGGCCGGTTCCGGCGACCCGCCCTACGACGGCGAGGTCCCCGGGACGGATCCGAAAACGCGGCCGACTTCGCGGAACTCCCGGCCGGCCGACGTCGGCGGGCAGCGCCCGTTCCCGACTTCCGCGGAGCCTTTTCGGCGGACCGGTCCCCCCCTGGCCGCGGAAGGACGCCTCGACCTCCCTCGGGGATTCGTATTCCCGCGACAACCGCCCACCCCCACAACCACCGGTCTTGTCGCCGATCCCGGTGTGCGGGTGCACCGTAGGGGGATCTCTGATTCGTAAGTAATAATAATAATAAAAATAAAAATAAAAATTATAATAATATTTTTATTTATCACCCGCCTCTCCCAACGGATCGAGGCGGGGAACAACACCAAACCCGAAATACAAAAACTGATTAAAAGCAGATGAAACCAGTACATCATTGAAACACCAATAAAACACCACTAAAACACTTTGAAATTCATCTAGGTAGGCCTGCCGGAAGAGATCAGTCTTCATAGATCTGATATATATGTTTCCTCGCCCTCCCCAGTTCATATGTATAGTGTATACAATCAAGGGGGGGGGGGGGTTCAAAACTTTTTTTAAAAAAAAGAGGAGGAGGAGGAGGAGGAGGAGGAGGAGGAGGAGGAGGAGGAGGTGGTGGAACCGTGCCGCCCGGTACGCCCGAGGGGCGATCCGCACGCCTCGGGGACGCGGGCTTACATTTGGGCCCGGTCTACCCCCCCCCCGAACCGGGAATAGTTAGCGGGACGGTCTACCCCGTACCGCGATGACGATCGGGCCCCGGTCTGCCCAGACACGGGACTTGGGCGCGGGACGGAAGTCAGGGCACGGTCTACCCAGTCCTAAACCAGGGCACGGTCTACCTCGTCCCGCGAGGAATCGGGTCCCGGTCTACCCGGTACCATTCAGCGGCCTGGTCTCCTCGCGAAGGGGAGGGAGGGAGTATCC
>JARDYH010000051.1:77500-80000 GCA_029215795.1 Anniella stebbinsi
GGGGGAAGGGGCCGCCGCCTCCGACGCGGAGGGGTAAACCTCTGAAAACCCGGTCGCCGGAAATCCCCGCACGGTTCTTCGGGCGGTTCCGTCGACCCGCCCGACGGCGGCGAGGTCCCCGGGACGGATCCGAAAACGCGGCCGACCTCGCGGAACTCCCGGCCGGCCGACGTCGGCGGGCAGCGCCCGTACCCGACTTCCGCGGAGCCTGTGGGCGGCCCGGCCTCCTCTCCCCCGCCACGGACGGAACGCGTTCCGAACGGTTCGGGGGTCGGGGGGACGGGGGGGAGCTCGTCGGACGGGGCCGCCGCTTCCGACGCGGAGGGGTAAACCTCTGAAAACACGGTCGCCGGGAATCCCCGCACGGTTCTTCGGCCGGTTCCGGCGACCCGCCCTACGACGGCGAGGTCCCCGGGACGGATCCGAAAACGCGGCCGACTTCGCGGAACTCCCGGCCGGCCGACGTCGGCGGGCAGCGCCCGTTCCCGACTTCCGCGGAGCCTTTTCGGCGGACCGGTCCCCCCCTGGCCGCGGAAGGACGCCTCGACCTCCCTCGGGGATTCGTATTCCCGCGACAACCGCCCACCCCCACAACCACCGGTCTTGTCGCCGATCCCGGTGTGCGGGTGCACCGTAGGGGGATCTCTGATTCGTAAGTAATAATAATAATAAAAATAAAAATAAAAATTATAATAATATTTTTATTTATCACCCGCCTCTCCCAACGGATCGAGGCGGGGAACAACACCAAACCCGAAATACAAAAACTGATTAAAAGCAGATGAAACCAGTACATCATTGAAACACCAATAAAACACCACTAAAACACTTTGAAATTCATCTAGGTAGGCCTGCCGGAAGAGATCAGTCTTCATAGATCTGATATATATGTTTCCTCGCCCTCCCCAGTTCATATGTATAGTGTATACAATCAAGGGGGGGGGGGGGTTCAAAACTTTTTTTAAAAAAAAGAGGAGGAGGAGGAGGAGGAGGAGGAGGAGGAGGAGGAGGAGGAGGTGGTGGAACCGTGCCGCCCGGTACGCCCGAGGGGCGATCCGCACGCCTCGGGGACGCGGGCTTACATTTGGGCCCGGTCTACCCCCCCCCCGAACCGGGAATAGTTAGCGGGACGGTCTACCCCGTACCGCGATGACGATCGGGCCCCGGTCTGCCCAGACACGGGACTTGGGCGCGGGACGGAAGTCAGGGCACGGTCTACCCAGTCCTAAACCAGGGCACGGTCTACCTCGTCCCGCGAGGAATCGGGTCCCGGTCTACCCGGTACCATTCAGCGGCCTGGTCTCCTCGCGAAGGGGAGGGAGGGAGTATCCATACTAAAAATCAAAGGGCACCTCACCTTACCTTAAGAGAGTCGTAGTTACTCCCGCCGTTTACCCGCGCTTCGTTGAAATCAGCGGCCTGGTCTACCCGCGAAGGGGAGGGAGGGAGCATCCATACTGAAGCTCAAAGGGCACCACACCTTACCTTAAGAGAGTCGTAGTTACTCCCGCCGTTTACCCGCGCTTCGTTGAAATCAGCGGCCTGGTCTTCCCGCGAAGGGGAGGGAGGGAGCATCCATACTGAAGCTCAAAGGGCACCTCACCTTACCTTAAGGGAGTCGTAGTTACTCCCGCCGTTTACCCGCGCTTCGTTGAATTCAGCGGCCTGGTCTACCCGCGAAGGGGAGGGAGGGAGCATCCATACTGAAACTCAAAGGGCACCTCACCTTACCTTAAGGGAGTCGTAGTTACTCCCGCCGTTTACCCGCGCTTCGTTGAATTCAGCGGCCTGGTCTACCCGCGAAGGGGAGGGAGGGAGCATCCATACTGAAGCTCAAAGGGCACCTCACCTTACCTTAAGGGAGTCGTAGTTACTCCCGCCGTTTACCCGCGCTTCGTTGAAATCAGCGGCCTGGTCTACCCGCGAAGGGGAGGAAGGGAGCATCCATACTGAAGCTCAAAGGGCACCTCACCTTACCTTAAGGGAGTCGTAGTTACTCCCGCCGTTTACCCGCGCTTCGTTGGATTTCTTCACTTTGACATTCAGAGCACGGGGCGGAAATCACATCGCGTCGACACCCGCCGCGGGCCTTCGCGATGCTTTGTTTTAATCATACGGTCGGATTCCCCTGGTCCGCACCCCGTACCGCGCCGAAAATCGGGTCCCGGTCCACCCGGTACGATTCAGCGGCCTGGTCTACCCGCGAAGGGGAGGGAGGGAGTATTCATGCTGAAAATCAAGATCAACCCTAACCCTACCCTAACCCTAACCCTAACCCTAACCTAACCCTTGCCCTAGCCCTAGCCCTAGCCCTAGCCCTAACCCTAACCCTAACCCTAACCCTACCCTAACCCTAACCCTAACCCTAACCTAACCCTAGCCCTAGCCCTTGCCCTAGACCTAGCCCTAGCCCTAGCCCTAACCCTAACCCTAAGAGAGTCATAGTTACTCCCGCCGTTTACCCGCGCTTCATTGAATTTCTACACTTTGACATTGAGAG
>JARDYH010000051.1:95000-97500 GCA_029215795.1 Anniella stebbinsi
TCCCCGGGACGGATCCGAAAACGCGGCCGACCTCGCGGAACTCCCGGCCGGCCGACGTCGGCGGGCAGCGCCCGTACCCGACTTCCGCGGAGCCTGTGGGCGGCCCGGCCTCCTCTCCCCCGCCACGGACGGAACGCGTTCCGAACGGTTCGGGGGTCGGGGGGACGGGGGGGAGCTCGTCGGACGGGGCCGCCGCTTCCGACGCGGAGGGGTAAACCTCTGAAAACACGGTCGCCGGGAATCCCCGCACGGTTCTTCGGCCGGTTCCGGCGACCCGCCCTACGACGGCGAGGTCCCCGGGACGGATCCGAAAACGCGGCCGACTTCGCGGAACTCCCGGCCGGCCGACGTCGGCGGGCAGCGCCCGTTCCCGACTTCCGCGGAGCCTTTTCGGCGGACCGGTCCCCCCCTGGCCGCGGAAGGACGCCTCGACCTCCCTCGGGGATTCGTATTCCCGCGACAACCGCCCACCCCCACAACCACCGGTCTTGTCGCCGATCCCGGTGTGCGGGTGCACCGTAGGGGGATCTCTGATTCGTAAGTAATAATAATAATAAAAATAAAAATAAAAATTATAATAATATTTTTATTTATCACCCGCCTCTCCCAACGGATCGAGGCGGGGAACAACACCAAACCCGAAATACAAAAACTGATTAAAAGCAGATGAAACCAGTACATCATTGAAACACCAATAAAACACCACTAAAACACTTTGAAATTCATCTAGGTAGGCCTGCCGGAAGAGATCAGTCTTCATAGATCTGATATATATGTTTCCTCGCCCTCCCCAGTTCATATGTATAGTGTATACAATCAAGGGGGGGGGGGGGTTCAAAACTTTTTTTAAAAAAAAGAGGAGGAGGAGGAGGAGGAGGAGGAGGAGGAGGAGGAGGAGGAGGTGGTGGAACCGTGCCGCCCGGTACGCCCGAGGGGCGATCCGCACGCCTCGGGGACGCGGGCTTACATTTGGGCCCGGTCTACCCCCCCCCCGAACCGGGAATAGTTAGCGGGACGGTCTACCCCGTACCGCGATGACGATCGGGCCCCGGTCTGCCCAGACACGGGACTTGGGCGCGGGACGGAAGTCAGGGCACGGTCTACCCAGTCCTAAACCAGGGCACGGTCTACCTCGTCCCGCGAGGAATCGGGTCCCGGTCTACCCGGTACCATTCAGCGGCCTGGTCTCCTCGCGAAGGGGAGGGAGGGAGTATCCATACTAAAAATCAAAGGGCACCTCACCTTACCTTAAGAGAGTCGTAGTTACTCCCGCCGTTTACCCGCGCTTCGTTGAAATCAGCGGCCTGGTCTACCCGCGAAGGGGAGGGAGGGAGCATCCATACTGAAGCTCAAAGGGCACCACACCTTACCTTAAGAGAGTCGTAGTTACTCCCGCCGTTTACCCGCGCTTCGTTGAAATCAGCGGCCTGGTCTTCCCGCGAAGGGGAGGGAGGGAGCATCCATACTGAAGCTCAAAGGGCACCTCACCTTACCTTAAGGGAGTCGTAGTTACTCCCGCCGTTTACCCGCGCTTCGTTGAATTCAGCGGCCTGGTCTACCCGCGAAGGGGCGGGAGGGAGCATCCATACTGAAACTCAAAGGGCACCTCACCTTACCTTAAGGGAGTCGTAGTTACTCCCGCCGTTTACCCGCGCTTCGTTGAATTCAGCGGCCTGGTCTACCCGCGAAGGGGAGGGAGGGAGCATCCATACTGAAGCTCAAAGGGCACCTCACCTTACCTTAAGGGAGTCGTAGTTACTCCCGCCGTTTACCCGCGCTTCGTTGAAATCAGCGGCCTGGTCTACCCGCGAAGGGGAGGAAGGGAGCATCCATACTGAAGCTCAAAGGGCACCTCACCTTACCTTAAGGGAGTCGTAGTTACTCCCGCCGTTTACCCGCGCTTCGTTGAATTCAGCGGCCTGGTCTACCCGCGAAGGGGCGGGAGGGAGCATCCATACTGAAACTCAAAGGGCACCTCACCTTACCTTAAGAGAGTCGTAGTTACTCCCGCCGATTACCCGCGCTTCGTTGAATTCAGCGGCCTGGTCTACCCGCGAAGGGGAGGGAGGGAGCATCCATACTGAAGCTCAAAGGGCACCTCACCTTACCTTAAGGGAGTCGTAGTTACTCCCGCCGTTTACCCGCGCTTCGTTGAATTCAGCGGCCTGGTCTACCCGCGAAGGGGCGGGAGGGAGCATCCATACTGAAACTCAAAGGGCACCTCACCTTACCTTAAGGGAGTCGTAGTTACTCCCGCCGTTTACCCGCGCTTCGTTGAATTCAGCGGCCTGGTCTACCCGCGAAGGGGAGGGAGGGAGCATCCATACTGAAGCTCAAAGGGCACCTCACCTTACCTTAAGGGAGTCGTAGTTACTCCCGCCGTTTACCCGCGCTTCGTTGAAATCAGCGGCCTGGTCTACCCGCGAAGGGGAGGAAGGGAGCATCCATACTGAAGCTCAAAGGGCACCTCACCTTACCTTAAGGGAGTCGTAGTTACTCC
>JARDYH010000051.1:107500-109858 GCA_029215795.1 Anniella stebbinsi
GGAGGCAGGGGTCGCGCGACCGGGACAGGCGCCGCTCCCCCTGAACACCGGAGAGGTGGACGGCCCGCGGAGGGCCCTCCCCGGCGCGACCGCGGGAGCACGACCCGATCGGCGACCGTGGCGGGCGCGGGTCCTTCCCACCCTCCGTCCGCGGGTGCGGGCGGGAGGGGACGCTCGCGAGTTTCCAGAGTGCCAGAGCGAGGCCGCTCGCGTCACCCCCCGCGGGATCGGCGGCACGCCCCGGGCCGGGCCCTTCCGCCCTCCCGCCGCCGGACGGGGAAGCTCGGTGGAAGGGGCCGCCGCCTCCGACGCGGAGGGGTAAACCTCTGAAAACCCGGTCGCCGGAAATCCCCGCACTGTTTGTCGGGCGGGTCCGGCGACCCGCCCGACGGCGGCGAGGTCCCGGGACGGATCAGAAAACGCGGCCGACCTCGCGGAACTCCCGGCCGGCCGACGTCGGCGGGCAGCGCCCGTTCCCGACTTCCGCGGAGCCTTTCGGCGGGCCCGGCCTCCCCTCCCCCGGCGCAGACTGAACGCGCTCGCGAACGGTTCGGAGGGACGGGGGGAGCTCGGTGGACGGGGCCGCCCCCTCGGACGCGGAGGGGTAAACCTCTGAAAACCCGGTCGCCGGAAATCCCCGCACGGTTTTTCGGGCGGTTCCGGCGACCCGCCCGACTGCGGCGAGGTCCCCGGGACGGATCCGAAAACGCGGCCGACCTCGCGGAACTCCCGGCCGGCCGACGTCGGCGGGCAGCGCCCGTTCCCGACTTCCGCGGAGCCTATCCGCGGGCCCGGCCTCCCCTCCCCCGCCGCGGACTGAACGCGTTCCCGAACGGTTCGGAGGGACGGGCGGAGCTCGGGGGAAGGGGCCGCCGCCTCCGACGCGGAGGGGTAAACCTCTGAAAACCCGGTCGCCGGAAATCCCCGCACGGTTCTTCGGGCGGTTCCGTCGACCCGCCCGACGGCGGCGAGGTCCCCGGGACGGATCCGAAAACGCGGCCGACCTCGCGGAACTCCCGGCCGGCCGACGTCGGCGGGCAGCGCCCGTACCCGACTTCCGCGGAGCCTGTGGGCGGCCCGGCCTCCTCTCCCCCGCCACGGACGGAACGCGTTCCGAACGGTTCGGGGGTCGGGGGGACGGGGGGGAGCTCGTCGGACGGGGCCGCCGCTTCCGACGCGGAGGGGTAAACCTCTGAAAACACGGTCGCCGGGAATCCCCGCACGGTTCTTCGGCCGGTTCCGGCGACCCGCCCTACGACGGCGAGGTCCCCGGGACGGATCCGAAAACGCGGCCGACTTCGCGGAACTCCCGGCCGGCCGACGTCGGCGGGCAGCGCCCGTTCCCGACTTCCGCGGAGCCTTTTCGGCGGACCGGTCCCCCCCTGGCCGCGGAAGGACGCCTCGACCTCCCTCGGGGATTCGTATTCCCGCGACAACCGCCCACCCCCACAACCACCGGTCTTGTCGCCGATCCCGGTGTGCGGGTGCACCGTAGGGGGATCTCTGATTCGTAAGTAATAATAATAATAAAAATAAAAATAAAAATTATAATAATATTTTTATTTATCACCCGCCTCTCCCAACGGATCGAGGCGGGGAACAACACCAAACCCGAAATACAAAAACTGATTAAAAGCAGATGAAACCAGTACATCATTGAAACACCAATAAAACACCACTAAAACACTTTGAAATTCATCTAGGTAGGCCTGCCGGAAGAGATCAGTCTTCATAGATCTGATATATATGTTTCCTCGCCCTCCCCAGTTCATATGTATAGTGTATACAATCAAGGGGGGGGGGGGGTTCAAAACTTTTTTTAAAAAAAAGAGGAGGAGGAGGAGGAGGAGGAGGAGGAGGAGGAGGAGGAGGAGGTGGTGGAACCGTGCCGCCCGGTACGCCCGAGGGGCGATCCGCACGCCTCGGGGACGCGGGCTTACATTTGGGCCCGGTCTACCCCCCCCCCGAACCGGGAATAGTTAGCGGGACGGTCTACCCCGTACCGCGATGACGATCGGGCCCCGGTCTGCCCAGACACGGGACTTGGGCGCGGGACGGAAGTCAGGGCACGGTCTACCCAGTCCTAAACCAGGGCACGGTCTACCTCGTCCCGCGAGGAATCGGGTCCCGGTCTACCCGGTACCATTCAGCGGCCTGGTCTCCTCGCGAAGGGGAGGGAGGGAGTATCCATACTAAAAATCAAAGGGCACCTCACCTTACCTTAAGAGAGTCGTAGTTACTCCCGCCGTTTACCCGCGCTTCGTTGAAATCAGCGGCCTGGTCTACCCGCGAAGGGGAGGGAGGGAGCATCCATACTGAAGCTCAAAGGGCACCACACCTTACCTTAAGAGAGTCGTA
>JARDYH010000052.1:0-106736 GCA_029215795.1 Anniella stebbinsi
ATGTACTGCAGCTGAGCCCTGAGCGGGGCTCAGGAAGCTCTGGCAATATAAGCCGGTAGTATCAGGCACTGCTGGTAACAACGTTTTGCTTCATAGTTCATCTTGCCTTGTATCCTGCTTTCCTGACCTTGCTTTGTGACAGAACTTCTGAGTTACTGACCTTCAACTCCTGCTTGACACTGCTTCTTGGGTCTGTGTATTTTATCTGACTGTTTATCTTTGTTTTGACCTTAGTTGCTCTTTAGACCTCTCTTTTGGAGCTCTCCCTCTTGTGTGGTAAAGCTGTGCCTTTGACCATTGCCTGCTTATTGCCTGGCTTTTGGAGTGCCCCACAGAGCATTATCACATGGGGGGAAATCACATGTTCTTACTGTCGCTTCTCCACCCCTGCTTTTGTTTCTCATCACTTCCTCTTCCTGCCTGGAGGGGAAAGAGGAAGGAAACAATTACCTCATGAAGTCTTCCCCTGGGCTTTACTTGAAACATGGGGATTTGAGGAGGCTACAGGCTGCCAAAGAGACGGTTGTACAATGAAAGACAGGACACCTACACACATCCCTTGGCCGCCTCACAGGTAAGGTAGGCACAAAAGAACCTGAACACAACCCATGAAAATTTCTCAAAAATTTGCTTCTCCTTTGAATTCCCTTTTGGAAGCCATTTCTTTTTTCATCAAACTGAATGAGAATGCTTGAAAGAATCCTGGAAGACATTTTTGGCACAGCACTAGTTATAACTAGTGATGATGCTGAATTTCATAATTAGCTAGCTTGAAACTTGCCAATTCATAATGTTCACCTTTATAGCGACCCTAGATTGATGTATTACGAATTCGCTATTAAGTTTGGAATTGTTCAGTGGAGGTGGTGAATCTGCTCCAGGTTTCAGTCAGAGCCAGTGTTGTGTTTCCAAGCCCTCCTGCTGCAGCGTGAGGCAATAAAGAGGTCTGCCAAATAATCCACAAAGCTTTATTCAGCAAATAAACATCCCTTCGCACCTGAAGAGAGTTTAAGCACTAGGAACTTTCCTCTAGGCTAAAACTTGGCTAACTAAGGGAGATAATTGTCCTTTCAACAAAAGGGAAGGTCTTTTCCCTGCGTCCCCTTAATTTCAGGGAGGATTCCTCTGAAGAAGTCTTTGGCCAGAAGCTAGCCGAGCCGATCGCCTCTCACCTTCTTTTAGGTCTGCCCCGTTTGAATCTGCAGCAGACTGTGGCATCGCTCAGCTCTGAAGTCTCTTCCCCTTCTGAGGATTGCTGAGTTCCCACAGACTCTGAGTTGTTATTGTTTTCACAATAAGGTCTGGTGAAGATTCATTCCTGGCTGCAGAAGAGCCTGGGAGAATCTCCTGCCCCGCTTCCTGTGTAAGCTGGTACGTTTCTAGTCCTGTTTTTTCTGCTTCAGAATCTGATTCTGATTGATAGCCTGAAACCCCTTTCCCCAGACTAAGGGGAATAGGCCTGATCACGGCAGCCAGTCAGAACTCTAAAGGAACCTCCACGCACCTTGGAGAGCTCCTTTAGAGTTCTGACAGGCTGTGACTCAAACCTGGAGCAGATTCACCACCCCGCTGACATTGGAGCCTCCAGTCTCCACTGAACAATTCCAACCTTACTACATCAGTTGTTTATGAGCTTTGGAGCATGGGCAGTAAACTACTATATGTGTTTCACCCGTACACCCAAAATAAAGCCCATTTCAGTCATCCTACGACCTAGAGCTCCTCAAAAGTTTCTTGAACTTCCAATTAGCTTCCCCCAGTTCTGAACTCACATGGATGAATTCGTTACATTCTGAGTAAATAATACCCATCACTGGCTATAACCTTTAGCAAAGGAGGGTTGTCTAGAGGTAATAAATGCCTCCTTGTAACCCAGCCTTGGAAAAACTCAACTTGGAACCTGAGGACTGGGCAAACTTCCCTCTGAGAAACCTCTGCCACATTGCAGTGTTCGTGAAATGAATAATTGCTTCTCCCTCCTGTTGGGGAGAGAAAATTGCTCCCTGCGTGTTTAGTAAGCGTAAAGTCCAGAAAAGTGTCTTAGTAGTTGAAGGAATACTCACACTCAGCAAATAGTGGATAATACAGCCCTTTACTTGTGTTCCAATAATATAAAAGATATACAAGGCAACTGGTTCCTCCAGATAATACAGGC
The DNA here is from genome assembly GCA_029215795.1 of Anniella stebbinsi. Lineage (NCBI taxonomy): Eukaryota > Metazoa > Chordata > Lepidosauria > Squamata > Anniellidae > Anniella > Anniella stebbinsi. The sequence goes on from JARDYH010000052.1 coordinate 2,156, forward strand.
TTTTCTATATAGCTATAGCATAGCATAGACCTCCGTTAATCTCTCATACACCAGCCTCCGTTCCACATAACTCCAGCCTGATCCACCACACAGCCATTACTATAAGCTGTCTTTTATACATATTTCTGAACCCTGGCTCAGCACAGTCAATTACCTTATCCTAGCAGAGTGATTCCCACTATCTGCTTGACCTTTACTGCAGCATAGAAAAACTTGCTCTATCTGCTTATTAACTTCAGCTGGCAGTTCAGTCCTTCTGGACACTCAAAACTTTTGTCCGATGACATGCTTGTTTCTCAAACATAAACAGGTGTATCAGAGTTCAAGAGAGAAGCCAGCAGCTTGAAAGGACAGTGCCCTCTCAGTGATAAGTTTGCAAATCTTGACCAAGCGTTTTTGGCTTCAGGAATTAAAGTATGTGGGTAGTGATCCCTGGAACTTCTCTCAAGCCAGACAACTCAAATATAGTATCGAAGAACACATTTTTATTGCTTGAACAGAGAATGACAAACTTTCGCTAAGATGAGGCAGATCACAAACATCCCTGAATACACAGAAGTCATAATCACTAGAAGTACAATGAGGATAGTAGCAAGCATATTGATACCATTGTAAAACCTGACTTCCTCTCATTCTAGCAGCCAACATCAAAGGTTCATATTTACCTAAATGGAGGGCATTGTGGGCGAAGGCAGCTTAAGCCCGTATGGCAGGTTTTTCATTCTCCCAGGATCTCGCTCCCAAACAGATGAGACTCTGGCCTTTTATAACCCTCGGGATGCCAATGACCTCATCCTTAGTTTCGGACCTGGTCACGCCACCATTCCCATTTTTCTCGACATAACCAGGTCAGCCAGTGATACCAGTAACACCCAGACGGAGGTCTCCCTGCTAAGTTAAACTACGTGCAGCTTCCAACACAACAACAACAAACTTTAAGTCCATAGACCATTTCCTATACAGCATATATTACAATTTTACAACAGCAAGAGTTACAATGATCTGAGAGTTCAGTATTTAAGCTAGAATTCATGTACAATTCCATTGGAGATAAAGAAGCCCATGTGTTCTATTACTGATGTATTTTTATCTTTTATTCACTTACTACTAAATTATACATTATTCATTCATTTGGGCTCTATATCTGATAGCAAGATTGAGAAACTTTGCAACCTGAATAGATATATGCTTATTGTTCCCTTGAAGTAGAGCAATAGCCAATTTGACCTGCGATCTGCCAGGAAATTGGCCAAATGAGCGATCTTCTAACATCATTATAAAAACTACAATTAAACAGAACATGCACAACTGTTTCTACCTCCATATTATTACATGGGCAGAACTTTCCTCAGCAGGGACTTTCTTGTATCTCCCCTCCAAAAGTTTGGAGGGGAGGACATTAAATCTTCCTAACATAAATGCTCTCCTATATTTAGGAACAGAGAACCAAGACAGGTAGGCCATACCATCTGCAGACATATGGTCCAATAGCCCTTCCAACACTTGACCGAGCCATTCGTGGCGGCCTCCCTCCATTTCCAAGAATATGTTCCATTACTCATAGTTATCTCACCACACAGACATACAGAACTACAAGATACAATAAATTATTATCAATTTTACCCACTACAATGCCTATTCTGCCACAGTGGGTTGGGCTGAAGGCAAAAGATGTGGGCCAAAAGTACAGAAAACACCAGCGTATTGTAGCGACTCCCTTACTGCCAAAGGAAGTGAGGCAGGTGGCTACCAGGAGGAGGGCCTTCTCTGCTGTGGCACCCCAGCTGTGGAATGAGCTCCCCAGAGAGCTTTGCCTGGCACCTACATTATACTCCTTTAGATGCCAGGTGAAAACCTTTATTTTCTCAGTATTTTAACAGTTCTTCCGTTTGATGTTTAACCTCGCTGTTTAAATTTGTATTTAAAATCTGCATTGGTTTCTGCATGGCTGCTCGGGTTTCTTATCCTTCACTTCATCACACAACCCATAATAAGCTTATGAAACTTGCTGTCACAAGAAGGAGCAATGGCCACTAAACTGAGATGGCTTTAATGAAGGATTGGATGGAGAAGAGGAGGAGGGGTCTTCCAATAGCTATTAACCATTGGTTACTAATGGAACCTCCGTGTTTAGAGGTAGTATACCCCAGAATACCAGGTGATGGAAACAAACGGGAGAGAGTGGGTGGATCTTTCATACCCAAGATGTGAGCTTTTCAAGAAATATCTGGATGGCCACTCTGAACGCTGGTCTGGACATACCTTTGGCCTGGTCCAGCCAGGCTTTTCTTCTTATGCTCCTAATGGAAGTGATCATTCGTGTCAGCTGACACAAGCCGAAAGGTGACCAGAGCAAGGAAGTGTTGCAGATGGCAAGCTCAATTGTTCATGCCTCTATTTTCCACCACCACCACCCCTGCCACCCACCCACCCCCGCCACACACACAAAAGCTGTATTGACATTTTCGTCAAGGCATGTTGGATTTCACAGCGCTGTGCATTTTTCATTTGCGTTCTTCAATTTGGCATTCGCGGACACCTCTCAAAAGAGGGCCAGGCGCTACCTGAACTCTGGAGGAGAGCCATGTCTGGGCAGCTGGTATGGGAAACCTGTGGGATTGAAAGGGGGTGACTCCGCCCACACAGAGGTCTTGAGTGATCAGACAAGCCGGTCAATGTTGACCCAGGACCAACAGTCACCGGCTTCTGGGTTTCAATTTGTTCCAGTCCTTCCCCCCACTTTTTTTTTTTTGCACCCTCCATAATTTCTGCTTCCACTTGCCTGTCACCATCATCATCCCTTCCGCTTCACATGAGAGGCTGGTCCTACCATTAGGTAGAGTGCAGCAGCCGCTTGAGGCAGCAGATGCTGAGGGTGTGGCATGGATAAAGCTGCGTGCGCTACGCGACTGGCCCCCTAAGCTCTGGCGCACTGGAGGACGCTGTCCTGTCCTGTTGCCACTGTGGAAATAAGATCCAAAAGCCTGGGTGGCTTCTGAGCTAAGGAATGGGGTGAGGTCGACACCTCGCCCTTTGCCTCAGGCAGCCAAATGCTTTGGGTGGAAAATGTTTTGGGCCAACTCTGCTCACCTGGGTCATTAAGCCTGAGACATGTAGTCCAGATATCTGTCGTAGGCCTGCACAGCACATTTCATATGGGTGGGCACCGAGGGATTTTTTTTTTGAAAAAAGGCGATCATTTATTGAATACGCAGTCATGAAAGACATTACTTTTATTCATTTATTAAACACTGTAGACACTGGCACCCTGCTCTGCATTCAGCTTGCCTGTCTGTAGGAGGGCTATTGAAGGTGTGTGTGTGGGGGGGGGGAGGAATGAAGAGATGCTCCTCAAGCCCCAGCCTAGGTGGGGCTTTGTGGTGAGACTGGCTGGAGGAGGGGCTTACGAGGCGATATTAGCCGTTAAGGGCCCTCCTCCTGGCCTCTTTGAAGCATGGCTCGCATCAGAGAGGCTCCAAGCAAAGTGACTCCTTTTCGCTCCTGGTGCCGGGAGCAATGGTGTGCTGTAGGGGCAGCTGGAGAACCACTCCCACAGCATCTGGATCCTCCTCTAGAGCTCTACTCAATGGCCCCCTCAATTCGGCACTTATTGCTTGAGACATTAGGGTGTGCCTGGGCACAACCGGCACAACCCTTGCACGTGCCTGTGATACCTGTAATGTGTGAAGCTGCTCACAGAAGCAGCTAGGATTTGGGGGTGGGGGAGCTTTGTTTTCCCTTCCCTGCTCTCCAGGACTCCTCTAAACCTGGTCTCTTCTAGGAAGAGAGGTGGCTCTATTTGATCCACACGGAGCGTCTCACCCCACTTGGCCCCTCCTCTCCCCCTCTCTAGCTGTGCCTGTATCCCATGCTAAGGGGAGGGGGGTGTTAATTTGAATTCGCCTCCACAGCTTCCTTCCCTGCGGTGGCTTCTCCTGCTAAGCATCCGACAAAAGGTTTTGCCACCGGCAGCTATTAGATAAGTCTGGAGCTCACAATTAAAAAATCCTTTCTGAGTGCTAGTGGAAATCCACCACTGCCAGCAGCTCTATTGTTCTACCAGTGCAGTCAAAGGTGTGAAAGGCTGGCTTGGGGGATCGAAAGCTGGCACATTTGTTCCTGAGGCCTGGAGGGTCCCTTCAGGCAGAAGGATTTGAGGTGCAGGACGGTGGCAGGAGGGGGAGAGAGAGAGAGAGAGAGTGGAGCCATGGCAGAGAGTGACGGAAAGTTTTTACAGTATGCAGGGTCGTTTATCGGAGTGTATACCCCCACCCGAACCAAAAGCTTAGGATAGGTAGCAGCTAGAGTGGCTGGGAATTATGTGGATTGTAGCCCAAGACATTTGGCAGGCAATAGGTTGAGGGAGGCTGTTCTAGAGCAAAGGGGGGGGGGCTCTTTCATTGTGAGGTCCAAATTCAGTTTTGAAGAAGCTCTTGAGGTCTGTGTTCCAGTGGTGAGGAGGGACAAAGGCAAATGCTGCAGGGACAAAGGCAGAAGTGATGGGCCAAAAATACAGAGAGAGAGAGAGAGAGAGAGAGAGAGAGAGGCTGCCTCTACACGAGACTTTAAAGCTCTTTGAAGTCTCATTAAAAATTTTACCTCTACAAGAGCGGAGCGTAAATTGGGAGTTGAGGCGCTTTATCTCTCCGATTATGCGCATTATCGAATGCGCGTTAAATAGCGAGTTTTATTTTGCTCCGGCCATTAAAGCGCATTTTGCCTATGTGAACAAGCGATTCTCCGCATTAACTACTTGTAAAGCGCATTTCAAACAACCGGTAAGGCCACCAGTTGTGCGCTCAATTACCTCTTGCATACAAGCATTTACGATAAAGCGCTTCAGTGATTATGCGCATAATCGGCTGACCAGGCGTCAAACAGAATCCATCTAGAGGGGGTCAGAGAGATACCAGCATATTGGAGCTTAACACCCTCACTGCAAGGTTGCTGTGGAGTGGCCACAAGGTCATGCATTGTGAATGACCCTGAGGCGCTCTTGTTCCGCACTAAATCACCAGTGGAGATTGGGCCTAAGAGATTCGGATGGGTCACAAGAGAGGAGGCAGTTTTGGGGAGAACAGTAGCTCAGAAACCAAGTAGCAAAATTTGCCACTGGTCCCGGATCAACGGGAGGTCCTGAATTTCCTGGTTCTTCCCATCTCAAATTTTGCATGATATGGGCAGGGAAGGTAATAATGCCCTGTCCCTTTGGGGCTATAGAAATGTTCTTGCCCCATGACTGCTGGATGGATGATGGCATGTTTCGAGGAGCCCATTCTCAATTTGGAGCCTGATCCTCATTAGTTGGGTCCTGGCCTTGGCTATTATGAAGATCTGCATTTCCCTGTGGATGTCCACTGGGCCACACATCTCTTTTGCATCTGTCAATCTGCCATGCTCCACGTCCACGCCGCACCGTTTCAGCCTCAGAGGAGACCGTTAATTAAATCACTGCTTTGGTTTTTGGGCTGATTCTCTCAGGAACAAATTGTCCGGGTTGGCAAAAAGCTCATTTTCGAGGAAATCATCGCAGAACAATGGAGAAAGGAATTCATTTCCAAATGAAACTAATTGGCTCCTCTTCTATACGTACCTGCTGCCTTCTAAAAATCCAAACGATCGAGATCAGGGTTCCTTGCCATAATCTGGAAGTCCCCTCTTACTGCCCCCATCATCCCCATAAAAGCCAGGCTTGATGTTTCAAATTTTATTGCCAACATCCCATTGAGTTTGAAAAGATATTTCATGCTGCCATAGCTGAAGGATGCATAGGAGACTGAAGGATTTATTAGTCTGCTCTGTTTGCAAAGTTTGAGCTGAGCACCTCCTGCAAAGTCTTCTTGCAATACCTTAGATCTGGACTGTAGAACAGCACAGATTTAGCAACGTTAACCTTCATCAATTTGCAAAATTGCTTAGACCTACTAACATCTAATAGGTTAGGTCCTGCAAACTCTGTTGCGGTCCTACAAGAACTGACCTTTCTTGATGGAAGCAAATAATTTTGCAACGTAGCTTGGGAAAGTGTGCGGGAGTTTACAAAGGTCCTGAACTGTGTTACTATTTATTTATTTATTTGCTTTGATATAGCGTGCTTAGTCCTTGGATATCTTTAATCGCTTAAACATTTATCAAAGGGAGCTATGAGCTTCTATAGCATAGTGGCTAAGGGAGTGAACTTTTATGCCCAATGTTCAAATCTTGCTTCAGCCACTATCACTCATTCTCATCTGCATAATGGGAATAATAATTGATGAAATTGATTAATTTGTTTATCAGATGTATAACTTCTACATCTAATAAACATCTGGTCTGATGATGTTCTCATCCGCCCAGGCATTTTTTTATGGATGGGATATACACAGGAATGCATGCGTGCATAATTGAATGAATAACACTGAGCCACCTAACTGGATAGTTGTAAGGACCATGACAAACTAATGTATACAAAGCACTTTGAACATTCTGAATTTTAGAATCTAAAGATTTATCACCTTCCCCTCCAGGCCTCCCCTTTTTTTTAGATTTGTCCAAGGCAATCAAGAACCCGAGAGCTTTAACCCATTTTTGGAGATGAAAGGCTGGCTGTAATTCAGATGATTACACGTTGGGAGGGTGGGATTGATCTGTTTATTTCTGGTCCATCTCAGTTTCTCATGTGTTCATTCATAAAGCCATTCCATCCTGCTTCCACATTTACAGTTTAAAAAGCATTTAAATTTGCATTATTTAACATGTTTCCCCCCCTCAAAACAGTACACATTTTATACTAAAGTGCACATTTGGGTGTGCATTTTACCATAAAATACATATTGTGGTATGTTTCTGGAACCATGAACTGTACTGTCAACTTGCAGAGGTGTGAAAGCCAAAGGATAACTTTGTTCTGATCTATATATTAGTCCAGGAAGTCAGGTCAATTCACTTAAAATATAAACTTTAATTATATATATATATATATATATATATATATAAATCCACCCCAGTAACAGACATTCTCCGGGTGGATTCCAGACAGTTAAAAGAATACAACACAGTTCAGATTTGAATGAATGCCATTGTTGAGCATCTCCGCAAGTGCGTGCTGGGTAAAAATCATTGCGTGGATCATCTCTTAGGGATTCACAGCAGCAGCGGTGGCAAAGGTGATCTGTGATAGCAAGCAAGATATCCCATCACAGTCAATAGGATTTTGTCTATTACGCCCAGTCTATTATTGGATTATTTCCATTTCATTTTTAAATGAGGCCCACAGTCTCTATCACAAATAGTGTAGGGCCCTTAAAGACGGCTCAGGCTTCATTCCTTCCTTGAACAAAGCACTAGCATCCCTCTTGGCCTGACTACAAAGAGAGCCTTTTAGTACAATTGTGTTTGTGTTAGAAAAGCTGAAGGAGCCATTTATTGGCTTTCTCTCCTGGTTTATAAATACACTTAATGTGTAGCACGAGGCGGATTCATGGCCCCCGTCTGTCTTGATATGTCAAAACGAATGAATGAACAATAGAATAGACCATGTGGTGTGGCGGGAGGGCGGGTGAGCCGTCAATCCGCCCTGCGTGGGTACACACGGATGTCTGTCTAGTGGGACAACTTACACCTTTAAGAACAAATTAGATGTTGTTCTGGGTGAGTCATAGTACCATATATCTAATGTTATGACTCCTCATCCAGAAAACAGCCATTCCTAGCCAGTTTTGAGTCTTGCAAATCCCCCTTTGGCACTGGAGGTCGTAAATTAAGTAGAAGGACTGACTCACAGGAGAACAGATCCGATGCACTTCTGTTAAAAGAGAAGTTGTGAAAGGCAAAGAGCTGCAGTTGGCAGAGGGAGGGATGTCATCTGCCCATGTCCAAGAGCTGGGAATAGCAGGGGGGAGCCAACACAAACAGGAAGGATCCCACGGCAAGCCAATTTTCATCTTTTTCTTCTGCTTCATCGACACCTTTCCAGACCTCAGCCCAAGGATCAAACTTTCCGCAACTGTTTCTTGCATCTCGAGGGAATCTCTCATTGGGACCAGTGGAAGCTTTCCTGGAGATGCAACTAGCAGCTTTAGAGAGGTGATTTATCTTAGGACCACAGCAATCAGAATATATGTGTGCATATGTGTTAAACTTCCCTTCCCCTTCTCTAATGGTCCTGAGCCGCCTCTGGTTTCCTTGCAGCTATGGCCATTCCTGGACATGAATAATCTGACCACATTAGTTCACATATTGGGCCTGTTCAGACAACATGCTAAGCCATGGTTAGGCTGCAAACCCTCTTGCAGGAAGTGGTTAGGGAGAGTGTTTAAACCATGGTTATGTAGCCACCATGGTTAGGAATGGTTCACCCGACACACTAAGTCAAGGTTCACATGACAGGCTAAGCTGTAATGTTTAGCTCAAAATGCTTAACCATGATGATATAGCATGTTGTCTGAACAGGGCCTAGTTAACTTCCCCTCTAGATTATTGCTGTAACCCTGTGCAGAGCAGTCCTCTGGTGGAATGCCTGGAGTGCAGCCATTTTTGAACCTGAAGACAGAAGGGCAATACTAAAAGGGATGGTTCTGAGAGAGGAGAGAGGTTCAGATGGGGCTGGGGAAAAAAAGAAGAGAGATTTTGAAGAAAGGCTCTGGGGAAACTGCGAAGAGGGAGAGACAGAGACGGAACGGGGGTCCTGAGGAGGCTTTAATACATACAAATACCTATTTACACAACGAAAGATGTGTGTATTCATTGCATTTGCACAATTGGCATCACACCTTCGGCCATTGGGCAGTATAAAAGTTTAAAGAATAAATCTCTTTAGCCCTGAGAGTCTATTGCTGTTGCAAGATGATTTGAGCATTTTCATGTGTGTGTGTGTGTGTGTTTGTTTAATGGAAAGGCTAGTAAATCTGATGCAGCTGCTCTTATAACACTATGAAAGGTGAACCCCTCTTATTTTAGAAGAATGATTAACAAACAAAAAAATCCGACAAGGGGATAATTAATTCATCAAATGTACTGATTGCATTTGTTTAAGTAGATTTGTAACCTATCTGAAGTGGCTAACGAGACACAGCAGAAGAAACTATATCTATATCAATCAATAACATTACAAAATAAAACAAAATTAGGTGTCAGGATGGTGTCAGAAAGGCTAAAGCTGAGAATGAGCTTAGGCTAGCGAGGGATGCCAAAAGCAATAAAAAGGCTTTCTTCAGATACGTGAATAGTAAAAGACAGAGGAAAGAAATGGTGGTTCATCTGCTTCATGAGGATGGCAAATTGGTAAGATATGACAAAGAAAAGGCTGGAGTGCTCAATTCCTACATTGGCTCAGTCTTCTCTCAAAAAAGGGTCTATGACCCCCCTGGAAAAAGTGAAGTACAAGCTGTCGGGGCAGGATGGCAGTTTAAGATTGATAAACAAATGGTCAAGAAACACCGAATTCCTTTGAATGAGTTCAAATCTCCAGGGCCTGAGGAACTGCATCCTAGAGTAATAAAGGAGCTGGCAGAAGAACTCTCAGAATCGCTCTCTATTATCCTTGCAAAATCATGGAAGTCGGGTGAAGTGCCGGACGAATGGAGGAGGGCTACTGTTGTCCCTATCTTCAAGAAGGGCAAAAAGGAGGAACCTGGGAACTACAGACCAGTCAGTCTGAAATCCATCCCTGGGAAAATTTTGGAACAGATTATAAAGAAGTCAATCTATAAACACCTTGAAAACTATGCAGTGATGACTAGAAGCCAGCATGGATTTGTCAAGAACAATCCTGTCAGACTAATCTGATCTCATATTTTGATTGGGTAACCTCTCTTGTGGACTGTGGGAATACTGTGGATATAGTATATCTTGACTTCAGCAAAATTTTGACAAAGTGCCCCATGACATTGTGATTCACAAACTAGTGAAAAGTGGGTTAGATGGAACAACTATCAGGTGGATCCACAGTTGGCTACAGAATCGGACTCAAAGAGTGCTTATCAATGGTACCTTCTCACACTGGGGGGGAGGTAATGAGCGGGGCACCGCAGGGCTCAGCCTTGGGTCCAGTGCTCTTCAACATTTTATTAATGATTTGGACGACGAGGTGCAGGGAATGCTTATCAGATTTGCAGACGACACAAAATTGGGTGGGATCGCTAATACCCTGGAAGACAGAAATAAACTTCAAAGTGATCTTGAGAGACTGGAGTGCTGAGCTGAAAACAACAGAATGAAATTTAATAGGGATAAATGCCAAGTTCTACACCTAGGAAAAAGAAACCAAATGCACAGTTACAAGATGGGGGATTCATGGCTTAGCAATACGACAAGTGAGAAGGATCTTGGAATCTGAATATGAGCCAATAGTGTGATGTGGCTGCAAAAAAAGCAAATGCCATTTTAGGCTGCGTTAATAGAAGTATAGCTTCCAAATCGCATGAGGTACTGGTTCCTCTCTGTTCAGCACTGGCTAGGCCTCATCTTGAGTATTGCATCCAGTTCTGGGCACCACAATTCAAGAAGGATGCACACACACTGAAGTGTATTCAAAGGAGGGCAACGAGGATGATCAGGAGTCTGGAAACAAAGCCCTGTGAGGAGAGACTGAAAGAATTGGGCATGTTTAGCCTTGAGAAAAGAAAACTGAGGGGAGACATGGTAGCACTCATCAAATACTTGACAGGTTATCACACAGAGGAGGGCCAGGATCTCTTCTCGATCAACCCAGAATGCAGGACACGGAATAATGGGCTCAAGTGACAGGAAGCCAGATTCTGGATAGACATCAGGAAAAACGTCCTGACTGTTAGAGCAGTACAACAATGGAACCACTGACTTAGGGAGGTGGTGGGCTCTCCCACATTAGAGGCCTTCAAGAGGCAGCTGGATAACCATCTGTTAGGGATGCTTTAAGGTGGATTCCTGCATTGAGCAGAGGGTTGGACTTGATGGCCTTATAACCCCTTCCAACTCTACTATTCTATGATTCTAGGAGGCAAAACAACTAAGAGCAGATAGAGCTGCAGATAAAACACTTACAAATCTGTCAGATATGTTTACATTTCTGTATTTATTTTGAAGATTTTGATGCTGCCTTTTAATCAAATGATTCTAAAGGCAGATTACAAGCATCTCTCTCTCTCTCTCTCTCTCTCTCTCACACACACACACACACACACACACACACACACACACACACACACGGGTGAGGGATTGGGGATCGTTTACAAGCTAGTCCTCTAGCTGGTAAACGAAGGCACAGCTTGCTTCCCTCCAGATTGACAAACTTTGGGTCCCACCTTAAGCATTGTTTGGGATTTGGGGCTGCCAGTCAGGGTAGAGCTAGCATGAGGAAAGGTAATCAGGACATGCGGAAGATAATCAGGACGTTCCCACGTATAGGACGTTCCCTTGAAGGAGCGGGTTCGTAGCTTGGGGGTTCTCCTAGAACCATCTCTGTCACTTGAGGCGCAGGTGGCCTCAGTGGCACGGAGTGCCTTCTACCAACTTCGGTTGGTGGCCCAGCTACGTCCCTATCTGGACAGGGATAACCTGGCTTCAGTTGTCCATGCTCTGGTAACCTCCAAGTTAGATTACTGCAATGCACTCTACGTGGGGCTGCCTTTGAAGGTGGTTCGGAAGCTGCAGCTTGTGCAAAATGCAGCGGCCAGATTGATAACTGGAACCAGTAGGTTCGAACATATAAGACCTACTCTGGCCCGCTTGCATTGGCTGCCTGTATGTTTCCGAGCCCGGTTCAAGGTGCTGGTTTTAACCTATAAAGCCTTACACGGCTTGGGACCACAATACCTGATGGAACGCCTTTCCCGACATGAACCTACCCGAACACTACGTTCAACATCTAAGGCCCTCCTCCGAGTGCCTCCTCCGAGGGAAGCTCGGAGGTCGGCAACAAGAGAGAGGGCCTTCTCTGTGGTGGCTCCCCAATTGTGGAACGATCTCTCCGACGAGGCCCGCCTGGTGCCAACATTGTTATCTTTTCGGCGCCAGGTCAAGACTTTCCTCTTCTCTCAGGCATTTGGCAATATCTGAGGAGCCTGGGTTTGTTTTGTTTTGTTTTTGTAGTTTTTTGAAGTGTTGAAGTGGTTTTTAAATGTACAGATTGTGTGTATGTTGTATGTTTTTGCTGTTTTAATTTTTGTATATTGTTTTTAATTGTTTTTAATCCTATGTAAACCGCCCAGAGAGCTTCGGCTATGGGGCGGTATACAAATGTAATAAATAAATAAATATAAATAAATAGGGCACGTATAGGGCACCGTCACAATTTTACAATCTCCACCGTCTCCACGCTGATCATGCTCCATTCATTCAGCCCTTTAGCATGCAGTTGGCCTGCTACACCGTTTGTCCACCCTACTCCCCTGAATCTAGTCAGGTTTGTCACTGTCCTTCTTAAACTGTGACATCCAGTACCGAGCATAGTCTTCTTGATGGGGCCTGCCTTCTGTTGCATGTTGAGTGACCATAATGACTTCCAGAGTCTTGAAAACAAGACTTCCGTCATGTCCCTTTCATGTCACGACATTGACCTGCGTCCACTCATGAGCCAATGCCTGCCTCGCTCAGGTTGCATGCATGCTAGCAGGATGGAGGCATCTATCTTCTCCTGATATTCCTTGTGGGATGGGGAGATGAATAACATTGCCCCGAAGGCTACAGCAAAGGCCGGGAGGTCAGCTGCAGGGACTCCCAGGGAATATGGTGTCGTCAACAGTTATTGGGAATGTCTTCTAAGAATAACATTGGCCAGCTAAGATGGAGGAGCCCTGCTTTGAACTTTTTTATAAAATAACAACAAACAACAACATTCATTTGAAGGTGCCTCACCTCTTCCCTCCTCCACTGGCTTCCACTCACATTCCCAATCACTTGATATTTGCTCAAAATCCTGCTGAAAAGCAAACAAACTCCAGCCCCGTTGAACCCCGCCCATTCGCTCAGCCAACACTCATCTCTTCCCTCACCCCTCCTCTCCTGCTTGGGTTGGACGTCGGTCAGTTGCTCCTCCATAAACAAATGTCACCAGAGGGCTCAGACGGGAATCTGAGCCCTCTGGTGTCTCAGTGTAACCCTGTTTGGGCAGGTAGATGAACTCATCCTAATAAGGGATATTGAAGGATGCATCAGATGGATAACCTTGTTTGTTTAAAGGTTGAGGCAAGGCATATCGTGGCTCTGTACCTGGAGGATCTAATTAAAACCGAGGCGCACAGCGTTGGACTTACTGTAAGAAACAAAAGGAATTGAACTTGATTGGATTAGTCTCCCGGGAAGGAGCATGGACAGCAAGAATCATGATGGCGTTCGGCGCATCATCTGGAATCTTTACATCCGTCACACGTCCCCTTGCCTGGTTTAGTTCATTCATTATATTTTTATCCTGCTTTTTCAGCCAACAAATTAATAACATCTACACCTATCGCAAATCTGAGATAGGGTTGGTCACTATGGATGAAAATGGGAGGCAAGCCCTGCTCTAGGAAGGGAAGGGAGAGTGGAGACATGGGTAGCAGAGGGAGCTGGACTTGATGGTGCCAGAACAAAATGGTGATTTGTGTATGGCCGTCAGCATGGCCCCAGCTGGATAAAACACTATCCTGCTTGGATTGGAATGGTACAACTAACCAGTGTCTGGCTGGTGACACCTTTTAGGCCACCCAGTCCAGCATGGTTCCATGTCCAGTGGATATTTGGGGAATGTAGAGAGTGGACAGATTTCCCACCAGCCTTAATTAGTAAGGCTTACGATTGGCTAACCAAGAGTGTGAAGGCAGCCTCACTTCTTGGGCCTTGCCTGAGCAACAGAGACGACGGGTCTGAATCTGCCACCATGTTGGCTTCTGCTCCATATGTCTATCCCCGACATAATAGTCTTCCGCCTTCCATCTTTCCCGTGACATGAGACCACCTGGAACTGTGACTTCAGGAGTCAAATGTGGAACTAGGGGGGTAGAGCACTTCCTTAGCCTGGGCCTGTACATGCAGAGAGATGGTGTGGTAGAATCCTCTCACAAGTATATTGTACTACTCTAAAGGATGCATTGTTGAAAGACAAGAAAGAAATATCACCTCCCACATTATAAAACCCTTCCTGAAACAATAATAATGCAAAAAAAAAAAACCTGCGGTGCACCAAGAAGAAAGCTTTTGATGAAGCTCTCTTCCTCTTGTGCTAGAGTTTTCACTGGTGGTGGGGAGGCATTAAAAAAAGACATTCCCCAGCCCACCACACTTCAAAGCGATACAGTCCATTCTTCCCCCGCAGACTCTACCACCTCATTCTGCTGTTCTTTGTAGGTGGCCGTAGATGTCGTTTTCCAACTGCCAAACACCAGCGGGTCTTCAGAGCAGACCTTTCCTTTTCTGTCCCATTCCCAGCACCCGCACCGTTGCGTTTCCACCAAAACACAGGAGGGCTGTTCCTTTAACTCTGGACCTTTAAGTATTGTGGGCCTCTAGTCTAGTTAGAATGACCAGACACAAAAGAGGGCAGGGCCCCTGCAGCTTCATCTGTTGTGATGACGAGGGAATTTCACCAGGTGCTGCATGCATACAAATGACACCTGCTGAAATTCCCTTCTTTATACAACTGTTCAAGATACAGGAGCCTTGTCCTCCTTTTCATATGGTCACCCTCTAATCCCCTTTTAAAGCCTTCCTAATTGGCTCACCTCTTCCTCAGCATGATGAAACCCACTTTGTAGAGGGTCAGGGGTACATTCAAACAGCAGGAAGAAAGCAGTGGGTGGGACTTGGCCAGGACCGAGGAAAGACGAGAAACAAAGAGAAGAACTGCAGATTTGCCATAGCTGTGCAAGGAGCATGGAGGGAAGACATTAAAAGAGGAAGAAATTGAGGGGTTGCAGAACACTCTGCCTGATGCTTCACACACTGGAAGCCGGTAACTGGGCCCAATCTGGGAGTGAAGTGGCATAGGCGTAGCTCTTTGCCTCACTCTCCTACCCCCAGAACAAGGAAGGAGACAGACAAACTGGCAGAACAGGATGCTGGGGAAATAATCAGCCTGTGTCTATTCTTATTTTTGCCCTGTTTCCAGGTGTGCTTCCAGAAGATTTCTTCTATTTTATTCATCATCTGTGTAGCACTCTTTAATTTGCATAGCAAAATGTGAATTCATATTTTATTTACCCTACCAGCACATCTGCAAGGGTAGGGCATTATTATGTCCATTTGACAGATGAGGAACTGAAGTTGAGAGAAAAGCCACACCACAAGCCAGCAAAGACAGCCAGGACCTTACTGTTTTTCTTCCTCATACAGGGCTGCAGAGAGCATCTTTTCTCCTGACAGAGGCCCTGTGCTTTTGAACACCTGCAGACCGGTCAGAAATTTAGGTGGCGTTGCTCTTTCCCCATCGCTAGATCTCAGTTATGTTCTTTGGAAGGCAAACGTCTTAGACAATGCAGCTCCCTTCTGGATCCCCAATTCACTTAGCCTCAAAGCTTGATTTGTTCTTTCAGCTTTTGAGCTTTGGGAAAACCTTGGCGAGACTTTGTCCGAGACCTGGGCCCGTTTGAAGAATGTTAGCGTGTCACAAGAAGCAGCTGAAGAGCGTTACAGTGAGTAGGAGCCCAATTGGAGGCTTGGTTCATTCCTGTCCCACCCTTCGTCCAAGGAGATCAGCCAATGGCCATGCTGGCTATGGATAATGGGACTTGCAGTCCTACCTATTTGGAGGGCAGCAGGTCGGAGAAGGCTGAGTTACAGAGAGCAGCAACGCTGTGCCAGACAGCTAAGGGTTTATGGGGGTTGTAGTCCCATACCTCAAGAAGGTATCAGGTTGGAGCAGGAGCAACAGGGTTTGCAGGGGGTATTTTCTTGGCCCGGATCAACTGCGCTGCACAATCCAAGAACAGCTTCCACTTGTTTGGCTTTTCTGACAGCTTGATCTCCAGCTCTTTGTATTGCACGCTTACATTAGAGCGCAACAGCACATTGCTCTAATCACGTAGCTGAAGCTTACCGTATCGTTTTACTTTTGGGTCAGCACACTTGGTCCCAATTTGAGAGAGGAGGGATAAAACTTCCCCTCTGGCTTCTCCCTGAAATCCCTTCCCCATGGAGGGGGAAATCTCAGGGGAGATATGGGGAGGTTAAACCCTCTCTCCTGGAGCACCGTGGTCCTGATCCGAATCTTCCACAAGAATAAGAAGATAAGCCTGAACTTCACACTACATCGGGGTCCTCAACACGGACTTCCAGCCATGCCCATGAAGCTCTCCTTTCCCTGCCCCTTTCGAAAACAAAATGTTTTGAGATAATCTGTTAGGGCAGCCTTATTCACCACAGTTTAAGATGTCTTCTGAACAGGGCCACTGATCGAACTGGGAGAACTTGCCATGTAATCCGTGAAAGCCCTAGGCTGGCACAGCTTAGGTCATCATGTTTTGCAAGCTTCTCATCCTCCCAGAATCTCTCTGCTCAACCATCTTAAACTCTCAGCATTTATTTCATTCTACCCACCTTTAGCTCATGCCCTTTCTCTTAAAGAACCATCTGTATGTAGCTTCACTCGAGCAGGAGCTTCAGATTTAGTCACAGCTCCAGCAACTAATGAGAGGAGGGAGGGAGGGTGGCTCAAGGGTTGAGCAGAGGCTTTGCATGCAAATGGTCCCAGGTTCAGTCCCCGGCATCTCTAGATAGGACTAGGAAAGGATCTTAGCCGAATCCCTGGAGGGCTGCTGCTGCCAGTCAGTGTTGACAATACTGGGGTGGATAGACCAATGGCCTGACTCACTACAAGAGAACTTCCCATGTTCCCCTTAACATAAACAGGCTTTAGGCTAACTTCAGGAGAACTGTCCCCTAACATAGCCAGGCATTTAGCTAACTGCAGGAGCATCCTTGTGAAAGTCTTTCTCCTCCTGAATGAAGGAGCTTTTCTCTTTTTCCAAGAATAAACCAACTTACCACCATCACAACCACCACCACCACCTCCTGCAGCAATCTTCCTTACTCCAGTTGCAAAGGAACATCTTGCATTTAAAGCTACCTCATCATAGCGTCACTCCTACATATAACGCAATACATTCTTGTCAAATTTACATGTTGAAATGCATATTTCACCCTCATTTTATTTCACAGCTGAACCAAGATTTGAAATGAATTGCCCATTTCCTAGCCTAAATCTCTCTCTCTCTCTCTCTCTCTCTCTCTCTCTCTCTCCTCTCAAGTGGCTTGACATTGTTTTGCATGAACATATTTTCAATTCAGCTGGAAGGCAGGCTTTTTGGATTGGGCTCATGGACCAAAGGCAAGAAAACACCTGGACCTGGACAGATGGCACAAAATACAACCAAGCGGTTAGGTAGGCAAAGCTTGAAAACCATGGCTGGAAGGCGATGAATAAAGGGACTCGGTCCTGCCATTGGATAGGCATGACTCTTGTCCTTGATGCTGGTTTGAAGGAGAACAGGGGAAAGATACAAGGGAGGCAAACAAAACTCTGATAGACAAGCTATCCTTGCCTCAAATCCTTCTTTTTTTAATTTTTTTTTATTATTTTTCAACATAACATAATACAGCATAAACCTAAACAACATAAAATACAATACATACCGCTTACCCCCGTGCTCCCCTCCCCCCAGGAGACCTTCAATTATACATTATTCTTCTTTCCAAAAATGTAAAGACTCTTTTGAAGGCATTTGCCCCTTCCCCGTTCTTAATACATATTCCAAAAATAAACTCCATATATCTCCAAAATCATTCTTACTGGACATTCTCCTCTTTATTTTCATTTTACACGTTAGCTTATCATTAAGTGCCATGTCCCATATTTCTTTATACCATTCTTCTATGGTATATATCCCTTGCCCTTTCCAGTATTTAGCAATCATTATTCTGGCGGGAGCCAGGAGGTTGTTTATTAATTCTCTCTTACTTATATTCTCCATACCTTTTTCCCATATTGCTAGTAGAGCCAGCTTTGGGTTTAATTCCAAATTACTTCCAATTATATGTGGCTTGTTTTATATTTTTTAAATGATTTCATGGTTTTGATTTTTGTGAACCGCCCAGAGAGCTTCGGCTATGGGGCAGTATAAAAATGCAATAAATAAATAAATAAATAAATTTAGTCAATTAGTGAATTAGTTTTAAATGTATATACCACCAAATATAATAAAATCCCTCAGCAGTTCACAATAAACATAAACATCACATTCAAATACAATGTTAAAAACACAACATTAAAAATAATTCCAGTTGCAATCTTAGGATCAGTAAGATGGAGAAGCATGATTGGTTTAATTACAGCCCAGGGAAATCCTGGGTGAAAAAAATGTGTTTTCAGGAGGCATTCAAAAGATGCCACCTTTCTTCCTCCCGAACTGCACAAGGGAGGGTTTTCCAAAGGACGGGCATTTCGTTTGTTACACTTCCCAACAGCCAACGTTCTCTGGGCAAGTCACAACAATTCTGCTCTCCTTGCAAGCCTCTCCTCTTCCTGGTCCTCAGCTGGGACATTGACTGCAGCCTAATCACCTCCCTTCTCCTGAGTAGACCCGCTAGTGATAGAACTTTCCATCAGCCAAGGGTGTTGCTGCAGGGCAAAGAAGGAGATTGGGGGATCCTGGCAGAGCGTGGGATAGGGCTGGAGAAGTTATTGGAACACTCAGGCATCCCTGAGATGGGACTCTTGAGACTGCCATTGAGGTACTGGGAGTTTCTCCTGGTTGAAGAGAGGTTGTCCATGGAGTCCTGAGCTTATTCCTCTGAAGACGTTTCTCCAGGGTCTGTGTCATAGAGGATCCTGACAGCCATCCTTACATAAGAAGGCTTTTATAAGAAGGCAGGAAGTCCCTTCTCTACTTGCTAAGGCAGGCACCCATGACTTCCTTCATTCAACCAGCTAAAAAACAATGTATATGACCTGGCTGGTCAGGCATAGGTTTCGGGACATTTTGCGGGGAAGCCAGCATACCATGATATATAATACATACTATCATACCAGAATATAATAGAAGAAGTGCCTTCTTGGACTCCTACTGAAAACTGTATCAACTTAAGGCCAAATTAGCCTCTGAGAGGATGACCTCCAAGACCTTTGAATTGACACTGGCAGAATTCAGACAACACGATACTCAATGATGGGGTAATAATCAACTTTACAGTTGTTCATCTAGGGGGTATTCCCCACACAACATGGTAATAAATAATCAACTGTGGTGTGGATTAGGATCAGCGCTGAGTCGACTATGGCAGCGTTCGGATGACACGATAGTTAATACAATTGACTATTGACCGTCCATCCTCTCCCCCCATTGCTTATTGTGTCGTCCAAATTCAGCCTATGTGGGGGAGGGGTGTTGCTGGCATCCCATAACTGTCTACATCCACAGCTGTTCCACCTGGATGCATTAGAGCAGCTTTCTCTAACCTGATGCCCGTCAGGTGTGTTGAACAATTCCTAGCATGGCTAGCTGAGGGCGCTGGGAATTATAGTTCAACCCATCTGCAGGACGTCAGGTTGGGACAGGAGAGACAGCAAGGCTAGGGTGACCAGATTTTGGAAACCAAAATCCTGATCCCCCTCCGCCACCCCCCCAAAACAACCCCCCCACCAAGCCACCCACCCCCCAAAAACACCAGCCCGGACCTACCGGGTTCTCTTTCTCCGCCGCCCCTTCCAGGTCCTCCGCCGCCACCCCTGCCGGGTCCGCCGCCGCCCCCAAGTCCCCCGCCGCTGCTGGGTCTTCCTCCTCCTCCACCGGGTCCCCCGCCACCATGTCCTCCACCGCCACCAGGTCCTCCGCCGCTGGGCTCGTAAGGCCAGAGGCCGCGCGGAAGAGGCGGGAGAGGGCCGATTACGTCACTTCCGGATCCAGCCCTCTCCCATCTCTTCTGCGCAGCCTCTGGCCTCACGAGCCCGGCGGTGGAGGCGAAGGACATGCCGATGGTGGAGGACCCGGCGGCAGCGGACCTGGCGGCACAGCGGTGTCGGAGAACCCGGCGGCGGTGGCGGCGGTGGAGGAGCCCGGGAAGCGGTCGCCCCAGCAAGTAAGTGCCTCCCCTCATGCCACTCGCGTGCCCCGCGCACACCTCGCGCCCCACACGTGCCTCGCGCCCCGCACGTGCCTCGCACCCCCGCCTCGCACGCCTCCCGCGCCTCCCGCCTCATGCTCCTTACCTGCAGGGGCGGCCGCTTCCCTCCAGTGCTTGAATCTACTGAGAAACAGGCTTTGCGGCCTATCCCTCAGTAGCGCGCCAGGTGGGGGACAGGCCGCGAAGCCTGTTTCTCAGTAGATTCGAGCACTAGAGGGAAGCAGACACCCCTGCAGGCAAGGAGCGCGAGGCGGGAGGCGCGCAAGGCGGGAGGCACACGAGGCGGGGGGCGCGCGAGTGGTGAGGGGCGCGAGGGGGGGCACTTACCTGCTGGGGCGGCCGCTTCCCGGGCTCCTCCGCCGCCACTGCCGCCGGGTCTACCGCCGCTCGTCACTCGCTGCCACTGCCACGTCACCCCCCGCCACCCCGGTTTGCCCCCACCGCACCCCGGTTGGCCCGGATTGCCCCAGGTTTCCCGGTTAGGACCGGGAAACCAAGGGCCATCTGGTCAGTCTAAGCAAGGCCTCTCCTATTGTCTAAGCTGTGACTATCATATGACTCCCCCTACCCTCCCAGAATTCCCTCTATCAGTGGACACCTGGCCATTGCATAATACTACATCAGGGTTGCCGTCTGGATTTGCTTGTTTTCCTCTGTCTCATTTTGTGCTGTGTCGATTCACTTATAAGCCATTCAAGGAAGGTCTCCTGAAATGCTGCGGCCTCCGGCTGATGAGAGCCCTTGGCTAGGCCAACCCCAGTGGGGGCCCTTCCTCCATGAGTCCCCACCACCATTGCCACCAACTGCTCTTGCTCCTCATCCTCTTTCACATTATTGCTACCACCTGCTTGCTTGACAGCCAGTGATCAGGTAGGATGTGACATCTGCTGCTCCACCTTCTCACCACCACTCTTGTCTGGACCAGAAAGAAAAGCAATTGAACAAGCAGGTTGCAGTGGGGAAGAGGAGAAGCAGATCCAGGGGCTCTTACCAGTGGGCCCTGCTGGGGTGTGAGCCCTCAGCGAGTGGCTGACTATGCCCATCCTGCTGGTCCTGCTCACCTGTGAACTTCATCAGTGGCCTTACGGAAGCCTCTCTCTCTCCCTGTCCCTGTCCCTGTCCTTCTCCCTCCCTCCCTCTCTCTCTCTCTCTCTCTCTCTCTTCTACACCCCCTTCTGCATGATGGGAATTATGGGGCCAACTAGACAAGGCACTGTAGAATCATAGGATTGTTGAGTTAGAAGGGACCACAAGGATCATCTAGTCCAACCCCCTGCAATGTGCAGGAACACCAATTAAACCATCAATAAGAGGTGGCTGTCCAGCCTCTTCTTAAAAACCTCCAGAGATGGAGAACCCACAACCTCCATAGGTAGACTGTTCCACTGTTGTACAGATCTTCCAGTCAGGAAGTTTTTCTTTATATTTAATCGGAATCTAGGTAGCTGTAACTTCTACCCCTTATTTCGGGTCCTCATTTCTGTGGCCATGGAAAATAGTCTTTGACCATCTTCCTTGTGGTCCCCTATTATGTACCTGAGCACTGCTCACAGTCTCCCCTCAGTCTTCTTTTCTCCAGACTGAACATCCCAAGTGCCTTTAGCCTGTCTTCATAGGCATGTCCTCAAATCCCTGTATCATCTTTGTTGCCCTCCTCTGAACCGGTTCTAACCTGTTGATGTCCTTCTGGACATGTGGTCTCACTAGTGCTGAGTAGAGATGAATAAGAACTTCATGCCTCTTTGATATAATGATTCTTTTAATGTGAGCCAGAACAGTGCAAGCCCTTTTAGCGGCTCTCTCTCGCTGCTGACTCATGTTCAGATTGCTGGCAATGACCACACCCACATCCTTCTCTGATATAGTGCTTCCAAGCCATGAATCCCCATCTTGTATGTTCACCCTACATTTTTCTTCGCTAAGTATAATACCTTACATTTCTCTAGGGTTGTGAAGGCCCAGAAAAAAAATGGAAAAGTTTGGGGGGGAAACAGTTTTGGGGGGGGGGCTGAAGCCTTTTTTGTTTTGTTTTTTTCTGAAAAAATGAAGGAAATGAAGAGAAAATCGATTATGGAATGTTTTATTTTAGCATGATATAATAAAATGTTTAATACAAGTTGTTCATATATTTATTTCTCCAAATGATTTCTAAAAACTTTTTATGGGAATGGGTGCTGTAAGTCTGCTTGACACTGTTGAGGACTAGCAGAGACATAAAGAATTTTCTTTGTTACTAATGTTGATGGTTTCTTCTTTTTATTTTTATTTGGGGGGGGGGGGTCTGCTCCTCATAAACTGGCAAAATCAAAGAGGTTCCTTACAGTTTAAGTGTTCCTTACAGTTCAGGAGCTTGTAGTTTCATTTGTTGTGAAAAAGGGTAAAAAATAATAATTAAAAACTAAATTCAATTTGTAATAATTGCTTGAATATACTGTACTTTTAATATACCAAATGTGATAATTTTATGCCAAACCAGCTTGGCACTCTTTCCAATTGGCTCAACAACATTTTACATCTCATAGTAGGTCCTGAGCGACGCCACGAAGGATTAAATCCAAGGTCGCCTCCCCTCCGTTCGGTTCCATGGCTGTCTGATTCCAGTTCGGTTCCACTGGGGGGGGGGGGGGGGGAGGGAATCTGCATAACTCAAATTCTGTGTAACTCAAATTCTGCATAACTCAAATTCTGCATAACTCTGCATGGCAAACATTGGATGGTCCTGATAAAAGTATTATTTTACTGACTGTGAAATTTGATCTGCCTTGTAAAAGTGGCTCTATGCAACAATACCCTGGACCAGTAGATGGTGCTATTTCCAAATTTATGTATGGGGGAAAGACTTCTATTCTGAACTAAGCCATCTTTACTGGAATGTAAATTCAATTCATTTCCAGGGGCCATACTATTATTTCAGGGAGACTTAAGAATATTAATGAGAATGCTCTATAACCTGCAAGTTAGAGTACTGCAATATGCTCTACGTGAGGCTGCCTTTGAAGACAGTTCAGAATCTGCAGCAGCCAGCTTGATAACAGTCAGCAGAAAGACTTACACACATATAATACCAATTCTGACCCATTTGTCCTTGCTGCCTGTATATTTCTGAACCCGATTCAAGGAGCTGATTTAGACCTTCAAAACCTTACAAAGACTCAGGACCTCAGTATTTATTATTTATTTATTTATTGCATTTCTATAATGCTCAATCGCTGCCCAATAACTGTTCATGATGAGCTGCTGAGTCAGGCTTTTTAGGTCAAAACCAGCACTTTGAAAAACACCATATATGAAGCCAAGCTCTGACTGACAAGTTCTAAAAGCTCATCAGAGACAAGCAGAGGAAGCCAAATGGAGGTTCAACAAACAGTTCTCAAGTCTGAAGTGAATTCTGCAAAGGTTTCCAGAAGTTTGGTAAAAATTTGCATGATAAAAATTTAATCAGATGAGTTACTTCTTGAGCAGAAGCGGCCCTGCCTCCCCGTGTTCTTTCACTAGGCCTTCCCCTTCAGCAGTTAGAATTATTATTATTATTATTATTATTATTATTATTATTAATTATCATTGCTTTCTCGCTCATGGTGGTTTTTCTAGATGGACAAGATGGGCATTACCAAGTCATGCTGTCTTTTATTGATTCAGGAACTTCCTGATAATTGAGCATGTATTAATTATGACTGCTTTCTGGATTTTGGTGTGGATGTATTCTGGTAGGCCCAGTTTCTGAAGGTTTTCTATATATTTTTTGATGTGATGCCTGTGACTGATGTGACTAATGGAATAATTGTGACTAGGGGTGTGCACGGGAGGAAAAATTGTATCGGAATTGGAATTGGGACCTCAGATTTTGCCTTGGATTAGATTGGACAAAATCATAGGTCCCACAGATCAGATCGGATCTGATTCCGATACAACAATAGGGCATCCGATTTTCAGATCGGATGCCATTTTAGGTGTTTTCACCATAGGCTTTCCCCCAATGCAAGCCTACACGGAAAACTCCCTCCATGTCCCTCCCCCCACCCCCCATCCCTCCCCCCACTCACGCTCCTTACCTGCCGCGGCCATCCACTGCCAACTGCGGGTCTCTTCTAATGCAAAACAGACTTCGCAGCCTGCCTCTCAATAGAGCGCCGGGTGACTCTACTGATTGTCAGGCTGCGAAGCCTGTTTCTCAGTAGAAGTGACCAGCGGACGTCAGCAGACTGCAGCGAGGAGGCAGCAGGTAAGGAGCACGAGTGGGGGGAGGGAGGGAGGGAGGGAGGGAGAGAGAGAGGGAGGTGGAGGTCCCTACCCACCCACCGCTATGTTTTCCCCATGGACTTGCATTGGGGGAAAGCTTTCTTTCCCCTAATACAAGCCTATGGTGAAAACACAAAAAATGGAGGTCCGATTTCCCGATTTTTCCCAATTAAAATCGGGGGAGGGGAAATCAGATTGGAAAAAATCGGACCTCCATTTTTTGAAATTGGAATCATTTCCTTTCATTCCAATTTTGGCTGGATCAGATCCGGATCGTGGATCGGATCAGATCCGCTGCACATCCCTAATTGTGACCTTTTCCTGTTGCCATGGCCAGTGGTATATATTTATCTCTCTTTTCTTCTTCCTTTCCAATAACATTTTTGTCATTAGGTATTGCGATGTTGATGAGGTATGTGTGTTTTTCTTTTTTGTCAATGACCGTTATGTCTGGTCGGTTGCAAGGTATTGTCTTGTCTTTATGAATTGTTCTGTCCCAGTATATTTTATAATCTGCATTTTCCAGGATTGTTTCAGGTGAATATGTATAGTATGGTGTAGGTTGTTTGTTAAGGTTGAATTTGATGGCCAGCCATTGGTGAATTATTTTGGCTGCTGTATTGTGTATGTCCGTATAGTCCATTCCTGCCAGAATTTGACATCCTCCTGTTATATGGTCTATTGTTTCTTGGAATTGATGGCATTTCCTGCATAGGTCTGTTGTTACGCTGTTATCTTTTATGATGTATTTTGGTAGTTCTTGGTGGCTATAACTTGATCCTGTATAGCTATTAGAAATCCTTCATTTTCTGGAAATCGCTCACCCTTCCTGAGCCATTTGTATGATTGTTCTTTGTTTCTTTGTGGGTTCTGTATTATGTTGTAGTGCTTCCCATGGAGTGCTTGTTGTGCCCATTTTCCCCTGCGAGTGTAAGTGGTTTTGTTTGGTCTTCGTTTTGTAGTGCTAGATTGAGTGGATGTAATTTTTTCCTACTGTTGCTATGGCTTTATGGATGGGGGTGTTTTTGGTGTGGAAGAATTCTCTGAGTGATTTTATCTGTTTGGCATGAATTCTGTTAATGTCCAGCAGACCTCTTCCTCCTTCTTTCCTGCTGATTGTTATTCTTTCAATGCATGAGTTGGGATGGAGCATGCGGTGTTTTGTGAGTTCGGTGTGATCGATTTTGTTTATTTCTTTGAGTTCAGTGTGTGACCAGTTTTTGATTCTGAATGAGTATGTGAGGATGGGTATTGCGTAGGTGTTGATGGCTTTGAAAATGTTTTTCAAGTTGAGTTTAGATTTTAGGATTTGTGATAGGTGAGTTTTATATTGCATTCATAGTTGAGTTTTTACTGTGGAGTGATTATTATTATTATCATCATCATCATCATTATTATTATTAGGTGCACATTCTATGACATCAGAATGGCAATGGACAAAAACCAATTTTAGCTGAAAGACGTAAGAGATTAGGAAGATTGCAGGAAAACAGACTGAGAGATGCAGCAACTCAAAGCCTGTGTAGACCAAACCATGAACCTTCCCCAGGACGAGGGAGAAAGTCAAAAGTGTCTATTATGTTGGGGTCAGGAGAAGAACACAATATCCCTGTATGACACCTGTAGCTAGCCTGCTCAAAGCAAATAGATCCCAATGTTTGGGTGGGAGAACAGCTCAGGGACACATTAATCCAGAAGGCCTTCCTTTTTATCTGCACAGCCTGGCCAATCTCCTGCTCGTCTTGAAATGTAACACAGACACACTGGGCATTTGTGTAGATGGTGTTTAATGTCGTCAGAACTGTAGGCCTCTAGGTGCAACCCACGGAAGCATGTTCCCGATGGGGCTCTCGCCCTTTCTCCCAGAGTTTCTGTTCCCACCCTACGGTGACAGGCAGACCAAGAGCAGCCACACACATACTGCTACTACTGTGCAGCTAGTACGGTCAACTCTCTTGGGTTATTAAGCTCCTCCATTCGAATAATTACAAACTACAATGACGTATTGCTTCCTCCAAAGAGCTTGAGAGCTTAACCAGCTGTCTCTCTGGGATAAGAAGTCCATTTGGGATATTAAATGGAGGAGCTCCAGCCGTTTCTTCCAGGTTGCGCTCATAGAGGACATGCAAACTGCGGTGAATCTAGGGCAGCCTTCCCCAACCTGGTGCCCTCCAGACATGCTGGACTGCAACTCCCACCATCCCCAGGGAGAATGATGGGAGGCTGAAAAAGGCTGCTCTGTTCTGTCAGTTGTACATTGTATTCCATTTCTGTGCAGGATCCTATCCTCCACTGATGAGTCTAATCTGTCACAGTAAGGTAAAAAACTCCCTTTATGTCTGGGCATCAATACAGATGATTGGAAGGGACTGGAATTTGGAGAAGGTACTCAGGAGAAGCACAGCACTCTCCCTATTCCCTTGTTCCCATGTAAGAAGGGAGGGGGGACAATCCCGGACTTACCAGCTTCTGGGATCGTCCCCCACTGTCCATACCAGAAGCGTGACATCCCAGAAGGGAAGAGGGATGTCAAAATGTTGTGGCAGAAAAGGTAAGAAATCCCCCATGCGTGCCCACGACCTCTCCGCCATCCTGGGGGTGGTGGAATTGATCCCCCCCATGGGCACGGAACCACCTCACACGACTCTGTGCGCATTTGAGGTCCTGAGATGGCGGAAACATCAGGATATGCCCAGGTTCTGCTATCCCAGGGTTTTCCTGGGGTTGTCCTTGGGCTGTCCCCAGTTGCCCCTGGGATCCTCTGTGCATCATCTAGATGCACAGGGACAACCCAGGGGAAATTCCCTGGTGTAGACATGGCCCAACTGTTACAAGAAATGCTTACTTGAAGTCAGTGCTTCTCAAGGGCATGCCACCAACTACTGACTTTAATTCACATACTTTTTCACACATGGATATTGAGTGGTGAATTCGTTGTGGATCAATAAAACTAGAAAAAGCATCCTGTTTGTGCATCAGGCGATCTATTGTTCTTTATGTAGGTTTACGGGGTTAGATAAAGATCTAATAACATTTCATGGGCAGAGTCCTCAAGGGTTTGCAACCCTTTTCTCACTATTGGAGGCAGACTGCCTCTGATACTGGAGGGAGCACGTCGCCGTTAGGACTGGTAGCCATCGACATCCTTCTCCTCCAGAGATGGAGAATAAAAATCTCTCTGGTTCGTGATGCTAGATGTATTTGATGCAAAAGCTGTCCTGCTTTCAACATAACATTGAAAGTGCATGTATTGACTGACCGTTGTGTATCCTTCAGACTGCATGCTCAACATGGCCACTGCCATGTCATAAGACAAGAAGATAAAACTGGGACGTAGCATTCCTTTCTCTTTCTCCCCCAGAATCAATCTGCCCAGAGAATAGATGCATGTCCTGCCAGGAACACATATTGTCACCTGCCTGCATCTGGCTCTGTTTACACACTGTGGAAAGGGAAGGAGGCCCATGCAGCAGCAAATGGAAGCCACAGTGGAAGCCCTAACCATATCGTTGGGGGTCTGTGCTGCCCATGAGGCATCTCCCGTCTCCCTTCCGCCTTTTCCTAAAACCTGTCCCATACTTGTAAATGTGGAGGATGTGGCAGCAACCAATTGTAGTATGAGATGGATGCACATCTGGTGAAGGTGAGTCAGCATCCTCTGCTTCTCCAAGCAATGCCCTGCTTTCCTTCAATCACAAGGTTCTAGAGGGGTGATACAAAGATGCCGCTGTGTCCCTTGCATTGCAGAAATGACTGTGATGGTGACATTGTTCTGTTCTTCCACTGCTACCTATATAATATACTCAGTCATTAATTTCTCAAAGGAGAGGAGCCTGGCCCCATCAGGAGAGAGACTATCATGCTCTGATTTGGAAACCTTGATCTGTCACGTCACTAGGGATGTGTATCGTATCATTAAAATCGCCGCTAACGATACGATATGCTCTCTATCGTGTCTCCATTTAACGATAACGATACAATAGGAAATCATAAGGAATACAACGATAATTATCGGAAACGATAGAAATTCCAACGATAAATATCGTATTTTATCGTGTTATCAGAAGGCGCTTTCTCTTTTGCCGCCACATGGACGGAGCTAGAAGGTGGGGTGTGCTTGATGAGACTGACAGATTCCGTGACCAATCCTGCAGCAAGGATTCCAGCAGGAGCCAGTCACAATGTTGGAGGAGGGTGGATATCCCTGCATAAAACCCCCACACTTGGTGTTCCAGCCTCTGTTGGGAGTTAGGCGTTGAGGGGGAAGGGTGGGTTTGTTGGAGCTCTGTCCTGGCTCCTGGGTCTTGGTGGCGAAGTGTTGGAGATCCATTGTAATCTCTTGCATCTTTGTGTCTCAGGTTCATTTGGCTGTGCGTTGCTGCCTGTGTGTTTGAGACTTTGAGTTATAATTTTTATTTGTATAGTACGTTTTCTGGTTGGGGTTTGGTACTTAGCATGAGTGGGGGTACTGTGACTGAGGGGGAGTGTGTTTGTCCTCTGCCCTGTTGAACTTTCTTTAAAATAACCAGAAATATATTATAGTTTACAAAATTATATTTATCTCCCTCTCTCTCTCTCTCTGGGTGTGTGTTTGCTTGATTGACTGTGAGTGTGCTGCTGCTGCTGCTGCTGTGTCTAGCCTGCTACACAGGATCTGTGTGGTCAAAGCAGCACCCGAAGTCACAAACTGTGGGCAAAGCATCCTTTTTTGTTGCAATCATTTTCTACTTCGTAGCGGTATGAAACGCGGCTCTAAGATGCGCCTTGGGAGAGGTGGCTCTGGGTATAGGAGAGATGCTGCTGTTGCTGCTGGGGGCAGTTTTGGGCTGCCTGTCTCTCCCTCTCATACATTTTTTATTTCTTTTTGAAAGACTCTGCTCCAGCCAATGGTTCCAGTCTGGACTGGAGGGACTACTTCAGGGAGCCTTGAGAGAGAGTCCTGTGTTTTTATTTTTCGTCGCTATGTCCCCTGGGTCTGCTCCTCATGGAGTCCATTAGTGAGGGACTGCAGAAGCATCCCCCTCATGCATTTTTTTTTTTTTTGTGAATTTGGTCAGGCAATGTGCCTACCTATGCCTGCCCAGAAGGGGCTCTTATTAATTTGCCAATGTGCCTGCCGGGGACTCATATATTACCAATCGGCCGATGTGCCCACCCAGAAGGGGACTTCTATGAACTGGGCAATGTGCCTACCTGTAGTACCCCCTCTTCTGTGAACTGGGCAATGTGCCTCCATGACTTCTATGAACTGGGCAATGTGCCTACCTGTAGTACCCCGTCTTCTATGAACTGGGCAATGTGCCTACCTATAGTACCCCCTCTTCTATGAACTGGGCAATGTGCCTACCTTTCTCCCAAATGTGACTTTTATTTGCCTCTGCTCCAGCCAATGTGCACAGCTCTGGCATGAAGAAATGCCAACCTGCCTGCATGGGGATGGCGGGCAGACTGAGTCATTTTTAAGCACGATGATGAGGTTCCTGCAGGTTGGCGTGCTTTCAGGGTATCTCCTGGCCCAATGAGGCCCTGCCTGCTAAGGCTGGCTCTAAAATAATGTTACACCTGTGCTATTCCCCTACCCCCCAATCCTTTTAATTTATAAACATGCGTGGATGAAACAAGGCATTTTACTTTGATGACTGCATATGGAAGGCACTGCCACCTAGGTTTATCCACAGGTTTTGAATGTTCACTGTATTCATAAAAATACACCTAACTCACGTGACTTTAATTTGCCAAAGTGCCTACCCCGAACGTGAGTTTTCTTTTATTTGGCAAAGTGCCTACCTCAACCCAGAAGGGGACTTTTCTTTTATTTGCCACTGCTCCAGCCAATGTGTGAAGCTCTGGCATGAAGAAATGCCCACCACCACCACTGCCTGCACGGGGATGGCGGGCAGACCGGGCCGTTTTCTACTGCGGTGGAATGCAGCCATCCACTCACTGTGCCAGGCGTAGGCGCTAGTGGGATCTTGCAGGTTTCCTCGCTTCCTCCTGCTGGGTATCTCCTCTCCTGGCCCAACGAGGCCCTGCCTGCTAAGGCTATACATGTTACGCCCGTGCTATTCCCCTACCCTCCCCAATCCATATGACTGCATATGGAAGGCACTGCCAGGTTTATCCACATGTTTGGAAAGTTCATTGTATTCCATCCAGGAATGCATCCACTCACTCCCACTGTGCCACGCATGCATGCATAGGTGCATTCCCTCCGCTCCAGCCAAAGAGCCAACCTCAACCCAGAAGGGGACTTTTCATTTGTTTGCCAAAGAGCAATCCTGAACATGACTTTTCATTTATTTGCCAAAGGGCCAACCTCAACCCAGAAGGGTACTTCTCTTTTATTTGCCAAAGAGCCAACCTCTATCCTGAATGTGACTTTTCATTTATTTGACAAAGAGCAATCCTGAACATGACTTTTCATTTATTTGCCAAAGAGCAATCTTGAATGTGACTTTTCATTTATTTGCCAAAGAGCCAACCTCAACCCAGAAGGGGACTTTTCTTTTATTTGCCAAAGTGCCTACCTCTATCCTGAACGTGACTTTTTGTTTGCCTCTGCTCCAGCCAATGTTTGCAGCTCTGACATAAAGAAATGCCAACCTGCCTGCATGGGGATGGCGGGCAGACTGGGTCATTTGAAACACGATGAGGTCAAGGCGGTGTGTGATGGTTGTTTTGATGGCATACTCACAGTTGTAAAAGCAGCACATGATATGCTTCTGCTGGGATCCTCCAGGTTGCCCACTGCAAGGGTATCTCTCCTGGCCCAATGAGGCCCTGCCAGGCTATGGCTGGCTAAAATAACTGTAACACCCATGCTATTTCCCTACCCCCAATCCTTTCATTATTTCATTTGACATGTGTGGCCTAATCAATAAGACCAGGCAGCAGCAGTTCACCATCTTCTAATAACACATTTTACTTTTATGACTGCATATGGAAGGCACTGCCTGCATACTAGGTAGGTTTATCCACAGGTTTGGAATGCTCATTCATTGTATGTATTATTCAAATAATACCTATAAGTCTCAGCAACAGCAGCATGTACATGTAGTGCATTACTAAAAACAGTGCATGTTGTTGAGAGCTTACTTCCGAGTAACACCTGCAGCTGTGCATCTGAAATTGGGCACAGATGAGTCCCCTCAAGGCTTCCGTGAGATGGAAATGAGTATTGGACGACGTCTCTTGAAAAAGGACCACATTTCAGCCACCTGAAACAGTGTATCTGAAAGCTTACTTCCGAGTAACGCTTGCACCTATTGTTCTGTAATTTGGCACACATGACTAGCAACACTCAGTCTGCACGGTGACGAAGTTTTAAACCTGTAACTTGGAAAATTAAGAAGTTTTAGGCCTTGCAGGCTCAAAAGCAACTCTCTCTAGGGCAAAATGTAGAAACAATATAACATCGTATTTCCAATATTTATTGGAAATCCGATACGATACGGACCACCTACGATATTATCGGAAACGATAATGTTTTTGGTCCAAAATCCCGATAACGATACAATAATTCAGGCGTGCACATCCCTACACGTCACAATAGTTCTTCTCATGCCTTGTAACATATACATTGTCAAGATCAGAAAGACAAGGTAGATATCAGAAACATAAAGCAAGGAGACAACAGTTGGTAGATAAAGAGGATGAATTTATTGCAACAGAAAGTGGGCTGTGAGGTTCTCTTCTTCATCTTATTTCTGTGACCATCTAAGTCCTGGAGATTTCAAAATAAGGTCTCTTTTTCCATCTTCAAGGAAGGACGGTGGATAAAGGTGGATAAGGTTTTTTTGGGTGATGATCAGAGAGTTGAGCCTTTCTGTGCCCCTGTTCCGTAACTTAGATGTCTGAGTGTTGCTGTTACATTTTTTAAAAAAAAAGGGGGGGGGGGTGATCTATTGTCCTTGTTTTATATAGATAATGGAAATCAAGTTCCATCATTGTTAACAGTTTTATGTTGCCCACTTTTCATCAGGCAGTTTCTTACAAAAGACCCTACTGCGCGATTCTTTAACCTGGTGTATCCAACAATTTTTTCCATCTGGGCACCTATTGAGAAATGCGACACAGTTGTTGCGGCTATAGTACTCGGGCCAATTCTTTTGCCAGTATCTGAAAACAAACCCAGCACTAAATCAATCAACCAATCAATCAATTGTAATCATTTCAGACTGAACATCTATTCTCGTCTGTACTTCTAGCATAAAAACACATTCAGTTCAGTTCTTTCTTTCAGGCACAGCCACCCACCCATGTTTGCAATAGATTTAATATGTTATCATGCCCACCATTTGAAGATGTTGTTTTCTGGGAGAAATCAGGTATGCAGAGGTACATACTTCATCCGAATGTGCTGGCCTTATTTGCCTTTCATTGGTAATAGCCACCGATTCTCCATGAATTTTTCAACACCCTTTACAAAAGGCATCTAACCAACAATGAGGTTGTAGTTGCAATGCTATGCCAAATAGTTATTCCACCTTTTTTTTTTTTGATGATTTTCATTCAATTTGAAAGCGGGGGGGGGGGATCACTTTCAAAAAGAATTTCAAAGGAGAAGAACAGTTCAATGAAATTTTCATGTGTGTTTTGTGGGCTTTTTGCACTTTCCTGGTTATGCACACATTGAAGGGTTTGTGTGAGTGGCCTCTCGTTCATCATGCAGCCTTCTCTCCAGCAGTCTGCTGCCTCCCTGGCTTCCTGTGCCTCACTTAAATCCCAGGCGAAGATCAGGAGCTAACTCATCCCATGGTGCTTTTTCAGGAGGCCTGGGCAGCCAGGGAGGCTGCAGCACCAAGAACAGGTGTGTAATAGATGAAAAAGAAAAAGCAGCCAACTCACAAGAGTAAGCTCAAAAGCACCAGTGACATGAGAACGAGACTCAGAAACGAAAGCCTGAGCCTTTTTCATGGGAGAAGAAAACTTCTGGGAAGCTGGAAGAAATGTTCAGCAGAACACTTCAACTTGCATCTCCCCTAAACATAGTTATTAACCCAATGAGTAGGGGGTTCCCTCAAGTTTGGTTGCATTTTGTTGCTCAACTCAGACACCAAATCAGTTACGAACAAGTTAATTAGCATTGGTCCCAACTCCCAATATACATTCCAATGCAAGAACCTTGAGGGAGCCCCAAACTCCCATCCTAACTTTGAGATAAAATGTTAGTGTGGGTGTTTTGGAAATCCAGATATATAATTTCTAGCCGATCTCCATCCGTATACACACACATTGACATTTCCCAATAACTTCAAAGGAGTTTGAGGAAGGGACCTCACAGAAGCCATCTTCCTCAGTACACTTTGTTCTTCTGCATTTATTAATGAATTACAGCAGTAATCCACCACAACATTAGGCCCAGTAGCCAAATTGTCCCCAGGCTGGGATGTTGGGGGCTGCATGCCAACAGTCGGCAGGACCACTGCTGTGCCAACATACCCCAGTACAGGCATTCAGAAACACATTCTATTCATACACTGTCCTGTTGGCGACCATGCAGGGACGGGGCTCCAGGGACTGAGTCAATGCCAAAAGTATGGTCTGTAGGCAGTCCAAAGTCTTATCACAGGGAGCTCCAGAGAAGAGCTGGGATACCAGGCAAATACAAGTGTAGGGGCTTATACACAGGCATTGCTTTTAGGACTGAGCCCCACCCAAAGCGTAGCTATAAGCCATCATGGTTGTAAAGGTAGACAGTGGAATGCGACTCAACCAGCCACACTTTCCTGCTGCCTCCATCTCCTCAGATCTCCCGATGCCTGAGGCTTGGAGGAAACCTCTCCCAGGTCTCAATGTTTATGGACAGTTATGCTGAACTTGTAGGTCACCAGATTTACTGCTCAGCCCCTTCAAAGAATTAGCTGCATGAGATATTGAGGTAGAATGTTTTGTATACAAGTTAGGGTTAAGAGAATGGGAAGAGTAAATAAAACCATTAGGGAAATACCCCAAAACCAATCCCCTGCGTTGCAAACGCAATATAGTAAACATAATAAAATCTACCTGGCCTATCCTAAGTAGGATCCTTTGTCATTAGCCTCCACCAGACTGGATGTTCCAAAAGGACAAAGAGCTAGAAAATTCCTCCAAGCTTTATACCATTTTCACCTTGATCTCCTCTCCCTTCTAAGGGATGGTATGATGGTAACTTCACACTTTCCCAGCTGGGGGTGATTCTCTTGGCAGGCCCAGGTAGATTGTGGCCTTGAACCAAGATAAGTGTCCTGACTGATGCCATCAACCTTGGGAAGCCCTCCACCTCTCTTCCACCCAGGTGTCACACAATTGCAAATCTTCCTTGCCAGATGCCACTTCTCTCTATTATAAAACAATATAATGCTAACTACTAACCCTTTGGATCTCAGTCAAGTCATGAGCAGGACTTGAATCTTACCACCTATCTATCTTACCACCTTCTACCCTTTACAAGTGTCACCAGAGAAATGGTCTACTTGTGAGCACTGCCTTTCTCATGAACATACCTTTACATACCACACTGGAGGCATTCAAGAGGCAGCTGGACAGACATCTGTTAGGTGTGCTTTAAAGTGGATTCCTGCACTGAGCAAGGGGTTGGACTCAATGACCTTATAACCCCCTTCCAACTCTACTATTCTATTATTCTATCTCTACCTCTGAAGCGGAAAGTATGTGTGTGTCACGTATGTCTGGAAATGTTTACCCACTTCCAGATGAGTTAGAAACTTGACAAAGTGACACAGTGATAGATCAGGCTGTACAATGTACCAGAAAAATAAAAAAAACCCATGAATTTGGGGGGGGTTAAGTATTTTTAAAGAATTTAATAAAAACCTAGGTTTACGCCTACAACTCTCAGCTTGCCTCGGGTGGAACTACCAGCATGTCTTGGACAGGAGGCCAGACTTACTGGCCTTTGGCAGCCTTTGTGAGTGCACAGGTTGGTGGCTGCTGCGTGTCTTTTACAACCCGGACTCCTAAGGTTGGTCTCGAGCAGTCAACCCAATTCCACATAAAAGGAAACAACCCACATAAATGGGCTGCATCCATTTGTGGTGCCTCCTCCCGCCCTCTGCGTGGTTTTGAAATGTAACTAGATACAACAGCATGACTTTGAGGGGCCAAACATGCTCAAAGGCATTCCATCCTGATATCGCTCTTTTCTCAGAATCTGGGGGAAGCAAGTGTTTTGATTTAAAACTTGTGTTGTTGGAGAGTCCTTTTCACACACGCTACTGAAAAGGGGAAAAGAGAAAAGTGGAAGCTTGGGTCCCAGAAAAGGGACAAGGTTGCTCTTCAAGAGGCAGGATATCTTTAAAGAACAGAATCAAAGTGTCCAGCCAGGAAGGTGGAACTCTGAATGTCAAGTTGTGGATCCTTGACAAGGGTGAAGTCACCAGTGGCTTTCACCACCCTGGCTCTGCCAAAACCTGTTAAATATTGATATTATATAGTAAATTATGCCAATAAAGTATTCAGTGTTCTGGCTGCTTTCCTTTTTTTCATAATAATAACTTCAGAGCACAAGCGTACAACAGTTCTTCACGTCCGCTGTGATCCGCTTCCCTACTATATGCTATTCAGATATCTGGGCAGTGCCAGATCTATTTGGAAAACATATTTTTAAGTATGGATCTTTTTTAGCTGGTAGAAAGGGTATTGTGTGTCCTGATGGTTTTTGAAGTTTAGACAACTGCTCTTGCCAAGGCATGATGAGAGGTGTAGGCATTTCAGGTAAAACAAAAAATGTGGTTTATCATGAAGCTCTAATTTAAAATACAGTTCTTCTTAACACAATTTTCCATTTATTCTAACAAAACAATTTACGAACTCAACCAAATTAAAACAATCTAAACCTTTAAGCTCCTACACTTCCTATTGCAGGTAGCCACTTGGTGTCTCCCTCCAGGTTGGAGAAGGGGCTAACTCTGTCTTGAGGGCAGGGTTTATGGTGGTGCTGTGCCTCTGCCAAAAATTCTTCCATGAGACTTTTGACCATTCTCCATCAATTTGATAGAATAAAAATTGCTTTCAAAAAGAAATTCAAAGGGGAAGAAACTTCGGAGAAATTCTCATGGTTTGGTTCGGTGTGTGTCTGTGTGCTTACCTTACTGATGAGATGGCTGAGGAGAGTGTGTGAGCATCCTGACTTTTACTGTGCAATCATCTCTCTGGCAGCCTGTAGTCTCCTTGGCTTCACGCACTTCCTGCCCAGGGGAAGACATCATAAATTCATTCCTCCCCTAGGTCCTTTTCAGATCAGGAAGTGCAGGCGACCTGGGAGACTGTAGAGCAATGGTGAGATGTGTCATAGAAAGAAAAATATAGACAGTACCCGCAGCCACCTTACAGTGATGAGGTAAGGTCAAAAACACCATCAACACCCATTCAAAATAAATGATAAAATGCCCTCAGAAATGAAAGCCCCTTTCATGGGGAAAGAAGACTTTCAGGAAATTGCTGAGATTTTTCTTTTCTTACCTCCTAGACATTAAAGGACACTTTTCAGAATTTTTGCCACATTTTCTTCACCATAACTGGTGGAGCCCGAGTCTAGCATATCCTGTACTAGTAGGCTTCCTTGTGCCGGGACTGTAAGAGAAATGGGCAGTCTCGAATGGATTGTGAGCATCGGACTCCCTTCCAAGTGAGCTTCCCCTGACCACGGAGCCTGATGGGGTCGGAGTGTGGCAGTTTCCTGAGTCAGACCAGGCTGGAACCTTGGCTGGGCAGCGATTAGCAAAATGTCTCTTCTGGCCACACTATAAACAGAGCCCAAGCTGCTGCCGCCGGTGCTCCCTTTTCTCCTGGCGACAAGTGTGGGTGAGCCTCGCCCAACTGCATGGGTTCCTCAGGAGGGAGTTTGTAGTTTGAACTAGGGACTCCCAGAGTCAGTGGCTTGTGAGCAGGAATCTCATGGCCTGTCCTAGAACTAGAGTGGGCTCGCCTGGTCTCCAATCTCCCCTCTGTCCTGAGGCAGAGCTGAATCATCTCTTGCAAAGTTGCAGGTCTATCCACATATGCCAGTCCATTCAGTATTTCCTTTGAGAGCCCTTCTTGGAACTGGTCCAGGAAAACTGCCTCATTCCAGGCAAAGTCCTGCTTTAGCAGCCAAAACTCCGTCATGTACTCAGCAAGTGGGTGCCAGCCTTGTCGAAGCCCTCAAATGTGACGGTTTGCAGTAGCTGCCTTCACCAGGTCCTCATACATGGCCTTCAGTTGCTTGATAAAGTTATCTAAATTCCCCAGCTCCGGGCTTTGTTCTAACAGCAAGGGAGTAGCCCATTTAGCTGCAGAGCCTGTAAGCAGGTTGGTAAGGAAACCAACCTTGGTCGTTTCATCGGGAAATGCCTCCACTCTCAAGCTCATACAAAGCTGGCTTTGAGCTAAAAACACCAGCAGACGATCAGCCGAGCCATCAAACTTCTCAGGAGGAGCTATGGGGCAGTTCTGCTTCACCACCAGGCCCGGGGTGGTGGCTGCAGCTGCCTGTTGAGCTTCCAAGGCTTGAACAACTATTACCAGTTGGTTAACCTGCCCTTGCAATATCAGGGTGTTTTGCACAAGTTGCTCCATAATGAAAAGCTCACCATCTCTCTGCCATTTTCTTTTGAAATGGCTAGAAGCAAGCTGTCGTAAATCGCAGGAGTTTGCATGATAAGCTACGTCTAAAATCTTCAATTAACAGTCCAAGGTCGGTATGCCAGAAATATCCATCAGGAGCCAAGATAAACCATACCAGTTTTATAGATGTGCAGAAAAATAATAGAGGTCTATCCAAGGTCAGATCATCTTCTAACAAAGTCAAGGAGCTCATAGGCAAGCGACTGGAACAGAGCACCAAGCAAGGCAATTGCTTCCAGCAATCACTCAGCAGCTCTGTTTGGCCTTATATTGGGACCGTGATTAGGGATTGAAGTCAGCTGCATTGGGCTGCAGCTAGCTTCTGCCTTCTTGTGTGAAAGGCCACTCCCCAAACACTCCCAGCCTCCACTGTTCCGCCTTCCTCCTCTATCCCAAACTGAGTCACAACAGGCATTCCCCCCACTGCTCCAAATGGGGCCTTTTCTATACTGTCCAGGAATGACACACTTTCCCTTTAAGGCCCCCATTAGAGCAATGAGGGGAAATGATGCACCTCCAGAAACTGTGTCATCCCCCCCCCCCCGCCATGCTAATGGCAGCCTTAAAGGGGAAAGTGTGTCATTCCAGGACATTGTAGAACATTACAGAAAATCCCCCCAACACTCAGGTTAGAACAAAAAACAGGGCTAATCTGGGGAAATCTTGACAGTTGGTCACCCTATCTCTGCACCACCTACGAAGGGAGTTGGTGGACATTTTCCTGGCTCCTAACTCAGAGCCATGTCTACAAGCTCAGAGCCAGGAAACTGAACAATCCTATTTCCCCCAGATGGTGTCTGGGAGGCATAGGATTGCTTCCTTTTTTACTTTAAAAAATCCCAGGCTACTTTTTCTGTCCTTTTTTTGTTCTGTACTTAGTCTGAACTATTAAAATCAAATCAGATTGTATTTGCATCGAGCGAATAGCCATTGCAATTTATAACAGTAAAATAAACATGATACTAAAAGCAGACAGTAAAATGTCCCATATTCAGGGGTGGGAATCCTCAACATAAATATACTTGGTGGCACCAAGCAAATAAAAGCATTAAATGCAGTTAGAACTGGATTTATTCAATTCGGAACTCCAGATGTGATTGCATCCCTCGTTTGAATAGCAGTTGCTAAAAATTTTGCAGTTTTTGCTGTAACCAATCGATTAGAATCCTCAAGGAGGAAGTTCACATAATAATCAGTTGGACGCCCTGGATATGGCAGTAGTAAGGAGATAATTAACTCTTCACGAGTATTTCTATACAAAGAACAAAATAGCAGCATATGGGCAACGGTTTCAATATTTCCATCTCCACAAACACAGACCCGGTTTTGGTATGGGATTCTCTTACAACGGCCTTCGAGTACTGCCGAAGGAAGTACATTAAAATGTGCTTTTGAGAAAGCCGTTCTATGTTTAGGGTATGTAAGCTGCTGTAAGTAGACTGGTGTCTTATCTGAAGAACTGAATGTAGACTGTTTGAGATAAGGGCACAATTTCCTCATTATGGACAAGCTATTTTGTAGTTCAATGTCTGATAACCGTTGTTTCAATACCTCCTTAGCTTTAAAGAAACCTAGTCCTAATAAGTATTGAGCTGAAAAGCCTGCTAAATTTAGCCTCTTATTCACAGTTTTCATCCAGCTGCTTTTGTGGGAATCTCTCAATAACAAAGGGAGTAGACCAGTGGCAGTTAAATGCAGCCGCACCCAGTAAATAAGTGTCCTCATCCAGACCTGTGTGTAAATAGAATTAACACCAGCTTCAAGCCTTAAAGCGGCATTAGGAACACAATTAGGTACTGCAAAAATTTGCCTAAGAAATTTGGACTGCATTGCCTCCAATGTTTTTAGATTGGTTTCGGCCCAAATTGGAATCTCAAAGAGCAGTTGAGACTTCGAGAACCGCGGGAATAAAGTTACGTCCCTTTGTTCGATAAAATCTCAATAAAATTCTAGTGCTTCTTGTGCCTTTTTCAATTGCGTAATCTTGCTGAGCTGTCATTATTCCAGAACATTGGAATACTATTCCCAGATATTTAAATACTTTCACTTGCTCAATAAGGTGCCCATTCAGGTGCCATTTATGTGGTTTGTAGCACCTGGCAAAGACCATTACCTTCGTTTTATCATAATGAATTATGAGATGTTCTTTTTGGCAGTACAAAGAGAATGCCCTTAACAACCTCCTTAATCCCACTTTGGTCTGTGATAGGATTACTGCATCGTCTGCATACCTTAAGATAGAGATCTCCTTTGTGGCTATTTTTGGGGCATGAAAGTTTGAAGATGATAAGGATTCAACAATATCATTAATATAAAAATTGAACAAAACAGGGGCCAGAATACAGCCTTGCTTGACCCCTTTAGAGGATGGGATGAGTCTGTCAGACCACCATCCGTTGTGCAACGTATTCTCAGCCATGTATTGTTGTACAGACATCTGATCAGAAACGCTAGTCTTTTATCTATAGATGTAGATGCCAGCTTTTCCCAAAGTCTTGAGCAGGAGATTGAATCAAATGCTGCTTTTAAATCAATAAAAGCAGAGTATAACGCTCCTTTGGGTTTTTTTGCGTATTTGTCAATTAGATGGTGCAAAACCAAGCAATGGTCTATAGTTGATCTACCTTGTCGAAATCCGGCTTGTGCATCTGACAGGATATTCTTCTCATCCATCCAATTAATTGACTTATTGTATAGATGTTTTGCATACAACTTACTAATTACACACAGCAAACTTATTGGTCGGTAATTTGCTGGTTCAGTTTTAGGACCTTTCTTGTATAAGGGGACAATTATAGCTGTATCCCATGCCTTGGGCATTATTCCTGTTGAATCAATATGAGTGAATACAGCGGCCAGCAGTGGGGCCCACCAACTGATATTAGATTTTAATAATTCTGGTGGTATGAAGTCTATTCCGGGTGCTTTATTTATCTTTAATTGGGAAATAAGATCCTTGGCCTCATTTATTGATACAGGGGGGCATTGTGGTAGATTGTTTGGGGCTTCCCTAGACTGATGGGCCTTCCCATTGCACATGTCACTATCGGAGAACAGTGCCTGGTGGTAAAACGTCCATTCATCTGGTCTAATTATACATAGCGGATAGGTGCAAGCCCTGTCAAGTAGTCCTGTCATGGTGCGCCAAAAAAGACAACTATCTTTAGCATGAGAGGCTTTCACCAGTGATTGCCAGGCAGTTGTTCCATCCTGCCATTTTTTCTTTTTGATCAATGCTTTGTATTTCTGCTGACTCATTATGTACTCCCTCAACCAAGAAACAGAATTGGTATTTCTATATTTTCGGTAAGTTCT
Source organism: Anniella stebbinsi (assembly GCA_029215795.1). Classification (NCBI taxonomy): domain Eukaryota; kingdom Metazoa; phylum Chordata; class Lepidosauria; order Squamata; family Anniellidae; genus Anniella; species Anniella stebbinsi. The sequence continues at coordinate 43,367 of JARDYH010000052.1, forward strand.
AATCATATGGCTTTTGGCCATTCTGCATTCGTTATCATACCAACTTGAGTTCACGATTGTATTTCTCGGCCCTGGATTAACTTCTGTTTTTAAATATACTTGTAATCCGTCAATCAGATCTTGAAATCCCTGTATGGCTTCAGTGGGTAATTTTTCAGAAAGGATTGCAGCATGTAAAGTACTGAAATCCTTTGATGCAAAAGTTGGGACAGAGCTAGATCTGTTTTGGGAGTCCACTTTATTCTCTTATTACCAGTCACTCCTAAATCTCTGTTAGTGATAGATTGGGATTGTAAGCGTGTATTACTCTCTATTATATTTGCCAATGTCATAGTTAATGGTAGATGATCACTTTCTGTATAGGTGCCAACCTCAAAGTGGGCAAGGAACCTGGAAATTAGTCTTGAAATCAGCATATAATCGATTATGCTGCCACCCTGATTTGAGAAATGGGTACACTCCCCTCTCTGATCCCCTTTGGCTGTGCCATTTAATAGCTGCAAATCTCTCTGTCTTATGAATTGGGCCAACTTGTTGTCTTTAGAAACACGAAAAGTGTCCTGACCCTCTAATGTGTCCAAGTCTGGGACACGACAAAAGGAGGCATATAATTTTAGATCATTTGTTCCAATTCGTGCATTAAAATCCCCTGCTATTACAAATACTGCAGCAGGATACAAAGATCCTAGATACTCTATATATTTATCTAAGCTCCTCCACGTATTATCCACAGGCAGTTTAGTTGAGCAGGGAGAGAAGTAAATGTTAACTATTATTACATGTATTTCTGCACACTTGATTAGCACAGCAACTGCTAATGGCTTACAAGGAGTTATAAAAGTTATATCTACCCTAATGCTTGTAGAAACAAAACATGCTAGTCCACCCTTGGCTCTACCCCCTTTATCAGAAGGCATTGCTGCCAAACAGTGGCACTCATATCCATTCAACTGTATAGGTTCCTCTTGCCATGTTTCTTGCAATAAAATAATATCAAATTGGCCCAAAAAGTTCAAGCATTGATCATTGTTTTGCTTAGAGGTCCATCCTGCGATGTTCCAAGATACTAATTTTAGACTTGTGTTACTTAAGGTGTTTCAGCTAGAACTTCCACGCTGTTTAGTGAGTCTTTGTCTAAAAAAACACATCCATTTTCCTTTGTTGGTGGAACTTGTTTTGGCTACCTGTAACCATGGGTGTTGTCAGGGAGGCGCCTAGCTCTGATGTATTGAGGATTTGGTAATTTAGCCAATTGTTTTTGGTTATATTACCTGAGTTATTTGAGTTTTATAGCTCAAATTCTAGAGGAGACTGGATTTGCCGATCTGCATCAACAATTTGGAACTTGCCAGGGTTAGCCATTCTTTTGACTAGGCAATCAGGTTCAATCTCTTTAGCATGGGATTGATCCTGATCAATTGCAGCATCGTTGGGATCGCTCAGCTGTGTGATGCAGTCCGAGCTAACCTGTAACTTGGTTAATCTGTGTATTTCCCCTTGATTATTTCTTTTGGGTGAATTAGCAAATGAGAGTGGAAGATTATATTCAACAGTCTCTGACCAGTCTGTCAGCTGGGTGTTTCCACTTTTACTGCCTAAGGCAGTTTCCTTGTTAGTTAATACGGCAGCTGACTCTAAAGTGTTATGATCATTTGGGATATTTTCAGCAGATATTTGGATTAAGCCTTTCCCTTGAGTGAGATCCTCACAGGGTACTGGGGAAAATTTAGAAGGCAATAAAGATGATAATGGGGATATTGCTTTCTTACTGTCCCCCTTCCCAAATGGTAATAGGGATTTTATTGCTGTATCTACAAAGTACCGATTAGGAAACACTCCTGAGTGAGTTAACTTGGGCTTTGTTCCCATCATTAGAGATGGAATCCTTTTAGATTCAAAGGAAAGAATCACTCTCTGTGAGTGACCATTATCTCAGATTTTCTGCACCGATTTTAGATCTATGTTGCCTGCTGATAAACCCAGCAGTGATTGCAAATGATGCTTGGCCCAAAACACAGAGTTCCATTTGAGTGAAAATCCTGTAAGGGGAAATACATCAATAATCAAATCACAAGGTTGAAATACTACAGCACTCATGGTATTCAAAGACATTGCTCCCTTGATTGTAGCTGATCTAGCTGTGGAAACCTCAGTTCTATCGTCGTTCTTAGGCTGACAACCTCCTCTGGTATGTGTCTGAATGCCACTATTCTCCCGAGCTATAATATCCAACTTCCTGATAATAAAATCTATTTGTTTATATATGTTCTGAACTGTCTGGCTGATTAGCATAGTTTGCTTTTCTAACACATCCCATAGATTCATTTCCCCATGAGAAATGTATTTGATTCCGTTGGAGAGATTGTCCCCATTATTTGTCTCTACTGTTTTGGACTCACAGTGTGTCTCCTCATCGTCAATTGAAAGCAATGGTTCAAAGCGATTTGCCACCGGAATTGTAAACTCAGAATCATTTTGCTTTTTAGTCGATGGCAAAAAATAGTGGTCCAGTTTGGTTTGCTTGGGGGTTGGTAATTCCAGCTCCTGGTCAGTATCGGTATTCCTGGCTCTTTTAAATTCCTTCATGATGCTTTTGATGGGCTGTTTGTGCAGTTTCTTGCATCCAGGATATGGTTTTATAAACAGTTATTTCTTGCTCCAAATAAAATATGTTGGTATGCAGCCTTTACAGCAGAATGGTGGGGACTCTGGCTGGTCTCTCAGTCTCTTTCTCTTACTGCTCGTCGCAGGTAGATGGTAAAAAATCAAACAACGCCACTCTGCAGCATCCTCCACTTGTTAAACAATAGTAGAAGTCCACAAAATTGACAAAGCAATGAGACAGGAGTTCAAATAAGATGCTGCAGCTTGAGTATGTATATTTGTAAAGTCTATTGGAAGAATTCCAAACACAGTCCAAACGCCAAGAGCTCTCACTGAGCCTCCTCACAGCTGATTAGAACTTGAACAGATTATACCTTGAAGCAGCCAAAATATTTACAGCTTTCTTGACTCACACTTTAGCTAAAACTGTAAGTTTAAACAAAGCAATTTAAAACACACTCTATGGCCATTAAAATCAGTTGAACTTTCATTTTAAAACAAACAAACCGTGGAGCCGAAAAATACGCTGCTAGTCATGTTGACCGGAAACCGCCACTCCTCCTTAGTCTGAACTATGCAGACTATTATACCAACAGATATCCATGACAAATGAGGCAACGATTTCTTTAGAAAACATTGCACGGTCAGAAACAAGAGCTGGGAAGAATACAGTTTCCCTGCCTTCCCCTCTCCATTCTAAACAATAGATGTTTTCCTGGCTTCTGGGTCTGCGCTGGCTTATGGTGAGTGTCACGGACTCTCATTCCTTGTTAAAAATGTCCTTTTAAAATAAACTAAAAAGTTTCCCACCAACTTGGTTCAGATGACACGTTAGTCAGCGGTGGACTATTTAAGCAACAATTGCAGTTTTTGAACTGCTTTCTCTCAACCTTTAACCAATATTCCTGAAATTATACTCACATGTAAGACTACCGTATTTCCTTGAGTCTAAGACACACTTTTCCCCCCATATTTACGTCTGTAAAAATGGAGTTTGTCTTAGAATCGATGGCATCTAAGAATCGCCGGATTTCTCCAGCACTGGTATGGGGTTGAAGATACCCACCCACCCACAGCGCCATCACAAACGGGCCCCGCATGCCCCCCCCAGTGACTCGGCCTTCCCCACTCACCTCTGTCACCACCAGTGCCGCCCCGGTCCACGCCGCCAGCACCGCCCCAGTCCTCGCTGCCAGTGCCGCCCTAGGCCTCACCGCCAGCGCCACCCCAGGCCTCGCCGCCAGCACTGCTGGCAGCAGCCTCCCCGGTCTGGAAATGCAGTGTTACTACAAAGTAGACCACGATCCTGCGAGATCTTGAAATCGAGATCTCGTGGGATCGTGGCCTACTTTGTAGTAACGGTGCATTTCCAGGCCGGGTAGGCTGCTGCCAGTGGTGCTGGTGGCGAGGACTGGGGCAGCGCTGGAAGCGCAGACCAGGGCAGCGCTGGCGGTGAGTGGGGAAGGGAGGAGGGGGACTCATGCCTGGGCCGGGCCGGCCCAGCAGGTCCCTGGGTGGTGAATCGAGGGGGGGAATGCACAGCCCTACCATATTTCTTCGATTCTAAGATGCACTTATCCCCAATATTACATGTCTGAAAATGGAGTGCATCTTAGAATCAACGCAACACTTTTTTCCTGCCAGTGGCCATAAAATTAAGGTGTGTCTTAGAATCGATGGTGTCTTAGATTCGGTGGAATATGTTAACATATATTTCTGATACCTATAAATTTTAGAAAAATTGATGAAACGTTTCTAATATTTTTAAGTTTGGAACACACATGCATACACATACACATATTACCATTTTACATGGGGAAATCCTTACCCCCCTTTTTCCCCAAAAACACTTAATGAAGGACACATTCCTGTGTGTCTTTTAATAAAGAGCGATGTTTTGTTTACAGACTCACGCTTTAGGAATTGGTTTGCCATCATAACACTTCCAACCCCCATCATTACATATTCCAGTCCAGAAATTTAAATCATTTTCCTTCATCTCCTGTACTAGGAGGTCCTGCAAAAAAAAAAAAAGTTTTTTTTCCTGGGAATGTGAGGCCAATTTCTCCTCTTGAAGCATTTCTAGACTATGTAACTCACCTGGGGAGACAGATCCCTTTCACATGTTCCTCCAGAGTAAAATTCAAATGAGACAGAGGACACACTAGTTATAATGGCTATATATTACCTCCAGAATGTGGTAAGTACTCAAATCAACTAAAGGCACTAGGCAAGGATGCCCATTATCTACATTACCTTTTGTATTAGCCTTAGAACCTTTAGCAATAAAATTCCAACACCTTTATGGAGGAAATATTGGAAATTGCAGGAAAAAAATAAAACTCTACGCAGATGATGTAGAGTTCACAATCACATAAGAACATAAAGAGAGCTGTGCTGGATCAGAATGAGGTTCCATCTAGTCCAGCATTCTCTTCACACAGGGATCAACCAACTGTGGACGGAGAACCTGGGTTCTAGTATTATGGGAGAGGGAGAAAAAGGACAGGTTGCTTACCTGTAACTGTGGTTCTTCAAGTGGTCATCTGTGCATTCACACCTATGGGTCTGTGCCCATGCGGAGCCAGCTCTCGGGAACATTTTATAGCTAAAGAGTTTCGACGGAAGCCCCTCCCCCACCCTTCCAGTGCGCATGTCCACAGGGGCAACCGCCAATTACCTCTAAGATTAACACTGTGTCCTAGATACCAAGGTAAATTATTACCATTTATGTCCCCCAATTAACACCAGTGGGGATGGTGGGTGGGTTGTGTGAATGCACAGATGACCACTCGAAGAACCACAGTTACAGGTAAGCAACCTGTCCTTCTTCTTTGTGGTCTCTGTGCATCACACCTATGGATGATTAACAAGCTCACTTACCAGAGGTGGGTAGGTGTGTCATGTCAGGACAGAAGATAAGAATGCCCTTCCAAAATTGCAGTCCTTTCTAGCCTGGACATCCATCATGTAATGTCTCACGAAAGTTGAGGGCTGAGACTAAGTCGCAGCACGACAAACCTCATGCAGAGATACACCCCTTGCAAAGGCTACCGAAGAAACCATCGCTCTGGTGGAATGAGCACGTATTGGCTGTGATGCTTGCAAGTTTTGCAAGGAGTAGGCCAATTTAATTGTCTCAACGATCCAAGCCGACAGTCGTTGAATAGAGACTGGCTGTCCTTTCCTTGGACCCACATAACATACAAACAGTCTTGTAGATGACCTAATATTTTAGTTCTGTCTATATAGTATGCAATTGCCTGATGAACATCCAAGACATGCAATGTCATTTCCAACAATCCCCTTGGAGATGGAAAGAATGCTGGCAACATGATGTCTTCATTAATGTGAAAAGGAGAGATCACCTTAGGAAGAAACGAGGGCTCCGGCCTAACCCTGTCCTCATGAAACACCATATATGGTGGGTCCGCACGCAAAGCAGAAAGCTCACTAGCTTGTCTTGCTGACGTGATGGCCACTGAACAACACCTTCAGTGATAAAAAGTTCAGATCCGCTGATTTCATTGGTTCAAATGGCTTGGCTGTTAAAGCCTTCAGCACCACAGAGAGACTCCATGCAGGTACCAGGTCTCTTATCGGCGATGCAATCTTCTTTAGAAACAACTTTGCCAAAAGATGGGAGAAGACTTTCAAAGAAGATAGTTTTAACCACTTGCCCAGTAGAGTTTGAAGATATAGGAGGACCGTTCGCATTGGACAACGAATAGGATCCTCGTTTTTAACCTTGACAAAGTCTGTGAACTTCAACCATTTTGCAGAATATGATTTACGAATATCTGGTCTCTTTGCAGAGTGTAGTATCTCAATGACGTTTTCTGGTAATTTGTCAGAATTTTCTCTCAAATTATTCTCCATGCTGTCAGTTTCAAAGTATGCAGGTTCGGGTGGAGTATGTGCCCCTGATCCTGAGAGATTAACATTGGCACTGCTGACAGCTGTCTGTATCTGTGTTGAGACAAGCGTAGGAGTGTTGTGAACCATGATTGGCGAGGCCACCATGGCGTGCTTAGAATGCAGTCCGTGTGGTCGTCCGTTATTTTCGCAATTACTCTTGTGAGCAATGGAAATGGCAGAAAGAGGTAAAAGTATCTTTGCTTCCACTGAAGAGTGAAAGCGTCCCTGGATGAATTGCTGCCTATCCCCGCTCGACTGCAAAACACCAGTAGAGCCTTGTTCTCTTGAGTAGCAAACAGATCTATTTCCGGTATTCACCATTCATTGAACAGATCCTTCAGAATCCTTTTGTTCAGTTGCCATTCGTGTGTCTGATAAAATGAACGACTGAGGCGATCCGCTAGGGAGTTGTCTACTCCCGCTATGTGCGTGGCAATGATTGAAATACGTCTCGCTATGCACCACTCGAATATGTCTATTGTCATATTGGCCAACCTCCTTGAATGTGTCCCCCCTTGTTTGTTGAGGTATGCAACCACGGTTGTATTGTCCGTCGTTACATGATTTGGAAATATCAGTGCCAATTGCATCAAACACCGGATCTTTGACAATTGTAGTTGGCTTTTGCATGTCAACTTGAGAGCGAGCTTGGCCACTCCATTCCAGGTGTTCTGGAACAGGCAACTGTCGGGGTGGGGGAGAATCCCTAATCTCCCCTTCTGACGTAGAGTGCTCCGTGATTGATCTCGATTGTTGTACCAGTTCTGGTGAGTGCATTGGTACGTTTTGGATTGGTTCAGGTATAATAGGCTCCTGAATTATTATGGAGTGTTGTTTCTTTCTCTTTTTCTTTGCGGGATCCTTTGACTTTGAACATTTCTTCTTTTTGGATAACAGCGTTGGAGCCATTACAGGCGCTGATTTCCCTAGAAACGGGAGATCGGTAGCGATAACTTGGGCACAGCGTTTTGGAGAAATCCGCAGCTCATTTTGCCCTTGCGTTGATGGCAAAGTACCCTCTGGCACAGGAGATCGTTGCGTTTCAGACATTACACCTCTAGGTCTATCTATCGCTTGGAGTACTTTTCGCCACAGTTCAGCCCTCAATCGGTCCGCCCGATATTTTCTGGATTGTTTCGTGAGGGACTGACAATGAGGACACGTCTCTACAACATGTTCCTCTCCCAAACAGAATAAACAAATAGTATGTCCGTCTGTATGAGGATATTTAGATCCACACTTTTGGCATTTCCGAAAAGGCCCTTTTGCGGCCATTCATATGTATCGATCTCCCTAAACAAATAGGGAGCTCTACTGACTGCAGTAATAACAATAACATAAATCAATACAATAAAATTTTATGAAACTCTAACTAGCTAAGCACTTTTACAACGGACAAAGTTCCTTAAGAGGCTCACACACTGGTGGTTAGAAAAGAACTGAGGTAATCGGTGGTTGCCCCTATGGACATATGCACTGGAAGGGTGGGGGAGGGGCTTCTGTCAAAACTCTTTAGCTATAATAAATAATAATAATAATAATAATAATAATAATATTTATTTATAACCTGCCTCTCCCTCCTGATTGAGGCGGGGAACAACAACACTATAACCCACAAGAATTACAAAACAGTTACAATTTTAAAAACAAGAAAAAATACATCATTAAAAACATGTTAAAATTCATCTGGATAGGCCTGCCGGAAGAGAGCAGTCTTCTTAAATTCATGAAGACTGCTAATTTGTCTAATCTCCTCCGGCAGACCATTCCAGAGTCTGGGAGCGGTGGAAGAGAAGGTCCTCTGGCTAACACCCGTCAGCCTAGTTCTGGCTGATTTGAGTAAGTTCTTCCCAGAGGACCTAAGTGTGTGGGGCGGATTGTACAGGAGAAGGCGATCCCGCAGGTAACCTGGACGCAAACCATGTAGGGCTTTAAAGGTAATAACCAACACTTTATACTTCGCCCGGAAACTGATTGGCAGCCAACGAAGTGATTTTAAAACTGGTGTAATGTGGTCACCCCTAAATGTACCGGTGACCAAACTGGCATCCATATTTAGAACAAGTTGAAGTTTCTGGACTAGGTACAAAGGTAGCCCTATGTACAGCACATTGCAGAAGTCAAGCCTCGAAATTACCAGCATGTGCACTACCGTCTTTAGGTCTTCCAACTCTAGGAAGGGGCGCAGCTGGCGTATCAGCCGAAGCTGATAGTAGGCACTCCTGGCCGTCGCAACTATCTGAGCTGTCATTTGGAGCAATCGATCCAGGAGTACCCCCAAGCTGCGAACACAGTCTTTCGGGGGGGGGGGGGTTAACCCCATCCAGTACTGGTTGACACACCTCCAAACCCAGGTTGGGGCCTTTGACAGCGAGCACCTCCGTCTTGTCTGGATTCAGCTTCAGTTTGTTTTTCCTTATAAAATGTTCCCGAGAGCAGGCTCTGTGCAGGCACAGACCCATAGGTGTGATGCACAGAGACCATGAAGAAGAATGTCTCCCTATCCATATTTTCCACTCTGGGCATAATTTTGTACACCTCTGTCATATTCCCCTTTACAAGGGTGACCATATTTTGGAAACCCAAAAAGGACAACGTGGTCAGCTCCCAAGGGGGCATGCCCACTAACATGTCTGGCCCCAGGGGGCATGTCCAGCACCATGGGGGGGGGTGCCCACCTGAACATAGCCTTGGTCACATATCTGATTTTACAGCACACAATTAACACCAATCTGTTCTACATGTAACAATGTTAAAATCACTGAAATAAAGAACAACATATCCGAAATTCACTTCACTTACTCCAACTTTTGTAGCTTTTGCTGTACTTTGAAGCTTTTTCTATACTCTGTGATACATCCTCCCCTTCCCTGAAATATATTTTCTGACTGTATCTTCACTCCACTGCAAACTGCTGCTGCTTTTAATAGGGCTTGCTGCCGGCTGGCTGGCTTTTTTATTTTTCAATTTCGTTTTTTTTTACCTTGTGTATGATTGTCACAAGTTTCTCTACTCTAACATTTGGGTGGGTGTTAAGGGCGGCAGACACTATGTCACCCATTCACACTTCTCACTTATATACATTAGCTTCTCAACGCTTGTGCATTGACACCACTTCTCACATACAGATTTTGAACTCCTGTCTACTTCCTGCGCAAACACGCGACTCTGATACCCTCTTTCTACTACCCTGCGTTGCTTGCCAGCACCGTATGGCTAAGTTACAACAGGTGTCTCTGGGTTGTCTGTGCAGCCTCTGTTGTCTCTCTCTCTAAGTCATTGCAGCCAAACTAAAGCCTCCAACCTCAAACAATCTCTCTCTCTCTCTCTCTCTCTCTCTCTCTCTCTCTCTGCCAAAGTCTCCTGATGGTCCAGCCGGGCCACACATTTGTGGCCAGGGGTATTGCTTATTGTTTAGCCATGTCTGGTGACTCTCACTTTACAAAACTCTGCCGCCAGCCGCCTCCACCTCCTGTCCTCCTGCACATCTGCTAGACTCTGATGCACTCTTAAAACACTCTGGGTGGCAAGCCAGCCTCTCAGGGCCAAGCTACATGTGAATCTGGGTTGCCTTCAGCCTCTCTCTGCCTTTTGCCATCCTGCCAACGTCTCCAGCTACCAGCCTCAAACAATCCCCCCTCTCTCTGCCAAAGTCTCCCAACAGTCCAGCCAGGCTGTGCACTTGTACCCTGTGGCTGGGGGTAGACTGCCAGCTTATAGCTTGGTCACAACTGGTGACTCTTGTTTTTTTAAAAAAAAACTCCGCTGCCAGCCACCTCTGTCTGTACCAACACTGGACTCTGAGATGCTCTTAAAAGGCTCTGAGTGGCACACCAGCCTCTCAGGGCTAAGCTACAGCCAACTCTGAGTTGTAACTCTGTCTGAAACTGATGCCAGTCAAAGCCTCCAACCAGCCAACACTTGCACCAGCACTTGATTCTGAGACCCTCTTGAAAGGCTCTGTGAGGCATGCCAGCCTCTCAGGGTTCAGCTACAGCTATCTCTGAGTTGTGTCTTCAGTCTAATTCTGTCTCTAAGAGATATGCCAGCCAGCCCAAGCCACAAATCTATCTATTTTTCTCTGACATGCACTTCAAGCATTCTGCATTGCATGGCAGCATTTCAGAAAGAGCCCAACTCACAAGTGAACAAAGTGAAGTGGAAAGGAAGGGGTAGCAAAGCAACGACATGCCAGGTTCCAACATCAGCATCAACAGGACATCCTCAAAGATGAGAGCCTCTCTCTCAACTAACACCTCACTGTTAGTCGTGAGAGTTTTTTCTCCATGGATGACCCTTCATTGCCCATGATGTGGACCTCTGAGAAAAAGGCCTCTAACCTGTTCCGTTTTTCCCTATGGGCTGCTTTGACTGACCTCTCCTTTCCCACATTGTGATCAGTGCGGATGCCTCGCCTCTGCTGAGCTCCAGGTGCCCGACTGCCCACCAAATCTGCAACAGGAAAGGTGCCCTGCTTGCCCAGCACTTCCTGGCTAAAAACTTGAGATTCCCTTGATGCCAAGGGCTGAAAATCCTAAAACCCTAAAAATCAGCGGATCAAGAGATGTGCTTCAAACTTGGCAAGGCTAAAGCTCTATCTGAGAACTATCACGGTGCTAAATTTCATCTCTTTACCTTTAAAGATGACCTTTTTAAAAAATAAAAAATAAACCTCATCCTAAAAATCAATGGATGAACAGATCTGCTTCAAATTTGGCATGGCTAAAGCCATTCCGTAAAGCTATCATAATGCCGAGTTTCATCTCTTTATCTTTACAAACAGTGGAGCTGTAAGCATTTTTGTTAATTTTCATTAAAGTAGAGCTGCCCTTTGGCTGGGGAGGATGGGAAAATCTGGATTTTTTGTCAAATTTCATAATTTCCCCCCCTTCCCAGATTTATTACCAAAAATCTTGACAAATCTGGGTTTTTCCTGTCACATGGTCACCCTACCTGTACTTGCCTTTTCTCCTAGCTAACGAATCCCAGCTGTTGCAAACTTCCCACATAGCGGAGGTGCTCCACCCATTGATCATTTTAGTAGGCCTTTTCTGCACTTCTTCCATACCTACAATATCTGTTTCATGGCATTTAGGGCTTGAGTTTAATTTTGGGTTCAATTTGCTTGCTTCTGCTATATGAGGAGGCCTGTAGGAACTCTAGGTAATGTCTTCCCACAATGCATAGTGAAATGACAGAATTCACTACCTCAAGATAAGAACATAGGAGTGCAAAAAGAGCCCTGCTGGACCAGACCCAGGGTCCATCTAGTCCAGCATTCTGTTCACACAGTGGCCAACCAGCTGTCGACCAGGGAAGCATAAACAGGACACGGGTGCAACAGCACCCTCCTGGTATGAATAGCCTTACTACCTGTGATATTGGAGGTAGCACATAGCCATGATGCAGCATTGGGCAAAAGGCGGGATAGAAAGAAAGCCCGATTCAAAGTGCTGGTATTAACATTCAAAGCCCTAAACAGCTTGGGGCCAGGTTATCTGAAGGAACGCGTCCTCCCATATGTACCTGCATGGACCCCAAGATCATATTCGGAGGTCCTTCTCCATGAGCCCCTGCCAAAGGAAGTGAGACAGGAGGCTATTAGGAGGAGGGCCTTCTCTGCTGTGGCACCCTGGCTGTGGAATGAGCTCCCCAAAGAGGTTCGCTTGGCATCTACATTATACTCCTTTAGATGCCAGGGGAAAAGACAAGAGCAGTCGTGAACAGAATAGCAGATTATAATGAAGAAAGTCAGAATTTGGAATTTCAGTGATAGAATTTTTATTCAGGGGCTAACAGAAGGATTTGTCCCGGGTCTGAAGACCTTAGCCATTTTGAGTGAGCCCTGAAGTGGTTCAAGAAGGAAGGTTTGATATTTGTGAGGAGTGGAAAGGCTAGGAAAACATGGAGGAATGCAGAAGGAATGTGGCTTATTAAAATGACATGGGTAAAGCCAGAAACCCCACTGTGGCTGGTAGAGGGACTTGCTAAAGAGACTTGATTGATTTGTAAATGAAGAATCAGATGCACCTGTTTCCACCCACCACCACCACCACTACCACTTTTGCAAGAGAATAACAGGTTTCAACCCTATTCTCAATCTAGGGGAGGAAAGAGAGTGAGTTGGGAAATCAATATAGAATGTTCTCATAATCCACAGTTTGGCATAACCACACCATGCATATCTTTCCAGCCCACACAGTCCAGTGACACCAAAAGTTTTCAGCCCAGAAGAAAAGATGATGGGGTGGAGGGGGGTCTCAGGATGTAAGTCTGAAGACAACTATGAGGAGAGACTGAAAGAACTGGGCATGTTTAGCCTAGAAAAGAGAAGACTGAGGGGAGACGTGGTCGCACTCTTCAAGGACTTGAAAGGTTGTCACACAGAGGAGGGCAGGATCTCTTCTTGATCAACCCAGAGTGCAGGACACGGAATAATGGGCTTAAGTTACAGGAAGCCAGATTCCGGTTAGACATCAGGAAAAATGTCCTGACTGTTAGAGCAATATGACAATGGAATCCAGGACCTAGGGAGGTGGTGGCTTCTCCCACACTAGAAGGTTTCAAGAGGAAGCTGGACAGCCATCTGTCAGGTATGTTTGAAGGTGGATTCCTCCATTGAGCAGGGGGTTGGACTCGATGGCCTTATAAGCTCCTTCCAACTTTACTATTCTGTGATTCTATGAAATGACCTAGGGGCAAACTTGAATTGGGTATATGGTCAGCCAACTTAAGTATTAGAACAAGAGTTGGCAAAAATGTTGACCCAAATTACTTCCAGCCCTACAACAGTGGCAGCTTTGGGGGGGGGGGCAGCCCCAAAGCCTAGAGGTCTTGGCGACCAACAATGACAGGGTCCCATGCTCAATGATGGACAACTCATAAATATAGCAGAAATACAGCTGGTTGACTGGGCCTCAGCTGACAAAACTAGCACGATCTTTAAAAAAAATCATAGAAACTAGAGGGTTTGAGAAATTGCTCTGATTTTTTTTCACAAATGACTATCCAGATCCCATCTTTAATGTCCCACAAGTTTCAAATTTTTATTTGATACGATTAACCTCCAATATAGTCAGATCAGAATTTTTTAAAAGTGATTTCTGGGAAGGACATGGGGTTTCTGAGGGCCTTGACTCTTCCAGAGGAGGGAGGGAGATGAGTTCATGTGTTGACATATTTCTGAGCTACTTATCTGTTTAGTACCAGCCGAGAGAAACAGGTGCTCCAACTAATGAGCAAGCTCCTAACGACTTTCAGCTGAAAAACCGTTAGGGAGGATTGGTTTCCCAGGCTGTGGGGGGAGGAGGGCTGTTGGGGGAAAAGATTGAAAAACGAAGGCCTGTGACGGTTGGTTCATCTCTCTTCGGACCCAGGCATGGTGAAGAGCTGATCTCCGTCCGGCCGGATTCAGCCGGGTGTTAGATAGATTTTTATTGTTTTACAAGCCTGCTCGGTTTGGGGTTGCTTAGCACTTTTAAGAGTGTGCTTGATTGATTGGGGACCCAATTGTTTTATGACTTGTGCCTTTCTGTGCTGCTACCCTTATCTACCTCATACCTCTCTCACCCCCCCTTCCCTTTCCCAACATCCTTTCCCTGCTTTGACTTTCTGCTGGGTTGAGGAGGTGTGCTTTGACCAAGGCCTTAACTTAGGATAGTGTGTAAATAAACTTGCTTTGGTCCTTAACTTTCGGTGTGGTTATTTCAAGCGTTGGCTCAAGCCAGTTTTGGCTGGGGAACCGGGTGGTGGGACGGGATTTGTCCGCCACGGCAGGGAAACGTTTGTTTATGTTTTCTTGACATGGTGATCAGCAGGTGGGATTTATGAGCCAGGCTTGAGAAATAACATTGAGAACAGTCGATGCTACGGGGTGTAAATTCTCGGAGGCTTCCTTAAACTGACTGGGAGTAGTTAGGGATGCCAGGAGACAAGGAGACACCCGTGCCGGGTCCGCGTTGGGGACGCGCAACAATGCAGACGCCGCTAGCAGAAGCAGAACTCACAGTTCGCTGGGAGGGCGATGAAGGATTAATAGCTGCCCAGCTGAGTGAGGCTACGCTGGAGGAGGAAGAAGCTAAAGGCTCCACTTCAGGGGCTGCCGGGGAGGTTGACCCCAGTCCCAGCCCGATCGTTCCAGACTCGGTGGCTGGCTCCCCAATGGTTCAGCCACTAGACAGTGACAGTGGCAGTGACCAGGGGGAAAGCAGCATGGAGGAATGGAAGCAGGCTATGCAAGACCTGATGAGGCAGCAGCGATGAGCTCAGAAACAGCATCTGGAAACGGTGAAGCTGCAGGCAGAGACCTATAAATTACAGCTCCAGGTTCAAGAGCAGCGCTCCGGGATTAAGGGCGGACGTCTTGACAGAAAACTTTTCCCCACCTATAAGGAAGGACAAGACGTTTTGGCTTTCTTCACCCTGTTTGAGCTGGCCTGTGAGGACCAGGAGGTCAACCCGACCCAACGGATGGCCATTCTTCGGGCTCAGGTCAGTGGGGATCTAGCTGACTTAATGGGAACTGTGCCTCGGTGGGAGGCTAATGACTATGAAAAATTCAAAGAGACAGTGAGGCTGCGTTTTGCCCTCTCTGCCGAGAATTGCCGGCAGAAGTTCCGGGCAGTGAAAGCAGGGCCCCAGGAAGGATTTATGGCTTTAGCCGCTCGAGTGGAGAAATCTCTGGATTTAGGGGTGGAAGTGGTGGGGGCCACTAAAGCAGCCCAGTATCATGAAATGTTTGCTATGGAACAATTTTTTGTGGCTATGCCTGAGGAGCTGGCAGCTTTGGTCAATGATCATCGTCCCACGTCTTTGCGAGAAGCGGCGCTGCTGGCTGACCAGATGGGAGTTTACCGAAGGCGGGAAACAGCTAAGCCGGCTTGGCCGAAGAAGGGGGGAACCCCCGCAGGAGGAAGTGGGATTCCTACAGCCACGGGAAAGGCGAGCGGAGTTGGGCCGTGGCCGGTGCAGAGAGAGAAGAAGGGAGGAGAAATCGCTCCCAGACTAACTTCAACCCCCTCCACCTCCTCCGGATGTTATTATTGTAAGGAAGAGGGGCATTTCAAACGACAGTGCCCGAAACTACAAGAGAAGAAAACATGGGAAAGCACTCCCAGGGTGGGAGCGATTGAGCTACAGGCACCTTCCGGCCAAGCAGCTGGGGCATCAGACTGGGAAAACAGTGAAGGGCCATCCAGTGGGGAGGAGGAGACCCCTCTCCCAGCTACAGTGAGGCCAGTTCGCCGACAGCGCTCAACGTCTCGCCAGGCCCGAGAGAGTCGTGGGGCCAAGGAAGGGGCATTGTTGGGGCTTGTCCAGCCAGGCCAGGTCCAGTGGAGCCAGCTTCAGTTCTGTGAGTCTATTACCCTTAATGGGAAGGTGTGCCAAGGGTGGAGGGACTCGGGAGCTTCGCTCTCTGCCGTGGACAAAAGATACGTACGGCCTAATCAAATCTTAAAGGGCCAGACTTTTACAGTCACTCCCTATAGTTCCCCCCTATCACGTTACCTCTGGCCCGGATTCCCACGGAATATCAAGGATGGAAAGGGGACATGATTTTCTTGGTTCATAGCAACTCTCTTCGGCCCATTTTGTTGAGAAATGACTTGGCTTATTTAGCGGCCACTAGGGGAGCAGTTACTCGGAGTCAGTCGACTGCCCAATCTCCTACCTCTCTGAGTGAGCCGGGGGAGATGAAAGGAGGGGAAGAGGCCCGGGAACCGGTGGGTTCCGGACCCAGTGAGGGACTAGAAGAGAACCAAGAGGAACCTTCGGTCCCATCAGAGATAACCCCAGCCACCCCTAACTCTGCCTTTAAGGCAGCTCAGTGTGACGACGACTCCCTTCAGGAATGTCGCGAAGAGGCCGAGAAAGGAGTTGTAGCCGTGACCCCCCAACACCCAGTTCGATTCTTCTGGCAAGATGGAGTCCTTTACCGAGAGTTTGCCCCTAAAGGCCTGGAGCAACCCTGGAGGGTGTGCCGACAATTGGTGGTGCCCCGTGGCTTTCGAGAGCCTGTTCTCCAGCTGGCCCACGCTATGGCTTGGGGAGGCCATTTGGGGCGGAAGCGCACTTTAAACCGCATCTCTAAAGAGTTTTATTGGCCTTTGGTGGCTCAAGCAGTAAAGGATTACTGTCGTTCTTGCGATGTCTGCCAGAGAGTGGGATTCAACAGAGACCACCCCAATGCCCCATTACAACCCTTACCAATTGTGGAGACACTGTTTGAACGTATTGGACTAGACGTGTTGGGCCCATTCAATCCCCCTACGCGATCCGGCAAGCGGTTTGTGTTAACGGTTATTGATTTTGCTACCCGCTATGCCGAGGCGGTTCCGTTGTCGTCCATCACTGCCCCCATGCTAGCTAAAGCTATGTTGTCTATTTGTGCCCGCCTAGGAATGCCCCGGGGTGTCCTATCGGATCGCGGACCAGGGTTTGTGTCCCAACTGTTCCAGAAGATGTGGGAGCTTGGCGGAGTGGAACATTCCTTTTCAGTGCCCTATCATCATCAGACTAACGGCCTGGTGGAACGTTTGAACCAAACTTTGGGAAAAATGATCCGGGCCTATGCGGTGGACCATCCTGCAGACTGGGATCAAGGGTTACCCTTATTGTTATTTGCTTATAGAGACGCTCCTCAGGAGAGTCTAGGATTTTCACCTAATGAGTTGATGTTTGGGAGGGAGATTCGGGGACCCCTGTGGCAGGAATTTGAGTCCCCCAGGGAGGCCTATGACTCCCTCTTATGAGAAAGGGGTCATTTATTGTCACAGATCTCTTATGAGAAAGATCTTTACTCTAATTCTTTATAATGCTTTGATACAGTAACTGGCCTATATGTAGACTAGGGATGAACAACCTTAAGATGGGGAAGGGACCTCCCATAGATCAGTGACTTCCCACCCAATAACTACAAAGGAGTTATATTCATGCGAGCAACTATACTCAGTTACAGTGGAGACCAAAGATACTCACATATTGGTTTCTTTAAAAGGTATGTTTATTGAAGAAGACACATCAGCTGAGGGAGCCAGAGATAGACCTCTGACTGAATTAAGTATATAGGGTATCACTCTTATATAGGAAACTGGAAACATCAGAATTAGCATATCTAGCTTTTTGTACAGAATCACCTTTGTACCAGGGGAAAGTTTACAATAATACAGGGTAGCACAGAAGAATGATGTAACTTGTCTCTAAGTCAAAACAGAGAAAGGCACCACATATGAATGATGGAGGTCAAGATAACCTAAAACAATACAGGCTGCATATAGTTGCTAGTGGACCAAAGTTCATTATGATGAGGCTCAACACATCTAGCTAGTACATTGCTGGTTCTATCTTACAGGAGAACAGATACATGGTTTTATTAGAAGCATGAAATCAATATTAGTTTCTCAATCATTTAAATGTTGTTATCACTAGCTATTGTTATGATCATACCTGAAATATTCCTGCAACACCCCTCACTCTGTTGCAAGAGGAATGGGAAGGACCCATGACCAAGACTTCTCCCTCAGTGGTGACTTTTATGCGCAACCTCCAGCGGACGCTGCAAGGGGTTCAAGAAGCGGCCAGGGAACATCTTAGTCAGCCTCAGGCAACTCAACAAGCCTGGTATGATCGGAAGGCCCGGGTGCGGGTGTTTCAACCCGGGGATCAGGTTTTGGTGTTAAAGCAACTTAAACCAGACAAATTGGCTCTAAAGTGGGAGTGACCTATGGTGGTGAAGCAGAGGGTGGGGGAAGTAAATTACCTCCTGGATTTTCCTGATACCCCCCGGCAACCCAAGGTGTTTCATGTAAATATGTTGAAACTGTACGTTGATCGCCAGAATTTTGTGTTTGGAATCCAACCGGAGTCAGAAGAGATCGGAGAACCTTTAGACCTCCTAGCAGAGTTCCAGCAACAAGGGGGGTTGGAGCAAGTGATTCTCCTGTCGACTCTTACTCCAGAGCAACAGAAGGGGTTTTAACCTTTATTGAAGGAGTTTGAGAGCCTGTTTTCCACCACCCCAGGTAGAACCTCCTGGGCTCAGCTCTCTATTCAAACAGGGATGCATCCTCCTATTCGTTCTTGCCCTTACAGGGCGACTGGGACTCAAGCCGCTACGATTGAGCGGGAGTTGCAGGCCATGCAGGATCTAGGGGTGATTCGGCCTTCTAACAGTTCTTGGTCCTCTCCCATGGTGTTGGTGGGTAAGCCCAATGGGGAGATACGCTTTTGTGTGGACTTTAGAAGGGTCAACTCGTTGACCCAGTTGGATCCCTACCCTATGCCCCGGTCTGATCATTTAATAGAACAGTTAGGAGGCGCCAAATTCATTACTATCCTAGATTTGACCAAGGGTTACTGGCAAGTGCCCTTGGATGAGGATGCCATACCGAAGTCGGCCTTTGTGACGCACAAAGGGTTGTTTGAGTTCACGGTACTCCCGTTTGGATTGAAGAACGCTCCGTCTACCTTCATGAGGATGATGGACAGGCTCCTGAATGGGTTGGGGGCCTTTGCCTGCGCCTATTTGGATGATTTGGCTATTTTTTCGCAGACATGGGAGGAACACCTGGAGCATGTGGCAGGTGTTTGATCGCTTGCGGGAGGCTGGTTTAAAAGTGAAGGCCTCCAAATGTCAATTTGGGTTGGGGGAAGTGGTTTACCTGGGACATAGGGTGGGAGGAGGCCAGATCAAGCCTTTACAGGCCAAGGTAGAGTCTATTCGAAACTGGCCTATTCCTCACACCAAGAAGCAAGTTCAGTCTTTCTTGGGCCTGGCCGGATACTATCGACGCTTTGTTCCTCATTTTAGCGCGTTGGCTGCCCCCTTGACGGATTTGTGTAAGAAGCGGTGCCCAGTACAAGTGAGGTGGACGGGGGAGTGCCAACAGGCCTTTGACTCCTTGAAAGGTCAGATGATGGCTGCTCCCATTTTGCGAGCCCCAGATTTCGACTTGCCTTTCACCCTCCAGACCGATGCTTCCGAAACAGGGTTGGGGGCAGTGTTGCTTCAAGAAGGTTCCGATCATCAGCTTCATCCAGTGGCCTATCTGAGTAAGAAACTGCTGCCTCGAGAGAAGAATTTAGCCACCGTCGAGAAAGAGTGCTTGGCCATTGTGTGGGCATTGGGGAAATTACGCCCGTATTTGTGGGGACGCCATTTCCATCTGCAAACTGATCATTCCCCTTTGTGTTGGCTGGCCAAAGTGAAGGGGTCAAATGGGAAGCTACTTCGGTGGAGTTTGGCCCTTCAGGACTTTGATTTTACTGTGACTCATATCAAGGGACGAGACAATGTACTGGCGGATGGGTTGTCCCGGGCCTATTCGAACTAGGTCGGGTGGGGAGGAGACCCTTGAGACAGCCCTGCTGGAGAGATGAAGAACTTGGAGGTAAACCCCCAAGTTTCATCTCCTTAAAGGGGGAGATGTGAAGGACATGGGGTTTCTGAGGGCCTTGACGCTTCCAAAGGAGGGAGGGAGATGAGTTCATGTGTTGACATATTTCTGAGCTACTTATCTGTTTAGTACCAGCCGAGAGAAACAGGTGCTCCAACTAACGAGCAAGCTCCTAACGACTTTCAGCTGAAAAACCGTTAGGGAGGATTGGTTTCCCAGGCTGTGGGGGGAGGAGGGCTGTTGGGGGAAAAGATTGAAAAACGAAGGCCTGTGACGGTTGGTTCATCTCTCTTCGGACCCAGGCATGGTGAAGAGCTGATCTCCGTCTGGCCGGATTCAGCCGGGTGTTAGATAGATTTTTATTGTTTTACAAGCCTGCTCGGTTTGGGGTTGCTTAGCACTTTTAAGAGTGTGCTTGATTGATTGGGGACCCAATTGTTTTATGACTTGTGCCTTTCTGTGCTGCTACCCTTATCTACCTCATACCTCTCTCACCCCCCCCCTTCCCTTTCCCAACATCCTTTCCCTGCTTTGACTTTCTGCTGGGTTGAGGAGGTGTGCTTTGACCAAGGCCTTAACTTAGGATAGTGTGTAAATAAACTTGCTTTGGTCCTTAACTTTTGGTGTGGTTATTTCAAGCGTTGGCTCAAGCCAGTGTTGGCTGGGGAACCGGGTGGTGGGACGGGATTTGTCCGCCACGGCAGGGAAATGTTTGTTTACGTTTTCTTGACAATTTCCGATAACGATATGATACGATAATTTCAGCCGTGCACACCCCTACTGAGTAGGCATGCATAGGATTGTATAAGTGAGCAATATTTATCCCCTTCTACTTCCAACCTGTGTCCCAACCCCCCACTATTTTTATTCAGGCTTTCTTTTCATAGGAACATAGGCAGCAGCTTCATAATGAGTCAAAAAGGGGGGGGGGGGTTACAATTCTCATAAGTCCATGAAGGGTGGGTTACTCCCTACCATTTCTCTGTTGCAATGTTCTGCTTACCTGCTCATCCACAGAGTCGACACAAGTAATTGTTCCAGTTTGATTCACACAATACTGTCTTGCATCCGGCCACGTGAGTAAGGTCCTTTCAAATAAATAGATGGCCCCTTTATACTGAGTCCAGTCTAGACGAAGCTTCTTAGTAATGTCCCCTATTACACAAATCAAGAGAGTGCAAGAGAGAGAGAGAGAGAAAGAGACAAAGAATAAGAGAGGGGAACTTAGTAGAAAATAGCTTGAAGGGGTGGGTGTGGGTGGGTGTTTGCATGTGCAGGTGAGTTTGCTCCTTTAAGACCAAAGTTAAGGCAATCTCATGTTGGTTCAAGCACTTCTGATGCCTTCACAGACATGCCCCATGATCAGTAAGGATGCTGTGCAACATCACAAATTGTGTTCGTTTGGAACGTGCCTTCCGTGCACCCCCACTTTTTCTGGGTCTTTCAGGCCCAAATCCAGATGGGGAGGACGGAGCGCCTGGGACCAGCAAGATGACCCACGTTGTTCTGGCCCTGTATTGCCTTATGAAACACCTGAGCCTAGCTACATTGCACGTGGAATCC
This sequence comes from Anniella stebbinsi, assembly GCA_029215795.1. Lineage (NCBI taxonomy): Eukaryota > Metazoa > Chordata > Lepidosauria > Squamata > Anniellidae > Anniella > Anniella stebbinsi. The sequence goes on from JARDYH010000052.1 coordinate 64,846, forward strand.
TCCCGTGAGTTGACCCACACCTCTTTGTTGCACAGCACAGCCTCATGACTGTACTTGGGGCACGTCTGTTCTGGCATCAACCGAAGCTCAATGGAAATTTATAATTACGGTGTTCTGAAAAAACAAAAGTTAAACCGAAACTAATAAACAAACCACAAACAAATCAGTCACTGAGAAGATGTGTACCAATGACCTCATCCCTGTCTGTTCAAAACTGCAGCTCCTGGCTTACCTGGGGAGCAAGGTTGGGGTGGTGCTTGTTCCCAGTGATGTGGAACAGAGTAGTGGGAGAAGAAGGTGGCCATGTTGCCATGGGTGAGCTGAGCACTCAGCTGCTTGGGAGGCCGGGAAGCTACATTGGCTTGGTGGGGGGTTGACTAGAAGACTGGATGGAAAACTGTCTCCTCCTGGTCCACCAAGGGCCTATAAGGGCCAGGTTTCCTAAATCGCTTTGGCACTGTTGCCCCTAACTTCCCACCCACTCCAAGGTAACTAATTTCATGGGATGGAGTATGGTTAACCACCAGTTCTTGGGTATGGGAAGGATTTTTATCTGCACGCAGATTGGCACCACGGTGTAGAGGTTCTACCTTCCTCATAGCAAAAATATTAACCTAGTGGGGATATATGTTAGATTTCCAAGGCTTGATGAGTACAAGTGCAGGGTTGTTACAAAATGTTTCATTCTTTGTTACGACTATGTAGGCATGGAAGGCATTGGGCTGGATCCATTTGTAAGGGGAGTGGGATGGAAATCCCCTTTACTCCATTATGGGAGGGGGGTCTGTTTAAAGGACCTTAGTAGGTGGCATCTAGACTAAGATCAGTATGGGACTGCAAGTCAGTCACACCCCAGGGTGGCAGAAAGGGTCTCACTTTACCAGTCCATGCTCTGATTTGTTCCCCAGCCCCCTGCCCCCCCACCAATGACTCTATTATGTGAGCTACGATGGAAGGATCGGATCGGACAGCAAGCAGGCGGTTTGGTTGGTGGATTCATGCCCCATGCTCCCACCAATTTCTGAGCTGAAATTAATAAAAGCTGTGCCCAAATATTATATATTTTTGCATGTGCCAGGAGACTAGAAGCAAGCCTTAAATCCTGAATCTACTTGACACCTCCCATGTGGGGCCTCACCTGGTAGAACAGTGGCCCTCAAGTGTGTTTACAAACCATCATTCTTAGCCACACACTGGTTGAGCTGTTCCCAGAGTTCCATCTTGTGTGGGTGGGCTAGAGCAAGTTGTTGTGATCCTTCCCCAGCAAGTCACGAGCCAAGCTTTGGATACTGGGCAGTGTAGAAATGGAAGAAACCAACCAACCAACCACAAAGCAGGGCAGCAGGCATCTCAGCACCTCACACAGCACATTCTCCCCTCTCTCTCAGACTTAGCTGTTGCTCGAAGCAGAGCCCATGGCACCTGGTGCTTTTTAACACCTACATCTGTAACCACTGGCAGAGATCCTTCAGAGATATGGAGATGGGCTTTCATCAATATGCAGATGATGCCCAGCTCTGCAACTCCGTGTTCAGGACATCCCACCCAGGGGAGGTTGCTCAAAAGTGGTAATGCCTGGAGTCAGTGATGAGCCGGATGAGGTAAACACATTCAGTCAGGTGATACTGGTCAGGAGTCTTTCTGGTCCAGGGATTGGTATTTTAGCCTGTTCTGTGTGGGGTTGCATATCTTTTGAAACATCAGGCTCACCATTTGGGGAGTGCTCTTGGACATGGCGGTTTGTGGGGTGATTGATTACTTAGGTGAGGGGTGCTGCATCTCAGAAGCAGCTTGAGCTTCAGCTAGAATCCCAGATGCACAGACAGCAGGGCCCCTTCAAGAAGTTTCCTGACTCCTAACTGAGCAGAGCAGAGAAGAGGAAGCAGCCCCTGCTGGACTAGAAGGAATATAAGGAAGAGACCTCTCAGAGAGTGAGCGATCAGAGCAAGTGAACAGGGAGAGCAAACAGGAGTTTGTCAGGGGGAGTTCGACAGGGGAGGTCAAGGGGTAGGTCCATAACAAAATTCCAACACAATCAGAAGGCAGAAACAAAACAGAAATGGAGACTCTGGATGGAAAGGAGTCTCTAGTGGTGGTGACCTGCAATGTGTGTGCAATGTTCGTGTTCCTGCCTGAGATCAACATGGCGTACACCTGCAACAAGTGCAAGCTGGTTGCACTATTGGAAGAAAAAGTGAGAGTACTGAAGCGGCAAGTGCCCACCCTCCAAGGAATAAGAGAAGGCGAAGAGTTCTTAGACAGAACGGCGGTGGAACTGCAACAGCAACAAGAAGGGCAAGAAATTGAAGAGCAACAACAAGCCGAATCAGAAGTGGAGAGTGCTGAGATGAGGAAAGCCAACAAAGAGGGAACAGCTTGGAAAAGGGTGACAGTGAGGAGCAGAAGAACTAGAAAACACTCTGCACCAATGGAATCATTAGAGTTATGCAGCTGCTTTCAGCTACTGGAGGATGAGACTGGAGGACAGCCTGCAGCGAAGAAGTACAGGAGACCCCATGCAACAGTGAGCAAGAGGCAGAAGGTCAATCGACCAAGAAGAAGAGAAGAGTAGTCATTGTGGGAGACACTCTGCTGTGGGGATTGAAACCCAAGTATGTCATGAAGACCCACAGACTCGCCAGGTATGCTGTCTCCCTGGAGCACAGATTAGAGATGTGACAGAAGGGTTGCCAAAGCTCATCAAGCCCACTGACACATATCCTTTTCTTCTCATCCATGTGGGAACACCTACTTTCTTTGAACAAGTTCAAATCTCCAGGGCCCAATGAACTGCATCCTAGAGTGATAAAGGAGCTGGCAGAAGAACGCTTAGAACCACTCTCTATTATCTTTGCGAAATCATGGAAGACGGGTGAAGTGCCGGACGACTGGAGGAGGGCTAATGTTGTCCCTATCTTCAAAAAGGGCAAAAAGGAGGAACCTGGGAACTACAGACCAGTCAGTCTGACATCCATCCCTGGGAAAATTTTGGAGCAGATTATAAAGACGTCAATCTGTAAGCACCTTGAAAACAGTGCAATGATTACTAGAAGCCAGCATGGATTTGTCAAGAACAAATCCTGTAAGACTGATCTGATCTCATATTTTGATTGGTTAACCTCCCTTGTGGACTGTGAGAATGCTTATATCTTGACTTCAGCAAAGCTTTTGACAAAGTGCCCCATGACATTCTGATTAACAAACTAGAGTGAGCTAGATGGAACAACTATTAGGTGGATCCACAGTTGGCTACAGAATCGGACTCAAAGAGTGCTTATCAATAGTACCTTTTCACGCTGGGGGGAAGTAATGTGTGGGGTACCACAGGGCTCAGTCCTGGACCCAGTGCTCTTCAACATTTTTAGTAATGATTTGGATGAGGAGGTGCAGGGAATGCTTATCAAATTTGCAGACGACACAAAATTGGGTGGGATCTCTAATGCCCTGGAAGACAGAAAGAAACTCCAAAGTGATCTTGATAGGGGATGTGTGTCTCCAATGGAGACTTCTGGTCGGCAGCTGGCTCAGCATTTTCAGTTGTTTTGAGCTCTGGAGCTTATTTTTAGTTTACTATTTTGAAGACTTGTTTGAGGTGTTTTAATTGCCCCAAATACCTACATTTTGCTGAACTGCTGTAAGAAGTTGCTGTAAGAAGTTGCTGTAAGCAGTTGCATTTTATCAGTAAGTTTTGTTTTATTCCTTTTTGAGGATTTAATCAACAGGCTGGGGCCTTATCTGTTTTAGCTGCTGTGAGCCCACATTTATAGTGGGAGTCACCTTTTGCTTCAGCACTCTTATACACTTTTAGCTGCCTATGTTTTATGTTTTATTTCCAAGCTGCGGAGCCATTTGAGTCCTGTTGTCCTTCAAGAAGTATTTTTTCAGGATTGGTTCCCCCTTCCCTCTGATTCTCAAGCAACACAGTCTCTTAACTTACCGATTGCAAGTTTCAATTCACTGTTTTTTTATGGCCCATGTGGCAAATTCATCTGCTAACTTCTGAGTTTCTTGTAGTATCTCCTCGTCTGAAAGATTTGCAACAGATTGTTTCAGTGGGATCATAAACAGCCATCAGAATATATATTCTTACAATCCATTGACAACATCTTAGCCCATTCTAGAATGAAACAAGAAGAGCAACTAAGACATGGGGCCATGCAGAAAGGCACCGTCATAGTTCTCAATGGCTTGGACCTTCAAGGGCAGAAAGCAGGCTTAGTTCCCATCCCTTTGATGATTCCTATCAGGAAATATGGTTGCAGTGAATGTAAACTGTGTCCTTCTCCCCTGACACTGTGTGGCTTTTGCCTCATAGCCTCTTGAAAAGATGGTGGGGTATGTATCTCTGTGAGGAGGACACAGGGATAATACATTGCACGCCCCAAAGGGCCCTTGCACTGTACATGGCCAGCATTGCATGTGGCCCTTTGCCTTGCTGGGTCTCCCACATGGACGTTTTGTACTCAATGACAACGATTGTCCCCCATGTGGCTCTTCTGGAACCCTGGATTCCCTTAGTTGACCTGGTCCCATTGCTGACACACTCATACTCCTTGAACGGTTTCCTGCTCCCCACCCTCCCTCCCTCCCTCCCTCCCTCCATAACGTTGGTGGTGTAGATCTCCTTTCTCCAACTTCTTTCTCATCTGATGTTGTGATTTTATTAGGACGTACGCCTCTGGGGCAAGGATTCTCTGTTTTATTGTTTTACCCTGTACACTGTCATGTGCGTTGCTGGCACTATCTAAACAAAGAAATAATCAAAAAGCATGTGCAAAGCAGCCCATTCTAATCCCACAAAGAATCCAGAAACAGATGCTCCGGTAAAGGTGCAGGATAAAAGCATTGGGTAGAGAAGCCCAATATCTTTATTCATTTATTTGTTCTTCCATTTTCATTTCTTACATTTTTAACCCACCTTTTTTCCTGCCGAAGGAACCCAAGGTAGCGTACATAATCCTCCTCCTCTCCATTTTATCCTCACACCAACAACTACCTTGTGAGGTAGGTTGGAGCGAGAGTCTGTGACTGGCACAAAGTCACCCAGTGAGCTTCCACTGCAGAGTGGGGACTAGAACCCGGATCTCCTGACTGCCAGTCCAGCACTCCAGCCACTACACCACACTGGCTCCCAATATCTTATTGATCTGTATCCTATCATTTTGTTTGATTGAGACTCTGTGTTCATTATGGTATTACTGTGTATATTGAATGTCACATACATAAGAATGTAAGAAGAGTCATGGTGGATCAGACCAATCTAGTCCAGCATTCTGTTCACACAGTGTCCAGCTGTGTTTTGGATGAATATTGTAAATTAGGTGGGAGGAGAGTGGAAGAACTTTTAGAAATGGCTGATTAACTCTTTCTGTCCCCCCAGTGCTATTCCACAGCAACCCACCTTCCAAGGGCGTCTCTTCCATGAAACAAGAAACATGTTCTGCTGCAGAGAAATGAACCCAGATAGTGTGGGAAGAAAGTTTTTCCTGAGCATAATGACTGTTAACTCCTTGCTTACCAGTCATAACGTCTAGCAGTGGTTCCCTTTTGATCATGAAGTTCCTGATCTTCAAAACTGCTTCCGCGATTATGATTCTTTTTTCATATTCAGCCTTATCTAAATGTTGGGGGGGGGGGGATTCATGGTATTCTGCTACTCTGGTTTGATGCCAGGGATGGGGGAAAGCATTTCTCTATTCCCGCCCCCACCAAAGAAGGGCTGGACGTGATTTTGAATCAAGGCTCAGTGTGTCTTATTCATGGAGCCTCTTTTAAATGTCATGGCTCAGCCCCAAGAAGACAGCGCCTCATTCTTATTTTTCTAGGGTCCTTCACATCCAGGCCCAATTAATACAGAGTCACTTTCTGAGATGTTTCAGTTCAAAATTGGATGTTCATCATTTCCGATTTCCTTCTTCCATGGGGCATTTTGCAGGCTTGTGTAGCGTACACCTGGGGGCAGGTGTCAGCAGGAGAGACCACACTACTTTGTACATATGTGGGCAGAGACCCGCAACTGAATGACATTTCATCATCAAGTATCCGGCAAAGGAGAGAATTGGGAAGGCAGGGGGAAGAGAAGTAAGTCCAACTGACAACAATGTGATTTACTCCCAAGTAGACATGCTTCCCTGGCATTTTCATCTATGTTTCAGATTTTTTAAATTTAATATGTATTTATATATTGAAATGTTTTCATATTGAAACCTATCTAATTTTATTTTTAACTTTTGTATATTTCCATTTATAGCTTTTAACTGTATATGTTTTGATTTTGTAGAGCCGCCTTGAGGCCCAGTATTGGGCAAAAGGTGGGATACAAATAAAGAAAATAATAAGAATAAGAATAAGAATAATAACAATTCTCAGCTCATTCCACTGATCAGAGCCAGGTGAGATGTATGTGTTATTCACACATCCCCAAGTCCAATGCAGGCAATGAGCAGAGGGAATGAGCAGAGTCACCCCGAAAGCGATTCCCCATTCCCCACCCTTCTCTCCCAATTCCAGTGCTGAGCAGGTGCAATTGAAGACAATGTGACTTACTTCCGGGTGGAGGAAAATAGACTCTACAAGGAAGGGGTTAACTTCTCTCCTCCGGAGGGTCCACCCTTCACCGGATTCAATTTTCCTCCCCCCAGGCAGCACTGAACTGCAAGTTTAGGACACACTGGCTCCCCAAATGCAGTAAATTTGGGGACTCAGTAAATTGTGCTAATGCTAGAAGCCCCTGAGCCAAGATGGGGTAAAATATGGCCTCCAAACCAAAGCGGAGGATGCTGTTTGTCTTTGCAGAAACATGATTGCACAAGCATCATGGGCAACTACTGGATATAACGGCTGTGACTTCCCAACAGATCTGGGATTCCCAACAGATCTGGGATTCACCCTGTAGCCACTGATAGTCTTCTCCTCCAGGAAGTCCTCCAACCCCCTTTTGAAGCCATCCAAATTTGTGGCCATCACTACATCTTGTAGTAGCCAATTCCATAGTGTAACTTTGTGCTGTGTGAAGAAGTCCTTCCTATTGTCTGTCCTGGACCTCCCAACAATTAGCTTCTTGGGATGACCCTGGATTGTCGTATTATGAGGGAGGAAAAAAATAGAGAGGAATCATATAGAAAGTACGTCTGACACTTTAAGAGAAGGAAGCGCTTGCCCAGAAAATGGAAAGGAACAGGAGTTGCAGTCTAGGGCCATTTCTACACCAGGGTTTTTGCCGGGATGGCCCCCGGCTGGTCTTTGTGCACCAATGGTGTGCATTAGGTACTTCCGGGATTGCCTCCCTCCCTCTACACCCCTTTAGTGTAGAAAGGGCCTAAAGCGAGACATAAGTTGGATGATCATGCCCTCTTTTCTCTCCCCCCCCACCCCCGTTCTTCAGATTGAAGTAAAGCCAGCGAGGATCATTTTGTGGGCTTATCTTTGCTAGACGAGTTGAACTTACAATGTAAATATGTCACAATTACAGCGGTCAACAGTAGTATGCACACCAGTACTCCAATAGCCATTGAAGTGCCAGTTCGCATGAAAGCTTTTATCTCAGTGAATAATGAACTTTCTGGAGGGACAAAAAGAAAGAAAGAAACTGCTTAAGTCCTTGGCAGCTGCCATCACATTCATAAATGTCTCATAAAGGTACATCTAGAGAAATATGCTTTAAAAGAGTGAGCAGGTCTATAGACCAGGTGGGATTATCTGACTTAAAACAAGACCATGTAATAAACTACTGAGATATTCCAAATATCGGAGAACACATGGTATCCTTCTGTCAGGAAACTCAATGTAAGACACAAACTCCTTCCTACTGACTGTTTTCTGTTCTTTAACCAATTGCTGATCCATAAGAGGGCTTCTCTTCTTATTCCGTGACTGCTAAGTGGCTGCTCAGGGCTTTTGTTGGGCTTACAGAAGCTTCTGGGCACAGGTAGCATTGCAGCCTTTCCTCCCCCCTCCCCCCTCCCCCCCTCGTGGTTCCAGACTCTTCCTGTCTTTCCATCAACACCTTCTTACTGTGCATTCCTCATCTTAACTACTTAAACAGGTGCAGTATACAGACCCTTAGCTTAGGTGAATTTTAAGTGTTTTATTGGTGTTTTATTGGTATTTTAATGATATATTGGTTTTATGTATTTTTAATCAGTTTTGTGTGTTTTATGATGATGTTGTTCCCAGCCTCGATCCGGAGGGAGAGGCGGGTAATAAATAAATTTATTATTATTATTATTATTATTATTATTATTATTATTATTCTAAGTTCAGCACCAGGAAGTGATGTTTGCAGGAGGAATCACAACTTGCGGGATAGGGAGAGTTAACTCTTTCCTCCTTACCTGCAACTCAGCCCCAATTACACACTACAATTAGGTTTATCAAAGCAATCCAATTATGACAATGCGGACCAGTCACTCGCCTCACTTAAGCCTTGGGACGTGGGGTCCTCCCTCAAGGAGAGTCTCATTGACTCTCCACCGTTGGACTTTGAATGCCTGCCTGCCTGCCTGCCTTCCAGCTGCTGGGCCACCTTCTGTGTCTGCCTGGTGCTTGCACAACCGTCCTGCGATGCGGACCAGTCACTCGCCTCGCTTAAGCCTTGGGACGTGGGGTCCTCCCTCAAGGAGAGTCTCATTGACTCTCCACCGTTGGACTTTGAATGCCTGCCTGCCTGCCTGCCTGCCTTCCAGCTGCTGGGCCACCTTCTGTGTCTGCCTGGTGCTTGCACAACCGTCCTGCGATGCGGACCAGTTGAATGTCTGCCTGCCTGCCTGCCTGCCTGCCTTCCAGCTGCTGTGCCTCCTTCTGTGTCTGCCTGGTGCTTGCACAACCGTCCTGCGATGTGAACCAGTTGAATGCCTGCCTGCCTGCCTGCCTTCCAGCTGCTGTGCCTCCTTCTGTGTCTGCCTGGTGCTTGCACAACCGTCCTGCGATGCGGACCAGTTGAATGCCTGCCTGCCTGCCTGCCTGCCTTCCAGCTGCTGTGCCTCCTTCTGTCTGCCTGGTGCATGCACAACCATCCTGCGATGCGGACCAGTCACTCGCCTCGCTTAAGCCTTGGGATGTGGGGTCCTCCCTCAAGGAGAGCCCCATTGAGTCTCCACCGTTGGACTTTGAATGTCTGCCTGCCTGCCTTCCAGCCTGCCTGCTGTTGCTGCCTTCCAGATTCTGCTGTGGAAGGAGAAATACTAGGGTGCTGCAAGAGACCATGTATTGCTTACTGGATTTGCTCTACATCAAAGCAGCCTTCTGGTTTTGAATTATGTGTTGGCCAAAGAAAAGAAATATCACTTCTTTTTCCTGCAAGATCCCTTCCAGACTAGGATCTCAATATAGTAACCCTGAGCTAGTACTCTAAGTGCACTTGGTGGCAGACTGATCCAACCAACACCTCTCTTGTCATGTAAATGTATGGGTCCCTAAAGCCATTTACAATCAGTTTACAAATGAATAAGTGTTTCCCCTCATTGTCTTAAACATTCATTGCCACACCAGGCAGGCAGGCAAACAAACACATAAATCCCATGTAAAATGCCATGAATAAACCTTTGTTTCCCACTAAAGTATTGCACCAAAGTTTCTCAAATTTTCAGCGTATGAGGGTCCATACGTTCTCTGTCATGTGTGCGAGTTACAGCTTTGTAGCTCATAAACAAACAAATAAATCCCATGTGAAATGCCATGAATAAACCTTCATTTCCCACTAAAATATTGCACCTATGTTTCTGAAATTTCACACAGATATCAAGCCAAGTGTTCCTTGTAATATGCCAAAGTTTCCTGTTTGTATCTTTAAAAATTAAAAAATGGGAGGCAAAACTGTATTTTACCCCACTACTACCCATTTTTCAAAAATTAATTGCCACACCAGGCAAGCAGCTACGTTTCCAAAATTTCACACACATGTGTCCCAAGGAACCACCTACAATCTGCTGAAGTTTCCTGTTTGTATCTTTAAAACTAAAAAAATGGGAGGCATAACTGTATTTACCCCACTACTATCCATTTTTCAAAAATTCATTGCCACACCATGCAAGCACCTACATTTTTGAAATTTCACACACATGGGTCCCAAGGTGCCACCTACAATGTGGCAAAGGTTTATGTGTGTAACTTTAAAATGACAAAGTTATAGGCATTCCTGGTTATTTATTAAAAAATTAATTGCCACAAACTGCATGCACCAATCTTTCTGAAATTTCTCACAGATAACTATCCCTAACAAGTCTACAATGTTCCCAAGTTTCATCCTTCTATCTTTAAAAATGAAAAAGTTATAGGCATTTTTGTAAAACAACAATACTTTGCTATGGGAAAAAGCATTCAAAATAGCGTCCGATCCGCCGATCTGATCCGATCCGGATTGGGCCTCGTCGGATCAGATCGGAGGTTGGTCGGATCGGATCGGATTGTTCCAATTTTGGGGCGGATCGGATTCGGATCGTGGATCGGATCCGATCCGATGCACACCCCTAGTCTAAAGAAGTATCTTTTCAATATACCTTTTTATTGTTTTGAATTGTGGTACACCACTTTGATGGCTTTACGATACATAAAGCAGTACATAAACATGAATGAATGAATGAATGAATGATGGCGTTCGTTCAAAACAAAGTAGACAAACATAATACAGATTTTCTATTATGGTTTATTAGATCTAATCTTCACTTCTCATGAGCAAACATGACTTCCCATCTTCTTTCTACTGAGCACTGGGAGTGAAGGGGTATGTGTGTGAGGAGGATCATTTTCAGAGGAGATGTAGAATCATAGAATAGTAGAGATGGAAGGGGCCTGTAAGGCCATGGAGTCCAACCCCCTGCTCAGCGCAGGAATCCACCTTAAAGCATCCCTGACAGATGGTTCTCCAGCTGCCTCTTGAAGGTCTCTAGGGTGGGAGAGGCCACTACTAGTGTTGGGTTGAATCCTGTCCCCTAGTTTTGGGCACTATCTCTCTCCCTGAGAAAGCATTAGGTTTTTATTTTGGTTTTTGCTTCTTCCACAGGGAGGGGGGAAATTCAGATAATTTTCTCCTTGGGGAGGGGGACAGGGTTTCCACATAACTTTTTAAAATGTAGCCAGTTGCTGAGGGGCCTTCTTATTTTTTTAGTTTTTCAAATAAGCACTCCCCTTTCAATCAGCATTTAGAGGAACCCAGCAGTTCTTAGTCACGGCCTATTGGAGACCATGTGACTTCACTCTCTCCAATATGCATTCAGGAAGAATTCCTAGCCTCCTGAAGATGCTGGGGGTGTTTTAAAAAATCGAAAAGAAAGATAGGCTGACCAAATAAAATCCAGGTCAGGGTTCATGTAACTTTAACAGTTGTAGAGAAAAGGGAATTTCAGCCAGTGTCATTTGTATGCAGTTAGTTCCTGGTGAAAATCACTCTTCATCACAACAGTTAAAGGTGCAGGCACTAGACTAGAGTGACCATATGCAAAAGTAGGCAGGGCCCCTGCAACTTTAACTGCTGTGATGAAGAGGGAATTTCACCAGGGACTAATTGTATACAAATGACACTGGCTGAAATTCCCTTTTCTCTACAACTGTTAAAGTTACATGGATTTTATCTGGTCACCCTAAAGAAAGAAGACACCTCAGCAATTGACTACCTTTAAAAAGGTATGAGGAAACCCTGTCCTCCTCCCCAAGGAGAAATTTCTCCCCTCTCTCAGCCTCTTTCACCAGAGTTTTTGTCCCCCCCCCCCCCGAAATGGCAAAAATGGAATTGTCAAAACTTTTGGTACCACACTACCCACTAATAGGCTGACCATACTGCACAACCAGCTGAGGCAGGGAGAAAATGGATGGAGGCACCACAGCGACCAAATGGTCAGTGCTGGGTGGGAAATGTCATGTATATGATGTTGCCTCATGCAATGACAGGCCAGTGGTTAACTGACCCAGTGTGGCTGAACCCACGTGGCAACAGCTCTCCAGGGTGTAGCTTTAAAAACACTTGGCTTAATGGCACATTTAGTTTAGCCCTTCGTATGTCACATATAATCAACCACCAGAAACAAACTTTCAAATTAACTCCAGGAGAAGATATAAAGCTCTTCAATTGTAACAAGAGGAGGTGGATCTCTCTGTATTCTACTGCATAGATTTCTTGTTAATGACACATGAATCATAAGTGCAGTGGATACAAACGTGCTAATCTTGATGGTCTATGCTGACACTGAGAACCAGTCAGAATCAGACTGGTTCATGCATGTTGACTTCAACAGCCCATCAACAGAAGGGATGTTGTTACAGAAATCAGAATTCTGCCCTCTTTCACCTGCCTTTGCTCTAACACAGTGGTGGGCAACTCATGGCCCTCTATTTTCACTCTGGGCGTGAGGGGTGGTGTGGATATGGGAGGGGTGGAAATTACCCCGTCATCATGGTCAGACCACTTCCTGGTGAAACTTGGTCTCACGGTGCCAGTCCCTCCCTGCAGGGGTGGGGGACCCATTAGGATGGTCCATCCTCAGAGACTTATAGAATTTGATAAATTCCTGAAAGTTCTGGGGGAGTGTTCAGTAGCTAGAGGCAGCAATTCTGTCGAGGCCCTTGCTGCGCTATGGAATAGTTAAGTGCGAAGGGCCATTGATGCAACCGCTCCTGAGTGCCTCCCTTGACATCATGGGGCTTTGCAGGCTCCCTGGTTTACTGAGGAGCTCCAGACAATGAAACATGTCAGAAGACAGCTGGAGGCTAAATGGTGTAAGACTCACCATGAAGGTGACCGAACACATGTAAGAGCATATAATCATGCCTACTGCATGGTGGGGAAGGCAGCAAAGAAGGCTTACTTTGCCACCTTCATTGCATCCCCAAGTAGTTGTCCAGCTGAGCTTTTTCGAGTGGTTCAGGGGTTACTCAGGTCAAACCCACCAAATCCAATACTGGAACCCTCGGAGGCTCGCTGTGATAAGTTTGCAAGGCACCATGAAGATAAAACCACTCACCTTCAGGCTGACTTGAACGCTGCTATTGCTTCAGTGTCTGTTGAGACGTCCAGTACATCATCTTATCCTGTTTGGTGGGATCAATTTCAGGTTTTCGAGCCTGAGGATGGTGGACAACACACTTACATCTGTTTGACTCACCACAGGCTCTCTTGACCCTTGCCCATCATGGACAGTGGGGTGTGACCTTGTTACTACTTCTTGATATCTCAGTGGCTTTTGATACCGTTGACCATGGTATCCTCCTGGAAAGCCACAGTGAGTTGGAAATTCGAGGCACTGTTCTACAGCGGCTTGACTCGTACTTGCAGGATCTGTTCCAGAGAACAGCACTGGGAGAACTGCAAGGCAGTTGAACTGTGGGGTGCCACAGGGCACCATCCTTTCCCCAATGTTATTTAATATCTATATGAAGACTTCGGGAACGATCATCAGGAGATTTGGGGCAAGATGTCACCAGTATGCTGATGACACCCAGCTCTATTTCTCTGTAACATCTGAATCAGGAGAGGCCACGCACATTCTGAACCAGTGACTGGATGAAGTTATGGCTTGGATGAGGGCCAATAAACTGAAGCTGAATCCCGATAAGACAGAGGCTCAATTCGGACGACACAATAAACAACTGGTGTGGGGGAAACAATCGTCAGTTGTTTTGACTATTGTGTCATCCGAATGCTGCCATAGTCAACTCAGTGCTGATCCTCATCCACACCACAGTTGATTATTTATTACCATGTTGTGTGGGGAGTATCCCCTAGGGTTAGGGTTAGGGTTAGTCAACCCACCATTGACTATCGTGTCATCCAAATTGAACCAGAGACTCCATGTGTTGGTGGTTCCCAGGTCCAGGAACTGGGGTATTTGACTGTTCTGGATGGGTTGCACTTCCTTTGAAGGAGCAGGTCCATAGTTTGGGAGTGGTCCTGGATCCATCTTTTTTACTGGAGACCTCGGAGTGCCCATTACCAACTTTGGTTGGTACACCAACTATGCCCTTTCCTTGATAGGGTTAGCTTAGCCACGGTCATCCAAGCATTGGCAACCTCACAATGCAGAATACGCTCTATGTGGGGCTGCTCTCATGTGTGGTTCAGAAGCCACAGCTAGTGCAGAAGGCACCCAGCTATGCTCACTTAACACCTGTGTTAAAAGAACTGCACTGGCTGCCTATTAACTACTGAGCCACATACAAGGCTCTGTTCCTGCCATATAAAGCCCTAAACAACATGGGACCAGGATACTTAGCAGACTGCCTTCTGTTATACACACCCAGGCAACCTTTAAAATCAGCAGAGGAGGTCTTTCTGGTCATTGCAACATGAACAGAATGTCGCCATGAAGTACCCAGACAGTGGGCCTTCTCTGTGGTGGCCCCCACCATTTGGAAAACCCTCTGCCGTGGAGTTTGAAAAGCATAAAATGTGGCATTTTAAAATGCCTTCTAAGACACACTTGTTCACCAAGGCTTTCTCTGGGCCGTAAGGAAACTAATTATGCCACTCCATTTTACTGCTCCTGTATTGTAGTTGGAAATGTATGCATGCTGTGTTTTAATGCTGTATTTTAATATTGCATTTTTAATATTGTATTTCTAATGCTGTGAAACGCTGAGAGATTGTATTCAATGGTATATAAATGTTACAAATAAGAAAAATAAATGTTTTGGGGTACAACTGCCATGACACCCCACCCCACCCCCACCATTGGCTATGATGGCTAAGTATGATGGGAATTGTAGGCCAAAACAACTAGAGAAGCTCAGGTTGACCACAAGTTCTGATGTCATAAGCTACTGCATGAAACATGTTATCTCCAGGATGACTCTCAAAATGGACATACTCAAGGTACACCAAACTCACAGGGAGAACAACGGCTTGAATTCTGGTACAGAGAGGGATGCTACCACACTCATCCAATATATGGTTTACTCCCAGAAGCAATAAGAAGATATTGTAGATAGTCGTATTAGACTCTACAATCAACTTATCACCAAAACAACTCAGAATATCTTTTCTGATCCTGATAGTCTAAAACGTTTATCAAGACAGAAAGATTTGTTGCATACAATGGGGGGGGGGGGAATTCTACGTTATAATTGCAAATAACGATAAAGTCAAACATGATGCCCATTAGGTTCACAGGACAACAAGAGGCTCTTCAAAAGGGAAGAACCTCTACAAAAGATGTTCATTGTAAGGAAAGTTATCAATATGAGGTTCATCAAAACTGAGCTGGCAGAAATTTTAAAAGTGATTTGAGGAAAGTAAAGAGAGACCAAGTCCAAATACTGGATGCTTGTGAATCTGATGACATCTTGGAATCTGAACAGTGGAATTCAACAAGCTCAGAGACAATTTTTATAGGGAAAATATTGAATCTGGGATCAATTGTGTGGGATCATTTGTGTGGGAGGGGGAAGATGTTAAAAGTATGTACCACATAACTAATGCTTGGGTTTAGTCAGGAAGATTGAAAAAGATCCTACCCTGGCAAGCATTCTCCAGACAACTGAGGAAATGGCTGAAGAATTCAGACCATTTTCAACTCATCAGCATGAACTGTTAACCAGCAAAGATGTCGGAATGATGTGGTAATTCCAGGAACTGGATACCAAATCATACCGAGAACTTTCCAGTATGTGTCCTGCACTCTGGGATGATCGAGAAGAGATCCTGGCCCTCCTCTGTGTGACAACTTTTCAAGTAATTGAAGAGTGCTATCACGTCTCCCCTCAGTCTTCTCTTCTCATGGTTAAACATGCCCAGTTCTTTCAGTCTCTCCTCATCTCCTAACGGATCATACAGTCACCCACTAAGGGCCTTTCAGACAAAAAAATGCCACAACATGGATTCGCAGGCATGGCATCATACACTAGACATGACAATAAGCTTTAAGGATCAGATGGATCTTGGACAGAAGCCCTAGGAGGCATGTGTGGAGGTGGGTCAAAGACCCAGCCAGAATAGATGTGGTCAGACAGAAGATGAATAAGGCTAGATGGTGCTTTGAAATTAACCATCAAGAACAGTGCAGGCCTAATGGCATCCACATATCTCACAAAGGCATCAATAGCTGGGTAGGAAGACAACCAGGATGGTATCATGAATTGCCTGCAGCCTGAAATGGTGGGATGGTAAGAGACATGAACACACACTGCCTCTTGTGGTGTGATAGGCATTGGGCTGGATCCATGGGGGGGATGATTGGGCTCCCTGCTCTCCCATGGTGGAGATTCCCAGAAGGGATCTTGGCAATGTGCCACCAAGACCAGACCAGCATGGGGGCTGTGAGCTGGCCACATCCAGGGTGGTGGAAAGAGGTTCACATTAGTGGTCTACACTGTGGTGAGCCTATGGCCCTGTCATCCACCCCCAGGGCACCTGGCATGTGGGCCAGGAAGGGGGAATCAGGCAGCAGGTGAGCTGGCTCATGACAGGATCCATGTCCTATGCCACTGCTAAGCTCATTAAGGTGAAAGTCAATAAAGTTGTGGCCAATGTATTATCACAGCTAAGTCTGGGTGCTTAATTCCTTCCTGACTCTTTGCCACCTCTTTGAGAGGGCTTTATGTCCTAAAAAGCAGCATAGACATGCCACAAATAGCAAATGAATATCATGGCAAACCATCACCCAGGACACGCTTGTCCACTATCTATTAATAAGAGCCCACACTCTCCGACTTGATTTCAGGAGATGTAAACAATGATGCTTGCATGCAATAATAGATTTCCCAAGGGGGTTGACATTGAAAGGAAAAAATATTCTTCCTTCTTCACTTCTAGACACTTCAATTAATGGCTTTGGCCAACTTTATTGCTGTTTGACGTCTAGGCTCTCCTTACAAACCCATTTTTTCAGTTCATGGCAGTTGGCATTGTTCCAGTTGTGCCCACTAGATGAAGGCTCTATGGAGGTGCAATCCTTCTTTGTTCCTCCGGCACGCTTGGAGTAGGTGGGATTCCCAGAAAACCAGTACCTGGATGGGATTGGGGGAGATGTTCATTATGCAGAAAAGGCAGGGAGGGGATAGGAGCAGCAAATGAAGAGTGACTTAAAGGGGTTTGAATGGGCTGTACCACTTTGGGCTGTAGGTAGAGACAGGATAACATTTTTAAGGTTACCTGAAAAGCTGTATTCTCCCATACGAGCCTGCCCATGCCTTGAGATCTTCGGGGGAAGCCCTTCTCTCGGTCCCACCACCATCATTGGTGGGAACGCGGGAGAGGGCCTCCTCGGTGGCTGCTCCAGCGCTCTGGAACTCCCTTCCCAGGGAAGCTAGACTGGCTCCCTCCTTGATGTGTTTCCGGACGCACGCAAAAACTTTCTTATTCTGGCAGACCTTTGGATAATAACGTGGACCCCCATCTATGTTTTAAGACTTTAAAATTTTAAGATGTGTTTTAAATGTTGAAATGTTTTCATATTGAAACCTATTTAATTATATTTTTAACTTTTGTATATCTCTTATTTACAACTTTTAACTTTATATGTTTTAATTTTGTAAAGACGCATTGCGCAAAAGGCAGGATACTAATAAAGTTGATACTACTACTACTAATAATAATAATAATAATAATAATTATGCTTTACCCACTACCAATTTATATATTTT
This sequence comes from Anniella stebbinsi, assembly GCA_029215795.1. Taxonomy (NCBI): domain Eukaryota; kingdom Metazoa; phylum Chordata; class Lepidosauria; order Squamata; family Anniellidae; genus Anniella; species Anniella stebbinsi. The sequence goes on from JARDYH010000052.1 coordinate 82,414, forward strand.
TTTAAAATCCTGCTAGCTGGGAAATGTAATAGGGTGGTCTGGGGGTGGGAGAAATGAACGCCTGTTCATTTCAATAGTGTTTGTACAGGAGTATATCTTCTGAGATTTTGCCCCCTGGCTCAGGTCTGTCTGCTTCTCCCTAAACAGATGCCCTTAAGGAGGCCTCAAATGTTGATTTGTATTAGAACCAGTGGATTAGTGGTAAATACAGAAGTACAGGCATGCATCGTGATGATCCCCGTGGCCACGCCTCCTAGGTGAGTCTGGGAAGTGGGGCAGCAGATGATGTCAGCATCCATGCTAATAAAGAAGCACAGGACTGGCCTTCCCTGAAGCAGCCTGATGCGGGTGCACCAGGCAGCCAAAGTTGGAAAGAGTGGCGGGAGTAGCACTCGCGGGCACACTCACCGCTTCTTGGTCCCGCAGGCCTCCTGGATGGCTCCCACCCAACCAGACTGCTTGTTTGGGCAGCTGACAGGCTATGCCCACCAGCTGTGCCCATATCCCTTGCTCCACCGGCCACCATTTTGCAAGAAATGATACAGGCATCGACATTCGGCAGCAGCATCTGCTGGAGGATAGGTTTGCAAACTCACTCTGCCAGTAATCTGGAGCCATCCGTCCATTCCCAGTTGCCTTCCTCATTTTCATCCGTAAGGCCAATCCAGACAGGCTCATCGAACTGAGAGGTGATGTAGTCCTGTGAAACGAGAAGAAACAGCCTCACTCGATGGAACTCCCTAAGTATGAGCATTGCGGCAGTAGAAAGACAGCCCCAGGACAGGGTGTGTGAATCCTCTGTACTTAAAAATAGCAAGTTCTGAACCCTTTGCTAAAGTCACCTCAATTGTGCGCTTCGAGAACTTGGGTCCTGTGATCTGAATGAGTAATGCGCACTCTTGTTTCTACCTTCAAAGAGAACTTTCCACACCAATGTCTCTGCCAAGGACCCCTTGCATATCAGACACACAGCCTCTCTGAATTGCAGAGGAGTCTGGGGCACATTTTAGGGTACACACTCCTTGGGACTCCACCCCACCTGTTAGGCTTCACCATCACCCCATGTGCAATGGAGGCTTGGACATATTCAACTCTCACCCGAGTAACACATTGCAAGGGAAGGTCAGTAGTGGGGATCTTATCTGCCACTTTTGTTCTTCTAAGAAGCCCCTCATAAGGTTCCATGATATCCCAGCCTAGTTTAGGACACAATTTGCAAAGCCCTGAATTAAAAGTATGGGGGAGCAGGGACTCTAGATACTATTGGGGGGGGGGGATAGGGAAGCAGCCATAATGGTACTTGCAAGTGATCACCAAATATTTACACAGGAGAGTAAAATTAACAAAAGTGCAGGTGAGTTTGGAAGCACTAAAGAGGATGAGGCAGCTTGTTTAAGAATTAGAAAGAGAAGGTCAAGAGGGTCAGATCTTTCCAGAATGCAGGGGGATTCACTCAAAGTGCACAATGAAAGAAGCTCTGCTAGAATGTATGCTACAGGTCAGGGAAGGTACCGTTAAGTCCAAGTGGTAAACAGCATGTTTAATGGGCCGTCTCCAGGAAGATACTAGAGAAAAGAAGGCTTCCTTCAGAAAATGAAACAGCCACCCAAATGAGGAGTACAAAAAGGAGAGGCAAAAGAATGCAACCAGAAAATAAGGGATGGAAAAATAGACTTTGAGGAGCACATCACTAATAACATAGAGAGGCAATTGATATGAGTGTGTGTGGGCTATTGGATGACAAGGGAGTTAAAGATGGACAAAAGGGGGATAAGGATATCATAGTGAAGCCGAGTAAATTCTTTGTGTCTTCACTGGAGAAAATGTAGGGCACAAACCTAAGCATGAACTTAGGAAGGGAACCTGAGGAGATGAGGCAAAAAGTGGTGCCAAGAGATGAACCGTACAGACAAACGGAAAATAAACAGGCCACTAGGTCTAGACGATATCCCTTCCAAGAATCTTTGAATTAATTAACTCAAATGCGAAACTTTTGCTCTTCTTTCCTGCATGTAACAAATATGCAACCTGTCCTAAGTTCGACCTCTATAATGAAAGTCTGGGAAATAGCTAATGCAACACCAAAGTTTAAAAGGAATTCAGAGGATATCCAGGAGATTACAGGTAGGTTAATTTAACAACTGTTTTGGGTGTGTTGTGTTGGTGGAAACCATTATTAATTTCTTTTAGAAGTCAAACATCAAAGGGCAGGTCTTGCTGACGACGGCTCAACGTGCGGAGGCCAAACAGAAAATGTTGACCCAGTGTACGGCTGCTGTGACAAAATCAAATTCCTGGGTAGAGGATCATTGTAGAAGGAATCCAAAACAAAATATCCAACATCTTCATTCCTTCATACAAATCTATGGTGCAACCACTCTTGGAATACTGTATCCAGTTCTGTTCCTCATATCCCAAAATAGAATATAGTAGAATTGGGAAAAGTGCAGATAGGGGCAACCAAAATGATCAGAGGACTGGATCAACTCCTTTATGAGGAAAGTTACCAGATTTGGGGATTTCTAGGTCAGGAAAAAATGCAAGTAAGGGGGTGAGAACATGTTCATGGTGTGCAGAATTAAGCCTGATCTGACAAAAGTGGATATGGAGAATTTTTCTCCTTCTTCATCACATTAGAATGCAGAGGGGTCATCCCATGAATGATGGGAGAGTCACTGCCACAAGACGTATGGATGACCAGCCACTTGAGCAGCTTTAAAGAGGGAGTCAATAGATTCATGGAGGATAAAGCAGTCAATGACTAGTAGACATGCTGGCTATATACTACCTCTAATATCATAGAATCATGAAATAGTAGCGTTGGAAAGGGCCTATAAGGCCGCTGAGCCCAACCCCCTGCTCAATGCAGGAATCCACCCCAAAGCATCCCTGACAGATGGTTGTTTTGCTGCCTCTTGAAGGCCTCTAACGTGGTAGAGCCCACCACCTCCCTAGGTCATGGGTTCCATTGTCGTATTGCTTTAACAGTCAGGAAGTTTTTCCTGATGTTCTGCTTGTGGATTTCCATTTGAGCATTTAGTTGGCCACTGTGGGAACGGAATGCTGGGCTAGCAAGGACTTTGGTCTGATCCAGGCATCCAGCCTGGCTCTTCTAATGTCCTTAACCACAAATATTAGAAAGGAAAAAAGAAAAGTATAAAACCTGCTCTTCCTTAGTTAAGATGGAGGCCAAGTGGGTATTTCTGGATACGCAGAAGTTCTCTGCATCATACCAGCTTTTCTCTCCAAATGAAACGTAGTATTGACTTCTCCCAAAATTCTTCCAGCCCCTAGCAGCCGAAGATCCTGTCTTGAAAATCTTTTCTAAGAGGAATGCATATTAAGAGGAGATTGTAAGGTAACAGGTACCTTATTGGGTTTAATAATAATAATAATAATAATAATAATAATAATAATATATTTATTTATTACCTGCCTGTCCCAACAGATCGAGGTGGGGAACAGTGTTAAACATAAAATACAAAACTGATTGAAAGCACATAAAACCAACACATCATTAAAATACCAATAAAACGCCAATAAAACACTTTAAAATTCATCTGGGTCGGCCTGCCGGAAGAGATCAGTCTTTATAGATCTTTTAAATTCCTGAAGACTGGTGAGTTGGCGAATCTCTCCCGGCAGGTCATTCCACAACTGGGTTCAAATGTGTAACGTATCGTTAAAATGTCCGATAATTATACAATAAGGTCATTATCGGACATCTGATTAACGATAACGATATGATAGAAAAACCTCTGATAAATATCCGATCCAAAAATTTTCAGCCCGATTATATCAGATTATCAGACTGCCATATAAATAAACCTATAACTTCTGTATTTTAAAAGTTAGAGGCTTGAAACTTGGTCACAGTGCTTACGGGGTATGCCTAAGCAGGTGTATGAAATTTGAGATCTATCCCTCCAACCCTCGATTTTATTTGAATTTTTGAAAGATCTTGCAACTTTTTGACAGGTCTGAATGAACGCACGTGGCAAGCTGTCCTTCTGTCAGAACTTAAATGTTCTTTAATAAATTCATATAAAATCGAGGGTTGGAGGGATTGATCTCAAATTTCATACACATACTTAAGCATACCCCATAAGCATTGTGACCAAGTTTCAAGCCTGTAACTTGGAAAATACAGAAGTTATAGGCATTTTTTCTAAAAACATTCAGCTCTATAGGGCACAATGGAGCTGCAAATTAAATATCGGATTTCCGATAATTATCATGAAAATGATACGATTAACCTATGATATTATCGGAGATCATCATTTTTTTGGTCCGAAATTCTGATAACGATAAAATACAACATTTTTGGGCGTGCACATCCCTAGTTCAAATCCATATTTGGTAACCTGCAGGTCACTCTCTCAGTCCAGCCCACTACATAGGCTGACCATACGAAAAGGAGGACAGAGCTCATGTAACTTTAACAGTTGTAGAGAAAAGGGAATTTCAGCCAGTGTTATTTGTATGCAATTAGTTCCTGGTGATATTCCCTCTTCATCACAACAGTTAAAAGTGCAGGCACTATATTAGAATGACCATATACAAAAGAAGGCAGGGTCCCTGCAACTTTAACAGTTGGGATGAAGAGGGAATATCACCAGGGACTAATTGCATACAAATGACACTGGCTGAAATTCCCTTTTCTCTACAACTGTTAAAGTTACATGAGCCCTGGATTTTATCTGTCACCCTATTAACCGTTGAACAGAAAAGGGAATTTTAGCACGTGTCATTTGTATGCCTGCAGCACCTGGTGAAATTTCCCTCTTCATCACAACAGTTAAAGCTGCAGGAGCTCTGCCCTCTTTTGTATCTGATCACTCTAGTATAGCTCTTGCAGCTTTAACTGTTTGCTCTTCCTGGAGCTGCATGGTGAAATTTCAGTGATCACCCCGGCGACTGCCTAGAGCACCCAGAACACCTGGCAATGCCATGGCATGCGCGGCCAAACCCTACAATCACCGTGCCATAGCAACAGCTGCAGCGGTTGGCGTGACCCAATTCCCACCATGGTGGCTGCTGAGATATGTAGCAGCAGTGGTGGGAGGAGGAGGAGGAGGAGGAGGAGGGAACCATAGAGCAGAGCTGGGCAAGGAAACTACACTGCCCATGCACGGTTCCACTGTCTTGGGGTGGGTGTACATGTGCCGTGGTTCTCTTACCCTTCCCAGGTCTCTGCTTTTGTTAAACACCACCATCTCCCCCCCCCCATATGATTGAATGAATAGGGCCTGTGCCTCTGTCTTGTCATGATTTGGCCTTAGCTTAATGGCTCTCATCCAGCCCACCACTGTGGTCAGGCTCTGATCTCGGCAATGCATGGCCTCTCTTGATCCAAATGCAATGAAGAAATAGCAGTGGGTGCTCATGGCACCTCACCCTGTGTCCTCGTTGGTCACAGAGTGGTACCTTAAGGCACCCTGCAGCCAGACCTCCAGGGGGCTGGGCTGACATACAATGCAGTTCTCTGGAACCCACCCAGGAAAAAGAGGGAAGTTCAAGGAGGTGTAAATAAAGTAAAAAGTTAGGATTACCAAAGAGGAAAGAAATCTAATTCCTCATTCATGTCTTGTGGGGCCAGAGTTTTTAACTTTCAAATCCACTCCACCTCCTGTGAGTGTTGGTCAGCTCATGATGACCCCTGACTTCCAATCTTTGTCACACTCCTAACACCTGAGTGAAAGAGTGAGAACAGCTGCATGGAAATGATATTTAATCTCTTGTCCTCAGCAGTTAGTTTATCAGGCACTCATTGGATTTATGAGATACATCTATCAGTGATCTCTGCAGCTCTTTTAATACTAGTAAGCATGTACAAGCTGCAATGCAATTTGTACCTGTTTATGTTTTCCGTTCTCTTATTTTTATATATTTATTATAAAGTTTAATTTATTGTATCCCTTGTTTTTATAGCACCTGAAGAAGGTCCCAGATGAAACAGGACTCGAACATATTAACCTTATCATGGAATGAATAAACAACCCTCGCATACTCCAGTGGTGGGAGCCCGGAGTATCAGATCAACAGAGATTGTGCAGAAAAGGCTCCCTCTTGGATAGCAAAGCTCCACGCCCAGGTAAGCTTCCACCATGGGCAGAGGAAAGCAGTGGGGAACAAAGCCCCCTTTCTTGGTGAACACCCAGGACTCCACCACATCTATTACCACTGCTCATGAACCGTTTTCCTTGCAAGATCAGAGATGGAGCACATGGGGAGGGGGGGCATCTGCCTCTGAGACACACAATGGGAAGGTTGATTGATTCACCACCGCCAGGACCACATCCAAAGAGTCTGTATCTTGGCCGGATTCTTGCCATTACAGCAGCAGCTCCTTGTCCTGCTGACCCTCCACCCTTGGATACTGCTGATGTGATAAACCAGACATTTGGGATGCATAAGATGTGCTTATGGTGGGATTGTGATAGAGGGTATGGTTCACAGGGACTATAAGAGCCATCAGTTATGGAAAAAATGGCAGGTACCCTGTGCTGAATAGTTGCCAGGTGAGGATGTTAGTCCTTAGACCACTCACTCTAATTGGTTATCACTTCAATCATGTGCCTGTTTCTTTGTCTTGGCAAAACAATAAGTAGGGAAGAAGGGCAAGTGGAAAAGGTGTGCTGATTCAATAAGCTACGGATCCAGGCCCTTTTCCTTTCTGGATCTGCAGCATGCCCCAGTGACCAATTTAAACTCATGAATATTTGCTCACCCTTGCATTCTCAAAATGGCCTAACCCTATTTAGAAACGTAGATACTTACGGTACCGTTCTTTCTGCACTTTGTAGCGTGACCTGGCTTCATTTAATTTTTCTGGCAACGTCTTTACTTCCTCTGCCACCACGAGGACTAAAATCATTCCCAAAATTAGATGGAGTTTACTTATCTCTTTAAAGTTGTGAACTGCTGAGAGATTCTTTTATATTCAGCGGTATAAAAATGTTACAAGTAATAATAATTACTAATCTATCTATCTATCTATCTAGCCTGCCTTCTTGTCTCATGAGTCTTTTTTTTTCTTAGAAGAAATAACTCACATAAAATAAACAACCCACTCCCCACCCCATAACTCTAAATTGGGAGCTGGAAGAAGAGCAGCAGCAATTAGCAACAACAGAGAAACCAGAATCAAAACCAGATAATGGGAATAAATTAGTTCTTGAGTCCCAAATTCCCAGCCCCATCTGAACAGTGACGTCTGGCACAGTGCCAAACTTGAATAGGGAAGAAGACAAATGTACCTCTCGTAGGTTGGTTGGGGTGTGTGTGTGTGCCTGACTGAGAAGTCCCTGCCCTGTACACCCAACCACCATACCTCGCTGGCAGTGGGAAGGGGAAAAAAGGTCTCCATTGAAGACCTAAGTGGAAGAGCAAAAGAGCATTCGGGAGAAGATGCTGCTTTGAATCAGGGGTAGGGGACTATTTTTGCCCTAGGGGGGCAGATTGCCCTGGGGGAAGCCCCCTGTGGTGGGATGCAGGCCAGGCCACTGCCTTTATCCACCCCATGCCTTTCCTGATCAGGAAGGGGGCAGAGCGAACAAAGTTCTGACCAGTGGAGGCTGGTGGCTCCGATGTCAGTGAGGTGTTGAATCTGCTCCAGGTTTCAATCAGAACTCTAAAGGAGTTATCCACGGTGCTTAGTCCCCCTGTGCAAGCCCCCTTGTGCAATGCTTGAGACGGGGGCCAAAGTCATGCGCCTGGCCAGCTGCACACAGGTCCTGCTGCACTGACTCTATCTTGATGCCTCAGCATCACCGGTACAATGTTCTTATGTTCTCATAGGCTTCATCTACAAGAATTCGCCTTTACGCCTGGTTAGGTGATTTTGCGCATATTCGCAGAAGCACATTTACGCCTAATACCTCTGTACGAGAGGCGGTGAAGCGCATTACTGGATGACCGAAACGCGATTTAAACTGTTGACATGCGGAGAATCGCTTGTTCACATAGTCAAAATGCGCTTTAACGGCCGGAGCAAAATAAAACTTGCTATTTAATGCGCATTCGATAATGTGCATAATCGGAGAGAAAACGCGCCTCTACGCCCGATTTGCGCTCCGTTCTTGAAGAGGTAAATTTTTTAATGCGCCTTGAAAGAGCTTGAAATGCCTCTTGTAGAGGCACCCGAAGAGAAAGTCCTGGAGGAGAAGGCGAACAACAGCTACTAGATCCAGCATGACTTTTTTTGTGTTCTTAATATCTCTTCCTGGACAACTTAATCCTGCTTCTATCAAGCCACCATCCACCATGTGGAGGGTGCTAAAGAAAAAGATGGACAACCCAAGAATGCAGAAGAGAAAGGCAGTGAGGACCAGAGCCTTGGAGCTCAGTACAGCAAGGAGCCAGTGTCAGGACTTGTTAAAGAGCTGCGTTCTGCAACCATTTTGACGGATGGGAATCAAACTTCTCAGAGTTGCTTTGACTGAGGAATGGATTCTTCATGTCTTGCAGTGGGGGAGGGGGGAGGGGGGAGGGTGACCAGATAAAATCCAGGTCAGGGCTCATGTCACTTTAACAGTTGTAGAGAAAAGGGAATTTCAGCTAGTGTCGTTTCTATGCAATTAGTTCCTGGTGAAATTCCCTCTTCATCACAACTGTTAAAGGTTAGGGATGTGCACTGACCCCCCGGATCGGATCGGATAGCGGATCGGAATCGGACCTGGGGGGTCGGATCGGATCGGATCGGATCGGAGGCTGGTCGGATCGGATCGGACCAGATGTCCGATCCGGATCGGACGCCATTTTGAATGCTTTTTCCCATAGCCAAGTATTGTTTTACAAAAACGCCTATAACTTTTTCATTTTTAAAGATAGAAGGATGAAACTTGGGCACATTGTAGACTGGTTAGGGGTAGTTATCTGTGAGAACTTTCAGAAAGATTGGTGCATGCATTTTGTGGCAATTAATTTTTTAATAAATACCCAGGAATGCCTATAACTTTGTCATTTTTAAAGTTACACACATGAAACTTTGCCACATTGTAGGGGGTACCTTGGGACCTATGTGTGTGAAATTTCAGAAACGTAGGTGCTTGTCTTGTGTGGCAATTAATTTTTAGAAAAATGGGTAGTAGTGGGGTAAATACAGTTACGCCTCCCATTTTTTTATTTTTGAAGATACAAACAGGAAACTTGGGCACATTACAGGTACCACTTGCCTTGATATGTGTGTGAAATTTCAGAAACATTGGAGCTTTCCTTGTGTGGCAATTAATTTTTGAAACAATGAGGAAAGAAACACCTATAACTTTGTCATTTTTAAAGTTACACACATGAAACTTTGCCACATTGTAGGTGGTACCTTGGGACCCATGTGTGTGAAATTTCGGAAACGTAGGTGCTTGCCTTGTGTGGCAATTAATTTTTTAATAAATACCCAGGAATGCCTATAACTTTGTCATTTGTAAAGTTACACACATGAAACTTTGCCACATTGTAGGCGGTACCTTGGGACCTATGTGTGTGAAATTTCGGAAACGTAGGTGCTTGCCTTGTGTGGCAATTAATTTTAGAAAAATGGGTAGTGGTGGGGTAAATACAGTTACGCCTCCCACTTTTTTATTTTTGAAGATACAAACAGGAAACATGGGCACATCACAGGTACCACTTGGCTTGATATGTGTGTAAAATTTCAGACAGCTGGGTCCAGGCATGTGGTGGCAAGGTATTTTTGAAACAATGAGGAAAGAAACGCCTATAACTTTTTTATTTTAAAAGTTATAAGTCTGAACATTGCTCACTTTGTAGATGGGTTAGGGGTAGATATGTGTCAGAAATTTCAGAATTATAGGTCCAGGCATTTGATGGCTATGGAATTTTTAAATTACATGTTTCAAAAAAATTTCTACAGAGGCCAGGTCTTCCCCTCCCGCTTCCCGCGAAGAAAAGGAAACACTCTCTCGTCTCGATCCCTTTGATCCTTGCTAGTAGTATCCATTACAGGGCTCGTGTTTCCTTTCCTACTTTCACTTTTCAAGCAGAACGGCTGAGCCTAGCTGAGTTTTGCAGCCATGCGTGCAAGGAAGGATCACTCTGGTCTCGATCCCTTTGATCCTTGGTAGTATCCATTACAGGGCTCGTGTCTGCTTTCACTTTGTACTCAAGCAGACACGAGCCCTGTAATGGATACTACCAAGGATCAAAGGGATCGAGACCAAAGTGATCCTTCCTTGCACGCATGGCTGCAAAACTCAGCTAGGCTCAGCCGTTCTGCTTGAAAAGTGAAAGTAGGAAAGGAAACACGAGCCCTGTAATGGATACTACTAGCAAGGATCAAAGGGATCGAGACGAGAGAGTGTTTCCTTTTCTTCGCGGGAAGCGGGAGGGGAAGACCTGGCCTCTGTAGAAATTTTTTTGAAACATGTAATTTAAAAATTCCATAGCCATCAAATGCCTGGACCTATAATTCTGAAATTTCTGACACATATCTACCCCTAACCCATCTACAAAGTGAGCAATGTTCAGACTTATAACTTTTAAAATAAAAAAGTTATAGGCGTTTCTTTCCTCATTGTTTCAAAAATACCTTGCCACCACATGCCTGGACCCAGCTGTCTGAAATTTTACACACATATCAAGCCAAGTGGTACCTGTGATGTGCCCATGTTTCCTGTTTGTATCTTCAAAAATAAAAAAGTGGGAGGCGTAACTGTATTTACCCCACCACTACCCATTTTTCTAAAATTAATTGCCACACAAGGCAAGCACCTACGTTTCCGAAATTTCACACATATAGGTCCCAAGGTACCGCCTACAATGTGGCAAAGTTTCATGTGTGTAACTTTACAAATGACAAAGTTATAGGCATTCCTGGGTATTTATTAAAAAATTAATTGCCACACAAGGCAAGCACCTACGTTTCCGAATTTTCACACACATGGGTCCCAAGGTACCACCTACAATGTGGCAAAGTTTCATGTGTGTAACTTTAAAAATGACAAAGTTATAGGTGTTTCTTTCCTCATTGTTTCAAAAATTAATTGCCACACAAGGAAAGCTCCAATGTTTCTGAAATTTCACACACATATCAAGGCAAGTGGTACCTGTAATGTGCCCAAGTTTCCTGTTTGTATCTTCAAAAATAAAAAAATGGGAGGTGTAACTGTATTTACCCCACTACTACCCATTTTTCTAAAAATTAATTGCCACACAAGACAAGCACCTACGTTTCTGAAATTTCACACACATAGGTCACAAGGTACCCCCTACAATGTGGCAAAGTTTCATGTGTGTAACTTTAAAAATGACAAAGTTATAGGCATTCCTGGGTATTTATTAAAAAATTAATTGCCACAAAATGCATGCACCAATCTTTCTGAAATTTCTCACAGATAACTACCCCTAACCAGTCTACAATGTGCCCAAGTTTCATCCTTCTATCTTTAAAAATGAAAAAGTTATAGGCGTTTTTGTAAAACAATACTTGGCTATGGGAAAAAGCATTCAAAATGGCGTCCGATCCGGATCGGACCTCATCGGATCGGATCGGATCGGAGGTTGTCCGGATCGGATCGGATCGGATCGGATTTTCCCGATTTTGGGTCGGATCGGATTCGGATCGTGGATCGGATCCGATCCGATGCACACCCCTATTAAAGGTGCAAGCACTACACTAGAGTGACCATATACAAAAGAAGGCAGGGCCCCTGCACCTTTAACTGTTGTGATGAAGAGGGAATTTCACCAGGAACTAATTGCATACAAATGACACTGGCTGAAATTCCCTTTTCTCTACAGCTGTTAAAGTTACATGAGCCCTGACCTGGATTTTATCTGGTCACCCTAGGAGAGGGATACAAGCATCCCATTCTTCTGGTTTTAGTATTGCGCTGGACACTGTGGGGAATAGAAAGTGACAGGTTCTCCCAAATCCTAACCAAGATGCCATGTCAAAGTCTGGTCTGGGGCCTTCAAGAGGTCCTTCTGCCTTCTTTGATTCTCAGACGGGGCCAGCTTCTAATCTAGACCAAAAGTTGCCCCCTTCTACTTACCATTTGTGTCAACGAGATTTGGACGAACGAGTGAATCGGATACTGAGATCCGTAGTCTCTCCAGTGGTCTTTCAAGAGGGTCCTCTGGAGCCATGTACATCATGATATCTATCGTAATTCAAACAGATGGGTTGCTAGGACTTCCAGCGGCCTAATTTTAAATGGTTAGGAATTTAGCCCTAAGGAACTAAGGAGTTATCAACGTATGAAGCCACCTTAGACAAAATTTGAACGGTGGTCCATCTAGCCCAGGAGGGCGTACTCGGACAGGCAATGGCTCTTCAGGGTCTGAAGCAGGAGCCTGGGGCCCTTCTCACTGGAGGTGCCAAGGAGCAAACCTGCTATCTTGTTTGTTTGTTTTAAAGATTTATAGACTGCCCTTCAGTGGAGCTTCCAGGGCAGTTTACAGAAACAAGTAATATATCGAGTAGAATAGGGAGACCAGATTTTGAAACCCAAAATCCCGGTGTCCCCCCCCCCGCCAACAACCCCCCCACCAAGCCACCCCCCAAAACAAACCCCCCAAGCCACGCCCCCACCCAAAACAACCCCCCCACCAAGCCACCCACCCCCAAAAAACATCAGCCCAGACCTACCGGGGCGGGTTCTCTTCTTCTGCTGCCTCCTCCGCCGCCGCCGCTGCCGCCGGCTCGTAAGGCCAGCGGCCGCGTGGAAGAGGCAGGGGAGGGCCGGATCCGGAAGTGACGTAATCGGCCCTCCCCTGCTTCTTCCGCGCGGCCGCTGGCCTTACGAGATGGCGGGGGACCAGGCGGCAGCGGTGGCACGGCGGCCCCAGCAGCGGCGGCGCGGCGGCGGCCCCGGCGGCGGCCCCGGCGAGGCGGCGGACATGGCAGCCCCAGCAGGTAAGTGCCCCACGCCTCGCGCCTCACGCTCCTTACCCACTTCCCTCCGGTGCTCGAATCTACTGAGAAACAGGCTTCACAGCCTGTCTCTCAGTATCGCGCCAGGTGATGACATCATCACCCGGCGCGCTACTGAGGGACAGGCCGTGAAGCCTGTTTCTCAGTAGATTCGAGCACCGGAGGGAAGCGGATGCCCCTGCGGGTAAGGAGCGTGAGGCGCGACGGAGGGCACTTACCTGCTGGGCCGGCCGCTTCCCTGGCTCCTCCGCCGCCGGGTCTACCGCCACTCCTTGCTTGCTGCCACCGCCGCGTGACCCCCTGCCACCCCGGTTTGCCCCCCCGCCCCCCGGTTGGGCCGGTTCGCCCCTGGATTCCCGGTGAGGACCGGGAAATCCCGAGCCATCTGGACAGCCTAGAGTAGAATTAATGGAATAGTCAGAAGCAAAACTTATGCCTGTCCTGGGCCACAGAACTGCATCTCCTCCTCACAATGCCAGCCCCCAGACTCCAGGGCTATGGATCCTCTTTTGGACTGAGGGCTGGATTCGCTTCTGGAAAATCTCTTGGAGGCCACTTCCTATGGAGGGCAGGGCCCAAGGCAAAGGAGGGTGGAGCCAAAGGCAAAGGGGCAGAGCCCAAAATGCCAGCCTATTTTAGCTTAAAGGTCTTACTGCCAGTAATTAACTCTTGGGAGAGGCATTCCAACCTTTTATAGTGGAGGAAAAAAAAACATGAAAATATCAGGAAACCACCAAAAGATTCTCAGATGGGGGGAAATGGGACATCCCATTTCTAGAAGTTCTCATCTCCACCAGGAGCAGGTAGTTTGTAAAGCTAAAGAGTTCTAATTATCCATTAAAAACTCCACCACCCAAATTACTTTGCATTTCAACAGGGAACAATATACTGGGTTGGATCACTGGACCCAGCCAGGTCATCATAGGTTGTTTAACCCACGATGAGCCACAGTGTGTGCAGGGTGCATGTGGCTGCCATTTTGAATAAATAACTCTTGGTCAGAGGTTGTGTAGTGTTGTGCAAACCTAGCCATCATAGATTATTTGAGGGTTTAACAATCCTTGCATAACCGTACTGTTAATCAGTGGTTATGTGAGGGTTGTTTAACCCTTGAATAACCCATGATGATCAGGTTCACACAACATAGCACAATCCCCAATCATCCTGATTGGGGGTTACATATACAAAATGGCAGCTGCACATGCCCAGCACATGGCATGACTCATCGTGGATTAAATAACTCATGATGAACTGGCCATGTTGTGCAAACCAGGTCACTGTCTCTTGGAAAACCTGTTCCCCCACCCCCTGTGACTCTGAGGATGGCAGCTAAGCTCCAAGGAAACAAGGAAATGTGAGGTAATTATCCTTGCTAACCAAAAAGTCCCACAGAGCTCTTGCCTTTGGCACATACTGATATCTGTTTGTGGAGCTCCACTGCATGAGGTGGGAGGGGGCACAGGGCCCTTTCTTGTGTCTGCCCAATGCCTGGCCAGCAACGGGCATGGCTGGCACCTGCACCCAGGGATGGCGGGGCGTGTGGGCTGGTGAGCGTACCTGAGGGGCATGTAGGGCAGGAGAAAGCAGGCAGCATCGTTAACTCATGCATCGTTTATGGGGGGAACGGGTCATAGTGGGCAGAGCAGGACTTACACATCACAATCATCGTAAGCATGAAGAGGAAGGTGATGCCTCCAGAGATCGCAAGAATCTTCCAGATGGTCTCTGGGGTTAAAGAGCTCTTCTTGTCCTTCTCCGTAACGGCAGGGGCTCCTGCAGGGGCTTTGTCCTTGGGCGCCATGGCTTGAAGGATAAGAAAAAAGAAATGCCTGTGAAGAGGACATAGCAAGGGACACGTTCACCTCCACCAGGCCTCCGATAGTCTTGTCAATTCTGGCATTTTGCCCCTGTACCTAAGACCCAACAGGTAGCAGGAAGCACAAACAGTGGGTGGGTGCTCAGTGACAGCCAGTCAGGAGCAGTCCTCTCGGGAGGCACAGTGAAGCATGTGATTCAGGTGGCGGATCGGCAGGAGAGCGGCAGAAGGGCCCATGTCCCTTGCAACCCTCCCCCTTCTGCTAGGGACTCGTCTCACTGCACTCACTGCCCAAGGCGAAGGAAGTGGGCTTCTGATGAAGGAGGAGACAGAGCAGGTGGCAACCGTCTGCATCTCTTTGCCCCCTACCAGAAAGAGCCGTGAGCTGCACAGGCCCTGAGAGGGTGCTGCAAACTCACAAGCCCCAATGCTGCAGCTCCTGCATTGTGGCACAACCTCACCCTTCTATCCAGGACCCGGGAACACAAAGCAGCAAGGCAGCGCTGCCCTGGATTGGCCGTTGGCAGCAGAAGCACTTGCCTTCTGGTCAGGGCCGGCCCTACCATGAGGTAGAGTGAAGCCATTGCCTCAGGCAGCAGCAGATGCTGGGAGGCAGCAGCAAAGTGTTGGAGGAGAGACCTGTGTGCCTGTGGCCTGCTCTGTGCCCCCTAAGTTGGGGCCTTCTGCCTTTGGGTGTAGTGGAGGACCCTGTCCCTCTGCCAGCGTGGAAGACAGAGTCATCCACCAGTCCAGTTTGGCTTTTGTATGTGGAATGGGAGCATGGCACCATCTTGTCCTTTGGCCCTCCTGCTTGTGGTCCTTGGAGGGCCTCGCCCACCTGCCAGGTGTGCATTGCTTAGCTGCTGCTGCTGCTGCTGAACAGCAAAGCCTTGTCTGAAGACTCAGGCTGGAGCTCTGAGGAGTAGCCAGGACAAGAGGTCATTTGTGGTGAGGGTGGAGCAGAAAGGAGAGGAATGGGGGAGAACCTAGGGTGACCATAGGGAAGGAGGACACAGGGCTCCTGTATCTTTAACATTTGTATTGAAAAGGGGAATCTCAGCAGGTGTCATTTGTACTCATGCAGCACCTGGTGAAATTCTCTCTAATCACAGCAATTAAAGCTGCAGGAGCTAGACTAGAGTGACCAGATACAAAAGAGGGCAGGGCTCCTGCAGCTTTAACTGTTATGATAAAGAGGGAATTTCACCAGGTGCTGCATGCGTACAAAGGACACCTGCTTAAATTCCCGTTTCAATACAAAGGTTAAAGATACAGGAGCCCTGTGTCCTCCTTTTCATAGGGTCACCTAGGAGAACCAAACCAGGCTTCCTTTTCCTGCGCCCCTTAAGATAGGGGCCGAAAAGACTGTGGGGAAGACCGAGTTTTCCATGCAGGTGTGGGTTGTGAGCCCACGATCCCTCATGGAGGTTTGGCCTGTTCCTGATTGGTTCTGGCTCAGTTTATAAGTGGTCTGAGAGTGTACTATTGTTTGTGACTGAAGCTGGTGTTTTATACCAAAACAATTCACTACTTGTGGTCGCTTGTTTTGTTTGGAGTGCAGGAATTCTGTCAAATTGCAGGGATCGTGATGACAAACTGCAGAGGATCAAAGACTCGACAAGTGATCAGTTCTGGCTTTGGCATTCAGGGCATTGGCTTCTTAGAAGGGCAGAGCCTGCTTGCTGCCCCTTGGCCAGTGCTGGAACAGTCTTTTTATTTTAATGAAATCCACACACCCCTCTGTGCAGATTCCTCCCTCCCCATTTCAGCCAAATCACTTGCCCCTGTCATAGCATACTTATGAGTAATCATACTTATATTATCTCATTTATTTATTTATTTATTTATTTATTACATTTCTATGCTGCCCAATGGCCAAAGCTCTCTGGGTGGTTCACAAAAATTAAAACCAGAAAGTACAATGATAAAGAATAAAATGTAAACCACAATATAAACACACAATATAAAAGTACAATATAAAAGCACAACCAAGATGAAACCAAGGAGCAATGCAGAGATTTATACAGATTTAAAATGCAGATTTAAAACAGCAAAGTTAAAAGACTAAGATGGTAAACTGGTAAAATACTGGGAAAATAAAAAGGTCTCCATCTGGCGTTGAAAAGAGTATAATGTAGGCATCAGGCGAACCTCTCTAGGGTGCTCATTCCACAGCCGGGGTGCCACAGCAGAGAAGGCCCTCCTCTTGGTAGCCACCTGCCTCCCTTCCTTTTGCAAGGGCTCATGGAGTAGGACCCAAGGGAATGATCTTAGGGTCTGGGGAGGTACATATGGGAGGAGGTGTTCCTTCAGATAACCTGGCCCCAAGCCCCATTTAGGGCTTTGATTGTTAATACCAGCACTTTGAATCGGGCCCGGATCTGGACTGACAGCCAGCGATGCTGGAAAAGTACTAACATAATGTGTTCTCATAGGCCAGTCTCTGTTAGCAATCTTGCTGCCCTATTTTGTACCAGCTGAAGTTTCCAGACCATTTTCAAAAATAGCCCCATGTATAACACATTGCAATAATCCAGACAAGAGGTCACCAGAGCATGGCTAATTGTAGCTAGGCTATTTCTTGTCCATCCTGAATTCTTACGATGCATTCCTATGTCTACCCAGATGTAAGCCCCAGTAAACTTAATCTCAATGGGGTTTGCTCTCAGGTAATTATGTACAGGATTGCAGCGTCAGGGTACAATCCTATGCATGTTTAGAGAGAAAGAGGTCCTACAACTCACAGCATTCCCCAGTCAGCACTGCAGAATGCAGCAGCCAGGATGCTCAGTATCCATGCACATCATACACCTATCAGCTACAGAACCACCTCCATGCTTTTGCTATTGATGTATAAAGCCTGAAATGACTTGGGAACAGAATGCCTAGAAGACTGCCTTCCCTTCTATCAACTCAGATAACCCTGAGCTCTTCTGAGGTGGCCTTTCTGGTCATTCTGCAGCCAACTGAATGAAACCAGATAGTGGGCCTTCTCAACAGTGGTACCTGCCCTTGGAAACACTCTTCCACATATGGCTTGAGAGGCAGAAACAGTGGCAAGATTTAAATGTTTCTTTAAACATACCTAATTCACAAGAGCTTCCCTTGACTTGTGCGGAACTCCAATAACTGCCCTGCTCTTATTGCGCTGTGATGCTTTTAGATCTTTTTCATGTTTAATTATTTCTCATTTTAATCTGGGCTGTTATATTGTTATGTTATGAACCGCTTTGAAATTTCAATATATTAAGTGGCAGAGAAGTATATTAATGAAAAAATAATTAAAAAATAAACTAAAAAGCAGTTCTGAACAACATTTAAGGCAAGAAGGATGACCATTTAAGTTTTAAATCTTCAGGGATAACCGAAGAATATCTACCTCAGTGAGGAGAACCTGTTGCAGCACAGGGAGTAAAGTGGATGACCACAACATTGGGCGGGATCGCTAATACCCTGGAAGACAGAAACAAACTCCAAAGTGATTTTGATAGGCTGGAGCGCTGGGCTGAAAACAGCAGAATGACATTTAATAGGGATAAATGCCAAGTTCTACACCTGGGGAAAAAACAAACAAATGCACAGTTCCAAGATGGGGAATACTTGACTCAGCAGGAACTAGGAATTGTTGTAGATCACAAGCTGAATATGAGCCAACAGCGTGATGTGGCTGCAAAAAAAGCAAATGCTATTTTGGGCTGCATTCATAGAAGCCTAGCTTCCAAATCGCATGAGGTACTGGCTCCCCTCTATTCGGCACTGGTTAAGCCCCATCTTGAGTATTGCATCCAGTTCTGGGCACCACACTTCAAGAAGGATGCAGACAAGCTGGAGCATGTTCAGAGGAGGGCAACAAGGATGATCAAGGGACTGGAAACAAAGCCCTATGAGGAGAGACTGAAAGAACTGGGCATAGTTAGCCTGGAGAAGAGAAGATTGAGGGGAGACATGATAGCACTCTTCAAATACTTGAAAGGTTGTCACACAGAGGAGGACCAGGATCTCTTCTCGATCAACCCAAGGTGAAGGACGTGGAATAATGAGCTCAAGTTACACGAAGTCAGATTCCGGCTGGACATCAGGAAAAACTTCCTGATTATTAGAGCAGTATTGCAATGGACCCAATGACCTAGGGTGGTGGTGGGCTCTCCCATACTAGAGGCCTTCAAGAGGCAGCTGGACAACCATCTGTCAGGGATGCTTTAAGTTAGATTCCTGCACTGAGCAGGGGGCTGGACTCAATGGCCTTATAGGCCCCTTCCCACTCTACTAGCCTATGATTCTATGATTCTACATACTCTACCTGTACAAGGCTCGCCTGGAGCCAACATTGTTTTCTTTTCGGCGCCAGGTCAAGACTTTCCTCTTTTCCCAGGCATTTAACAGCATATGTTACAGGTTTTTTTCTGGTGGTGGTGGTTTGACCCAGAATAGTTTTTAAATGATATTGCATTTATAACCTGTTTTTATGCTTTTTATGGTTTTAAATTTTGTTTATCTG
Source organism: Anniella stebbinsi (assembly GCA_029215795.1). NCBI lineage: Eukaryota > Metazoa > Chordata > Lepidosauria > Squamata > Anniellidae > Anniella > Anniella stebbinsi. The sequence continues at coordinate 101,617 of JARDYH010000052.1, forward strand.
TTTTTTTAAAAAAAAATGTTCAATGTTTTTAATTTTTGTAACCGCCCAGAGAGCTTCGGCTATGGGGAGGTATATAAATGAAAATAATAATAATAATAATAATAATAATAATAATAATAACAACAACTTCTACTTCTCACTCTACTCAGGAGTCCCAGGCTACCATCCAAGTGCCGTCCTTGCTCTTCTTCCGTCTCTTTCACTTGAATCCTGTACTACTTCTGGTCTGGGGCTCCCATTGCCTTTGGTGACTTCCTCCGACTGCTCTGCTCATTTCCTTTGTCTTCTCAGCTTGGTCCCTTCAAGAGCCTTGTGTCTCAAGCTGCTTGCTGATTGGCTGCCCGCTGCCCTACCCACCATTCACAATCGCCAGCACACCTGGAGCTGAAAGGGAAGGTGGATTGTGATGCCATGTGGGGAGGGGGCTGCAGTATTTGGTAGGCTGACCACATGAAAAGGAGGACAGGGCTCCTGTAACTTTCACGGTTGTAGAGAAAAGGGAATTTTAGCCGATGCCATTTGTATGCAATTAGTTCCTAGTGAAATTCCCTCTTCATCACCACAGTTAAAGGTGCAGGCACTATACTAAAGTGACCATATACAAAAGAAGGCAGGACCCCCCTGCAACTTTAACTGTGGTGATGAAGAGGGAATTTCACCTGGAACTAATTGTATACAAATGGCACCGGCTGAAATTCCCTTTTCTCTACAACTGTTAAAATTACAGGAGCCCTGTCCTCCTTTTCATATGGTCAGCCTAGTTTGGCATCCCATCTCACACGAAGTAGGAAGGGAGCATCTCCACAGGCATTTAAGGAAACACCATAGCAGGCTCTTCATGGGCTTTCTGAGCCCAGCTGTGCTACTTTTGCAGTCACTGAGAGAGTTTGAGGCTGAGAGCCTATCTACACACGCAGGATCAAACACTTTGAAAACGTTTTGGAAACTGTAATGGAGTGTGTCCTGGGCCCCAACAGTTCTCAAATCTGTTATAAACCATTTTAAACCATTTTAAAGCAGTAGTGTAGATAGGCTCTGAGCTGAAAAACAACTTCAAAGACATAGAAGCTGACTTTTACTTAATTGTCTCTCTTGTTTTCTCTCTTTCTGTTCCTCACAAATTTCTGGCTTGGCTCAAAGATGTCATTCTTTACCGGCATAAGATAGCTTGGGTAACATATGAAGGGAATCTGTATTTATTTGATGACCTTGCAAGCTCAAGGGGTTGGAAAGAATGCAATGAATACTGTAAAAAAGAAACCCCAACCTGGAGCCTATTTACACCAAACAGGATACAACGCTTCGAAAATGTTTTGAAAACTGTATATGCAATGTGTCCTGGGTCCCAACTGTTCTCAAAACCCCTTTTAAACCGTTTTAAAGCAGTAGTGTAGATAGGTTCCTGAATTGCTTTGTGGCGAAAATGACGGTGAAGAGGTGGGAAGAATTCTGTAAAACCATAAAGGGTTTTATCACCCACGCCTAAGGGATGGGGGATGTCAGGGACTTTCTGGATAGTGACAACAGATGGCAGGGAGTCCTTACAATGTGGGTTGTGCCCTTTTTCTGATTTTCTTTCTTTTTAAAACAAACAAACGAACCCTGGGGAAGACAGTAGGATACTTAGGATGTAGCATCATTCTCTGGGGCATCCCTGAGAAATAAAGATGGCTGCACCATGGGCTCACTAGGTCTTTTCCCATCAGAATGAAGACACAAAGTAGCTGGCATGGAAGGTAATTTTAGTACATTCAACTGTTTTAGTAGTTCCAACTGTTTGTGATGTGTTTTCATGTGTTTTATGAATTGTAAAAAGCCACCTTTAGTTTCTAGTTTAAGGGATTGTGAGGCACATATTTATTTTTTCATTTTATTTATTTATTTATTTTATTACATTTGCATACCGCTTCATAGCCGAAGCTCTCTGGATGGTTCACATAAGATTAAAACAATTAAAAAACATACAAAAAATAAAACAGCAAAAACATACAATATACACACACATTTAAAACCACTATAATAACTTTAAAAAGCTATAAGCCTAAAAACAAACAAACCCAGGCTCATCAGATATTGCTAAATGCCTGAGAGAAGAGGAAAGTCTTGACCTGGCACCAAAAAGATAACAGTGTTGGCGCCAGGTGGGCCTTGTCGGGAAAATCGTTCCACAATTGGGGGGCCACCACAGAGATGGCCCTCTCCCTTGTTGCCGACCTCCGAGCTTCCCTTGGAGTAGGCACTCAGAGGAGGACCTTAGATGTTGATCATAGTGTATGGGTAGGTTTGTGTCGGGAGAGGCGTTCCATCAGGTATTGTATTCCCATGCCATGTAAGGCTTTATAGGTTAAAACCAGCACCTTGAATCTGGCTTGGAAACATACGGGCAGCCAATGCACGCAGGCCAGAGTAGGTCTTATATGCGCGAACCTTCTGGTCCCAGTTATCAATCTGGCCATTGCATTTTGCACAAGCTGCAGCTTCCGAACTGTCTTCAAAGGCAGCCCCACGTAGAGTGCATTGTAGTAATCTAACTTTGAGGTTACCAGAGCATGGACAACTGAAGCCAGGTTATCCCTGTCCAGATAGGGGCGTAGCTGAGCCACCAACCGAAGTTGGTAGAAGGCACTCTGTGCCAGTGAGGCCACCTGCGCCTCAAGTGACAGAGATGGTTCTAGATGGTCCTCAAGCTACGAACCCGCTCCTTCAAGGGGAGTGCAACCCTATCCAGAATTGGTTGAAGATCCTCCATCCAGTCAGCAGAACCACCCACTAACAGCATCTCAGTCTTGTCTGGATAGAGTTTCAGTTTATTAGCCCTCATCCAGTCCATTGTTGCAGCCAGGCACTGGTTCAGCACATCCACAGCCTCACCTGATGAAAATGAAAAGGAGAAATAGAGCTGCGTGTCATCAGCGTACTGATGACAACGCACTCCAAAATTCCAGATGACTGCACTCAGCGGTTTCATGTTAAACACCATGGGGGACAAGACTGACCCCTGCGGAACCCCATACTGGAGAATCCAAGGGGCCGAGCAATGTTCCCCAAGCACCACCTTCTGGAGCCGACCCGCCAAGTAGGAGCGGAACCACTGCAATGCAGTGCCTCCCACTCCCAGCTCAGCCAGTCGTCCCAGAAGGATACCATGGTCGATGGTATCAAAAGCCGCTGAGAGATCAAGGAGAATCAACAGAGTCACACTCCCCCTGTCTTTCTCCTGACATAGCTCATCATACAGGGCGACCAAGGCTGTTTCCGTACCAAAACCAGGCCTGAAACCCGACTGAAATGGATCCAGATAATCAGTCTCATCCAAGAGTGCCTGGAGCTGGCTTATAACCACCCGCTCCAGGACCTTGCCCAGGAATGAAACATTTGCTACTGGCCTGTAGTTATTAAGATTTTCAGGGTCCCAGGAGGATTTATTCAGGAGTGGTCTCACTGCCTCCTCTTTCAGAAGGCCTGGGACCACTCCCTCTTGCAAAGAGGCATTAATCACTTCTCTGGCCCAGCCAGTTGTTCCATTCCTGCTAGCTTTTATTAGCCGAGAGTGGCAAGCATCCAATACGGAGGTGGTTGCACGAACCTGTCCAAGCACCTTGTCCACGTCCTCGAGCTGTACCAGCTGAAACTCATCCAAGAAAACAGGACAATCCTGTGCTCTGGATACCTCACTTGATTCACCTGCTTTAACGCTTGAGTCTAAGTCCTGGCAGATGCCAAAGATTTTATTCAGTGGGCTTCAGATGGTTTTATCATGTCCTTGAGGCCGGCATTAAAAGCCCTCAGACAACTCTGAAAAGTTGATGATTGAATAGTGGCAGCAAAGTATTGTTTTTTTGCTGCCCTCACTGCCCCTGAATACAGCTTACCATAAGCACTTACCAGTGTTTGATTGCATCCATCAGGAGTTCGTCTCCATCTGCCCTCAAGCCGTCTCCTGGTTTGTTTCATCACTCTCAGCTCCAGGGTATACCACGGAGCCGTACAAGGGGGTTACTTGCCGGGGCTGTCCGCTGCCATCCGTGGGAGCAACGGGTGCCAGCGGATGGCAGCAGACAGCCCTGGCAAGTAAGGAGCACAAGGGGGAGGAGGGAGGGCCCCCCACTTACCTGCCGGGGCATCCTCTGCCTTCACCTGCTCGAATCTATGTCATCACCTGGCGCTCTACTGAGGACTAGGCCACGAAGCCTAGTTCTCAGTAGATTCAGCAGGTGAAGGGAGCGGACGCACCCAGCAGGTAAGGAGGAGCGCGGGGGGGGAGGGGCTTTCCTGCCGGGCCTGTCTGCTGCCATCTGCTTCCGCCCGGGCGGCAGCGGATGGCAGTGGACAAGCCCGGCAGGTAAGGAGGAGCGTGAGGAGGGAGGAGGGCCCCACTTACCTGCCTGGGCCATCCACTGCCATCCGCTCATGCCCGTGGGCGCCAGTGGATGGCAGCAGACAGCCTTGGAAGGTAAGAAGCGTGAGGGGGGAGGGACAGGGAGGGGGGAGTTAGGCCCCCACTCACCCCCCACCATTTCCCCCCATAGACTTGCATTGGGGGAAAGCTTTCTTTCCCCCAATGCAAGTCTATGCGGAAAAATGGTGGCTGATCTGAAAATCGGACATCCGATTTTCGGATCGGGATCGGGACTGATCCGATCCAGGGGATCTCTGATTTTGTTCCGATCTGATCCAGAACAAATTGGAGAGCCCGATCCGGGTCCCGATCCGATCCGGAGGGTCTGTGCACATCCCTAATTTTCTGAACCTCTGACCGGCTCTGAAAATGAACCAATTCATTACCCACCAGCCCTCACTCCCCAAATGCCTTCCTGTTTTTCCATGGGCATGGGGGAGGCATGAATTAGCTCCCTTCCCCCCACCCCTTTCTCCTTCATCCTGGCACCCTACAGTGGCATTTCAGCAGCCCATTTTGGCCTTGGCAGTGGCCTTTGAGAAGAGTGCAGATCCCAGGGACACCAGGCTTTCCTCCTGGCACACATAGGCAAAGGCAATGCTAAGCAGCAGCAGCACGCCACATGCCACCACACACCAATACCCAGGAGGACACCACACACAGACAAGCAGATCAAATGCTAAGGCAGCAATACACCACACAGAAACCTTTGCAGTGATAG
>JARDYH010000053.1:2500-5000 GCA_029215795.1 Anniella stebbinsi
GGGAGGCAGGGGTCGCGCGACCGGGACAGGCGCCGCTCCCCCTGAACACCGGAGAGGTGGACGGCCCGCGGAGGGCCCTCCCCGGCGCGACCGCGGGAGCACGACCCGATCGGCGACCGTGGCGGGCGCGGGTCCTTCCCACCCTCCGTCCGCGGGTGCGGGCGGGAGGGGACGCTCGCGAGTTTCCAGAGTGCCAGAGCGAGGCCGCTCGCGTCACCCCCCGCGGGATCGGCGGCACGCCCCGGGCCGGGCCCTTCCGCCCTCCCGCCGCCGGACGGGGAAGCTCGGTGGAAGGGGCCGCCGCCTCCGACGCGGAGGGGTAAACCTCTGAAAACCCGGTCGCCGGAAATCCCCGCACTGTTTGTCGGGCGGGTCCGGCGACCCGCCCGACGGCGGCGAGGTCCCGGGACGGATCAGAAAACGCGGCCGACCTCGCGGAACTCCCGGCCGGCCGACGTCGGCGGGCAGCGCCCGTTCCCGACTTCCGCGGAGCCTTTCGGCGGGCCCGGCCTCCCCTCCCCCGGCGCAGACTGAACGCGCTCGCGAACGGTTCGGAGGGACGGGGGGAGCTCGGTGGACGGGGCCGCCCCCTCGGACGCGGAGGGGTAAACCTCTGAAAACCCGGTCGCCGGAAATCCCCGCACGGTTTTTCGGGCGGTTCCGGCGACCCGCCCGACTGCGGCGAGGTCCCCGGGACGGATCCGAAAACGCGGCCGACCTCGCGGAACTCCCGGCCGGCCGACGTCGGCGGGCAGCGCCCGTTCCCGACTTCCGCGGAGCCTATCCGCGGGCCCGGCCTCCCCTCCCCCGCCGCGGACTGAACGCGTTCCCGAACGGTTCGGAGGGACGGGCGGAGCTCGGGGGAAGGGGCCGCCGCCTCCGACGCGGAGGGGTAAACCTCTGAAAACCCGGTCGCCGGAAATCCCCGCACGGTTCTTCGGGCGGTTCCGTCGACCCGCCCGACGGCGGCGAGGTCCCCGGGACGGATCCGAAAACGCGGCCGACCTCGCGGAACTCCCGGCCGGCCGACGTCGGCGGGCAGCGCCCGTACCCGACTTCCGCGGAGCCTGTGGGCGGCCCGGCCTCCTCTCCCCCGCCACGGACGGAACGCGTTCCGAACGGTTCGGGGGTCGGGGGGACGGGGGGGAGCTCGTCGGACGGGGCCGCCGCTTCCGACGCGGAGGGGTAAACCTCTGAAAACACGGTCGCCGGGAATCCCCGCACGGTTCTTCGGCCGGTTCCGGCGACCCGCCCTACGACGGCGAGGTCCCCGGGACGGATCCGAAAACGCGGCCGACTTCGCGGAACTCCCGGCCGGCCGACGTCGGCGGGCAGCGCCCGTTCCCGACTTCCGCGGAGCCTTTTCGGCGGACCGGTCCCCCCCTGGCCGCGGAAGGACGCCTCGACCTCCCTCGGGGATTCGTATTCCCGCGACAACCGCCCACCCCCACAACCACCGGTCTTGTCGCCGATCCCGGTGTGCGGGTGCACCGTAGGGGGATCTCTGATTCGTAAGTAATAATAATAATAAAAATAAAAATAAAAATTATAATAATATTTTTATTTATCACCCGCCTCTCCCAACGGATCGAGGCGGGGAACAACACCAAACCCGAAATACAAAAACTGATTAAAAGCAGATGAAACCAGTACATCATTGAAACACCAATAAAACACCACTAAAACACTTTGAAATTCATCTAGGTAGGCCTGCCGGAAGAGATCAGTCTTCATAGATCTGATATATATGTTTCCTCGCCCTCCCCAGTTCATATGTATAGTGTATACAATCAAGGGGGGGGGGGGGTTCAAAACTTTTTTTAAAAAAAAGAGGAGGAGGAGGAGGAGGAGGAGGAGGAGGAGGAGGAGGAGGAGGAGGAGGAGGTGGTGGAACCGTGCCGCCCGGTACGCCCGAGGGGCGATCCGCACGCCTCGGGGACGCGGGCTTACATTTGGGCCCGGTCTACCCCCCCCCCGAACCGGGAATAGTTAGCGGGACGGTCTACCCCGTACCGCGATGACGATCGGGCCCCGGTCTGCCCAGACACGGGACTTGGGCGCGGGACGGAAGTCAGGGCACGGTCTACCCAGTCCTAAACCAGGGCACGGTCTACCTCGTCCCGCGAGGAATCGGGTCCCGGTCTACCCGGTACCATTCAGCGGCCTGGTCTCCTCGCGAAGGGGAGGGAGGGAGTATCCATACTAAAAATCAAAGGGCACCTCACCTTACCTTAAGAGAGTCGTAGTTACTCCCGCCGTTTACCCGCGCTTCGTTGAAATCAGCGGCCTGGTCTACCCGCGAAGGGGAGGGAGGGAGCATCCATACTGAAGCTCAAAGGGCACCACACCTTACCTTAAGAGAGTCGTAGTTACTCCCGCCGTTTACCCGCGCTTCGTTGAAATCAGCGGCCTGGTCTTCCCGCGAAGGGGAGGGAGGGAGCATCCATACTGAAGCTCAAAGGGCACCTCACCTTACCTTAAGGGAGTCGTAGTTACTCCC
>JARDYH010000053.1:17500-20000 GCA_029215795.1 Anniella stebbinsi
TCGGTGGACGGGGCCGCCCCCTCGGACGCGGAGGGGTAAACCTCTGAAAACCCGGTCGCCGGAAATCCCCGCACGGTTTTTCGGGCGGTTCCGGCGACCCGCCCGACTGCGGCGAGGTCCCCGGGACGGATCCGAAAACGCGGCCGACCTCGCGGAACTCCCGGCCGGCCGACGTCGGCGGGCAGCGCCCGTTCCCGACTTCCGCGGAGCCTATCCGCGGGCCCGGCCTCCCCTCCCCCGCCGCGGACTGAACGCGTTCCCGAACGGTTCGGAGGGACGGGCGGAGCTCGGGGGAAGGGGCCGCCGCCTCCGACGCGGAGGGGTAAACCTCTGAAAACCCGGTCGCCGGAAATCCCCGCACGGTTCTTCGGGCGGTTCCGTCGACCCGCCCGACGGCGGCGAGGTCCCCGGGACGGATCCGAAAACGCGGCCGACCTCGCGGAACTCCCGGCCGGCCGACGTCGGCGGGCAGCGCCCGTACCCGACTTCCGCGGAGCCTGTGGGCGGCCCGGCCTCCTCTCCCCCGCCACGGACGGAACGCGTTCCGAACGGTTCGGGGGTCGGGGGGACGGGGGGGAGCTCGTCGGACGGGGCCGCCGCTTCCGACGCGGAGGGGTAAACCTCTGAAAACACGGTCGCCGGGAATCCCCGCACGGTTCTTCGGCCGGTTCCGGCGACCCGCCCTACGACGGCGAGGTCCCCGGGACGGATCCGAAAACGCGGCCGACTTCGCGGAACTCCCGGCCGGCCGACGTCGGCGGGCAGCGCCCGTTCCCGACTTCCGCGGAGCCTTTTCGGCGGACCGGTCCCCCCCTGGCCGCGGAAGGACGCCTCGACCTCCCTCGGGGATTCGTATTCCCGCGACAACCGCCCACCCCCACAACCACCGGTCTTGTCGCCGATCCCGGTGTGCGGGTGCACCGTAGGGGGATCTCTGATTCGTAAGTAATAATAATAATAAAAATAAAAATAAAAATTATAATAATATTTTTATTTATCACCCGCCTCTCCCAACGGATCGAGGCGGGGAACAACACCAAACCCGAAATACAAAAACTGATTAAAAGCAGATGAAACCAGTACATCATTGAAACACCAATAAAACACCACTAAAACACTTTGAAATTCATCTAGGTAGGCCTGCCGGAAGAGATCAGTCTTCATAGATCTGATATATATGTTTCCTCGCCCTCCCCAGTTCATATGTATAGTGTATACAATCAAGGGGGGGGGGGGGTTCAAAACTTTTTTTAAAAAAAAGAGGAGGAGGAGGAGGAGGAGGAGGAGGAGGAGGAGGAGGAGGAGGAGGAGGAGGTGGTGGAACCGTGCCGCCCGGTACGCCCGAGGGGCGATCCGCACGCCTCGGGGACGCGGGCTTACATTTGGGCCCGGTCTACCCCCCCCCCGAACCGGGAATAGTTAGCGGGACGGTCTACCCCGTACCGCGATGACGATCGGGCCCCGGTCTGCCCAGACACGGGACTTGGGCGCGGGACGGAAGTCAGGGCACGGTCTACCCAGTCCTAAACCAGGGCACGGTCTACCTCGTCCCGCGAGGAATCGGGTCCCGGTCTACCCGGTACCATTCAGCGGCCTGGTCTCCTCGCGAAGGGGAGGGAGGGAGTATCCATACTAAAAATCAAAGGGCACCTCACCTTACCTTAAGAGAGTCGTAGTTACTCCCGCCGTTTACCCGCGCTTCGTTGAAATCAGCGGCCTGGTCTACCCGCGAAGGGGAGGGAGGGAGCATCCATACTGAAGCTCAAAGGGCACCACACCTTACCTTAAGAGAGTCGTAGTTACTCCCGCCGTTTACCCGCGCTTCGTTGAAATCAGCGGCCTGGTCTTCCCGCGAAGGGGAGGGAGGGAGCATCCATACTGAAGCTCAAAGGGCACCTCACCTTACCTTAAGGGAGTCGTAGTTACTCCCGCCGTTTACCCGCGCTTCGTTGAATTCAGCGGCCTGGTCTACCCGCGAAGGGGCGGGAGGGAGCATCCATACTGAAACTCAAAGGGCACCTCACCTTACCTTAAGGGAGTCGTAGTTACTCCCGCCGTTTACCCGCGCTTCGTTGAATTCAGCGGCCTGGTCTACCCGCGAAGGGGAGGGAGGGAGCATCCATACTGAAGCTCAAAGGGCACCTCACCTTACCTTAAGGGAGTCGTAGTTACTCCCGCCGTTTACCCGCGCTTCGTTGAAATCAGCGGCCTGGTCTACCCGCGAAGGGGAGGAAGGGAGCATCCATACTGAAGCTCAAAGGGCACCTCACCTTACCTTAAGGGAGTCGTAGTTACTCCCGCCGTTTACCCGCGCTTCGTTGAATTCAGCGGCCTGGTCTACCCGCGAAGGGGCGGGAGGGAGCATCCATACTGAAACTCAAAGGGCACCTCACCTTACCTTAAGAGAGTCGTAGTTACTCCCGCCGATTACCCGCGCTTCGTTGAATTCAGCGGCCTGGTCTACCCGCGAAGGGGAGGGAGGGAGCATCCATACTGAAGC
>JARDYH010000053.1:35000-37500 GCA_029215795.1 Anniella stebbinsi
CGGCCCGCGGAGGGCCCTCCCCGGCGCGACCGCGGGAGCACGACCCGATCGGCGACCGTGGCGGGCGCGGGTCCTTCCCACCCTCCGTCCGCGGGTGCGGGCGGGAGGGGACGCTCGCGAGTTTCCAGAGTGCCAGAGCGAGGCCGCTCGCGTCACCCCCCGCGGGATCGGCGGCACGCCCCGGGCCGGGCCCTTCCGCCCTCCCGCCGCCGGACGGGGAAGCTCGGTGGAAGGGGCCGCCGCCTCCGACGCGGAGGGGTAAACCTCTGAAAACCCGGTCGCCGGAAATCCCCGCACTGTTTGTCGGGCGGGTCCGGCGACCCGCCCGACGGCGGCGAGGTCCCGGGACGGATCAGAAAACGCGGCCGACCTCGCGGAACTCCCGGCCGGCCGACGTCGGCGGGCAGCGCCCGTTCCCGACTTCCGCGGAGCCTTTCGGCGGGCCCGGCCTCCCCTCCCCCGGCGCAGACTGAACGCGCTCGCGAACGGTTCGGAGGGACGGGGGGAGCTCGGTGGACGGGGCCGCCCCCTCGGACGCGGAGGGGTAAACCTCTGAAAACCCGGTCGCCGGAAATCCCCGCACGGTTTTTCGGGCGGTTCCGGCGACCCGCCCGACTGCGGCGAGGTCCCCGGGACGGATCCGAAAACGCGGCCGACCTCGCGGAACTCCCGGCCGGCCGACGTCGGCGGGCAGCGCCCGTTCCCGACTTCCGCGGAGCCTATCCGCGGGCCCGGCCTCCCCTCCCCCGCCGCGGACTGAACGCGTTCCCGAACGGTTCGGAGGGACGGGCGGAGCTCGGGGGAAGGGGCCGCCGCCTCCGACGCGGAGGGGTAAACCTCTGAAAACCCGGTCGCCGGAAATCCCCGCACGGTTCTTCGGGCGGTTCCGTCGACCCGCCCGACGGCGGCGAGGTCCCCGGGACGGATCCGAAAACGCGGCCGACCTCGCGGAACTCCCGGCCGGCCGACGTCGGCGGGCAGCGCCCGTACCCGACTTCCGCGGAGCCTGTGGGCGGCCCGGCCTCCTCTCCCCCGCCACGGACGGAACGCGTTCCGAACGGTTCGGGGGTCGGGGGGACGGGGGGGAGCTCGTCGGACGGGGCCGCCGCTTCCGACGCGGAGGGGTAAACCTCTGAAAACACGGTCGCCGGGAATCCCCGCACGGTTCTTCGGCCGGTTCCGGCGACCCGCCCTACGACGGCGAGGTCCCCGGGACGGATCCGAAAACGCGGCCGACTTCGCGGAACTCCCGGCCGGCCGACGTCGGCGGGCAGCGCCCGTTCCCGACTTCCGCGGAGCCTTTTCGGCGGACCGGTCCCCCCCTGGCCGCGGAAGGACGCCTCGACCTCCCTCGGGGATTCGTATTCCCGCGACAACCGCCCACCCCCACAACCACCGGTCTTGTCGCCGATCCCGGTGTGCGGGTGCACCGTAGGGGGATCTCTGATTCGTAAGTAATAATAATAATAAAAATAAAAATAAAAATTATAATAATATTTTTATTTATCACCCGCCTCTCCCAACGGATCGAGGCGGGGAACAACACCAAACCCGAAATACAAAAACTGATTAAAAGCAGATGAAACCAGTACATCATTGAAACACCAATAAAACACCACTAAAACACTTTGAAATTCATCTAGGTAGGCCTGCCGGAAGAGATCAGTCTTCATAGATCTGATATATATGTTTCCTCGCCCTCCCCAGTTCATATGTATAGTGTATACAATCAAGGGGGGGGGGGGGTTCAAAACTTTTTTTAAAAAAAAGAGGAGGAGGAGGAGGAGGAGGAGGAGGAGGAGGAGGAGGAGGAGGTGGTGGAACCGTGCCGCCCGGTACGCCCGAGGGGCGATCCGCACGCCTCGGGGACGCGGGCTTACATTTGGGCCCGGTCTACCCCCCCCCCGAACCGGGAATAGTTAGCGGGACGGTCTACCCCGTACCGCGATGACGATCGGGCCCCGGTCTGCCCAGACACGGGACTTGGGCGCGGGACGGAAGTCAGGGCACGGTCTACCCAGTCCTAAACCAGGGCACGGTCTACCTCGTCCCGCGAGGAATCGGGTCCCGGTCTACCCGGTACCATTCAGCGGCCTGGTCTCCTCGCGAAGGGGAGGGAGGGAGTATCCATACTAAAAATCAAAGGGCACCTCACCTTACCTTAAGAGAGTCGTAGTTACTCCCGCCGTTTACCCGCGCTTCGTTGAAATCAGCGGCCTGGTCTACCCGCGAAGGGGAGGGAGGGAGCATCCATACTGAAGCTCAAAGGGCACCACACCTTACCTTAAGAGAGTCGTAGTTACTCCCGCCGTTTACCCGCGCTTCGTTGAAATCAGCGGCCTGGTCTTCCCGCGAAGGGGAGGGAGGGAGCATCCATACTGAAGCTCAAAGGGCACCTCACCTTACCTTAAGGGAGTCGTAGTTACTCCCGCCGTTTACCCGCGCTTCGTTGAATTCAGCGGCCTGGTCTACCCGCGAAGGGGCGGGAGGGAGCATCCAT
>JARDYH010000053.1:50000-52500 GCA_029215795.1 Anniella stebbinsi
CGCCCGTACCCGACTTCCGCGGAGCCTGTGGGCGGCCCGGCCTCCTCTCCCCCGCCACGGACGGAACGCGTTCCGAACGGTTCGGGGGTCGGGGGGACGGGGGGGAGCTCGTCGGACGGGGCCGCCGCTTCCGACGCGGAGGGGTAAACCTCTGAAAACACGGTCGCCGGGAATCCCCGCACGGTTCTTCGGCCGGTTCCGGCGACCCGCCCTACGACGGCGAGGTCCCCGGGACGGATCCGAAAACGCGGCCGACTTCGCGGAACTCCCGGCCGGCCGACGTCGGCGGGCAGCGCCCGTTCCCGACTTCCGCGGAGCCTTTTCGGCGGACCGGTCCCCCCCTGGCCGCGGAAGGACGCCTCGACCTCCCTCGGGGATTCGTATTCCCGCGACAACCGCCCACCCCCACAACCACCGGTCTTGTCGCCGATCCCGGTGTGCGGGTGCACCGTAGGGGGATCTCTGATTCGTAAGTAATAATAATAATAAAAATAAAAATAAAAATTATAATAATATTTTTATTTATCACCCGCCTCTCCCAACGGATCGAGGCGGGGAACAACACCAAACCCGAAATACAAAAACTGATTAAAAGCAGATGAAACCAGTACATCATTGAAACACCAATAAAACACCACTAAAACACTTTGAAATTCATCTAGGTAGGCCTGCCGGAAGAGATCAGTCTTCATAGATCTGATATATATGTTTCCTCGCCCTCCCCAGTTCATATGTATAGTGTATACAATCAAGGGGGGGGGGGGGTTCAAAACTTTTTTTAAAAAAAAGAGGAGGAGGAGGAGGAGGAGGAGGAGGAGGAGGAGGAGGAGGAGGAGGAGGTGGTGGAACCGTGCCGCCCGGTACGCCCGAGGGGCGATCCGCACGCCTCGGGGACGCGGGCTTACATTTGGGCCCGGTCTACCCCCCCCCCGAACCGGGAATAGTTAGCGGGACGGTCTACCCCGTACCGCGATGACGATCGGGCCCCGGTCTGCCCAGACACGGGACTTGGGCGCGGGACGGAAGTCAGGGCACGGTCTACCCAGTCCTAAACCAGGGCACGGTCTACCTCGTCCCGCGAGGAATCGGGTCCCGGTCTACCCGGTACCATTCAGCGGCCTGGTCTCCTCGCGAAGGGGAGGGAGGGAGTATCCATACTAAAAATCAAAGGGCACCTCACCTTACCTTAAGAGAGTCGTAGTTACTCCCGCCGTTTACCCGCGCTTCGTTGAAATCAGCGGCCTGGTCTACCCGCGAAGGGGAGGGAGGGAGCATCCATACTGAAGCTCAAAGGGCACCACACCTTACCTTAAGAGAGTCGTAGTTACTCCCGCCGTTTACCCGCGCTTCGTTGAAATCAGCGGCCTGGTCTTCCCGCGAAGGGGAGGGAGGGAGCATCCATACTGAAGCTCAAAGGGCACCTCACCTTACCTTAAGGGAGTCGTAGTTACTCCCGCCGTTTACCCGCGCTTCGTTGAATTCAGCGGCCTGGTCTACCCGCGAAGGGGCGGGAGGGAGCATCCATACTGAAACTCAAAGGGCACCTCACCTTACCTTAAGGGAGTCGTAGTTACTCCCGCCGTTTACCCGCGCTTCGTTGAATTCAGCGGCCTGGTCTACCCGCGAAGGGGAGGGAGGGAGCATCCATACTGAAGCTCAAAGGGCACCTCACCTTACCTTAAGGGAGTCGTAGTTACTCCCGCCGTTTACCCGCGCTTCGTTGAAATCAGCGGCCTGGTCTACCCGCGAAGGGGAGGAAGGGAGCATCCATACTGAAGCTCAAAGGGCACCTCACCTTACCTTAAGGGAGTCGTAGTTACTCCCGCCGTTTACCCGCGCTTCGTTGAATTCAGCGGCCTGGTCTACCCGCGAAGGGGCGGGAGGGAGCATCCATACTGAAACTCAAAGGGCACCTCACCTTACCTTAAGAGAGTCGTAGTTACTCCCGCCGATTACCCGCGCTTCGTTGAATTCAGCGGCCTGGTCTACCCGCGAAGGGGAGGGAGGGAGCATCCATACTGAAGCTCAAAGGGCACCTCACCTTACCTTAAGGGAGTCGTAGTTACTCCCGCCGTTTACCCGCGCTTCGTTGAATTCAGCGGCCTGGTCTACCCGCGAAGGGGCGGGAGGGAGCATCCATACTGAAACTCAAAGGGCACCTCACCTTACCTTAAGGGAGTCGTAGTTACTCCCGCCGTTTACCCGCGCTTCGTTGAATTCAGCGGCCTGGTCTACCCGCGAAGGGGAGGGAGGGAGCATCCATACTGAAGCTCAAAGGGCACCTCACCTTACCTTAAGGGAGTCGTAGTTACTCCCGCCGTTTACCCGCGCTTCGTTGAAATCAGCGGCCTGGTCTACCCGCGAAGGGGAGGAAGGGAGCATCCATACTGAAGCTCAAAGGGCACCTCACCTTACCTTAAGGGAGTCGTAGTTACTCCCGCCGTTTACCCGCGCTTCGTTGGATTTCTTCACTTTGACATTCAGAGCACGGGGCGGAAAT
>JARDYH010000053.1:62500-65000 GCA_029215795.1 Anniella stebbinsi
AGCGCCCGTTCCCGACTTCCGCGGAGCCTTTCGGCGGGCCCGGCCTCCCCTCCCCCGGCGCAGACTGAACGCGCTCGCGAACGGTTCGGAGGGACGGGGGGAGCTCGGTGGACGGGGCCGCCCCCTCGGACGCGGAGGGGTAAACCTCTGAAAACCCGGTCGCCGGAAATCCCCGCACGGTTTTTCGGGCGGTTCCGGCGACCCGCCCGACTGCGGCGAGGTCCCCGGGACGGATCCGAAAACGCGGCCGACCTCGCGGAACTCCCGGCCGGCCGACGTCGGCGGGCAGCGCCCGTTCCCGACTTCCGCGGAGCCTATCCGCGGGCCCGGCCTCCCCTCCCCCGCCGCGGACTGAACGCGTTCCCGAACGGTTCGGAGGGACGGGCGGAGCTCGGGGGAAGGGGCCGCCGCCTCCGACGCGGAGGGGTAAACCTCTGAAAACCCGGTCGCCGGAAATCCCCGCACGGTTCTTCGGGCGGTTCCGTCGACCCGCCCGACGGCGGCGAGGTCCCCGGGACGGATCCGAAAACGCGGCCGACCTCGCGGAACTCCCGGCCGGCCGACGTCGGCGGGCAGCGCCCGTACCCGACTTCCGCGGAGCCTGTGGGCGGCCCGGCCTCCTCTCCCCCGCCACGGACGGAACGCGTTCCGAACGGTTCGGGGGTCGGGGGGACGGGGGGGAGCTCGTCGGACGGGGCCGCCGCTTCCGACGCGGAGGGGTAAACCTCTGAAAACACGGTCGCCGGGAATCCCCGCACGGTTCTTCGGCCGGTTCCGGCGACCCGCCCTACGACGGCGAGGTCCCCGGGACGGATCCGAAAACGCGGCCGACTTCGCGGAACTCCCGGCCGGCCGACGTCGGCGGGCAGCGCCCGTTCCCGACTTCCGCGGAGCCTTTTCGGCGGACCGGTCCCCCCCTGGCCGCGGAAGGACGCCTCGACCTCCCTCGGGGATTCGTATTCCCGCGACAACCGCCCACCCCCACAACCACCGGTCTTGTCGCCGATCCCGGTGTGCGGGTGCACCGTAGGGGGATCTCTGATTCGTAAGTAATAATAATAATAAAAATAAAAATAAAAATTATAATAATATTTTTATTTATCACCCGCCTCTCCCAACGGATCGAGGCGGGGAACAACACCAAACCCGAAATACAAAAACTGATTAAAAGCAGATGAAACCAGTACATCATTGAAACACCAATAAAACACCACTAAAACACTTTGAAATTCATCTAGGTAGGCCTGCCGGAAGAGATCAGTCTTCATAGATCTGATATATATGTTTCCTCGCCCTCCCCAGTTCATATGTATAGTGTATACAATCAAGGGGGGGGGGGGGTTCAAAACTTTTTTTAAAAAAAAGAGGAGGAGGAGGAGGAGGAGGAGGAGGAGGAGGAGGAGGAGGAGGAGGAGGTGGTGGAACCGTGCCGCCCGGTACGCCCGAGGGGCGATCCGCACGCCTCGGGGACGCGGGCTTACATTTGGGCCCGGTCTACCCCCCCCCCGAACCGGGAATAGTTAGCGGGACGGTCTACCCCGTACCGCGATGACGATCGGGCCCCGGTCTGCCCAGACACGGGACTTGGGCGCGGGACGGAAGTCAGGGCACGGTCTACCCAGTCCTAAACCAGGGCACGGTCTACCTCGTCCCGCGAGGAATCGGGTCCCGGTCTACCCGGTACCATTCAGCGGCCTGGTCTCCTCGCGAAGGGGAGGGAGGGAGTATCCATACTAAAAATCAAAGGGCACCTCACCTTACCTTAAGAGAGTCGTAGTTACTCCCGCCGTTTACCCGCGCTTCGTTGAAATCAGCGGCCTGGTCTACCCGCGAAGGGGAGGGAGGGAGCATCCATACTGAAGCTCAAAGGGCACCACACCTTACCTTAAGAGAGTCGTAGTTACTCCCGCCGTTTACCCGCGCTTCGTTGAAATCAGCGGCCTGGTCTTCCCGCGAAGGGGAGGGAGGGAGCATCCATACTGAAGCTCAAAGGGCACCTCACCTTACCTTAAGGGAGTCGTAGTTACTCCCGCCGTTTACCCGCGCTTCGTTGAATTCAGCGGCCTGGTCTACCCGCGAAGGGGCGGGAGGGAGCATCCATACTGAAACTCAAAGGGCACCTCACCTTACCTTAAGGGAGTCGTAGTTACTCCCGCCGTTTACCCGCGCTTCGTTGAATTCAGCGGCCTGGTCTACCCGCGAAGGGGAGGGAGGGAGCATCCATACTGAAGCTCAAAGGGCACCTCACCTTACCTTAAGGGAGTCGTAGTTACTCCCGCCGTTTACCCGCGCTTCGTTGAAATCAGCGGCCTGGTCTACCCGCGAAGGGGAGGAAGGGAGCATCCATACTGAAGCTCAAAGGGCACCTCACCTTACCTTAAGGGAGTCGTAGTTACTCCCGCCGTTTACCCGCGCTTCGTTGAATTCAGCGGCCTGGTCTACCCGCGAAGGGGCGGGAGGGAGCATCCATACTGAAACTCAAAGGGCACCTCACCTTACC
>JARDYH010000053.1:80000-82500 GCA_029215795.1 Anniella stebbinsi
GTCGGGCGGGTCCGGCGACCCGCCCGACGGCGGCGAGGTCCCGGGACGGATCAGAAAACGCGGCCGACCTCGCGGAACTCCCGGCCGGCCGACGTCGGCGGGCAGCGCCCGTTCCCGACTTCCGCGGAGCCTTTCGGCGGGCCCGGCCTCCCCTCCCCCGGCGCAGACTGAACGCGCTCGCGAACGGTTCGGAGGGACGGGGGGAGCTCGGTGGACGGGGCCGCCCCCTCGGACGCGGAGGGGTAAACCTCTGAAAACCCGGTCGCCGGAAATCCCCGCACGGTTTTTCGGGCGGTTCCGGCGACCCGCCCGACTGCGGCGAGGTCCCCGGGACGGATCCGAAAACGCGGCCGACCTCGCGGAACTCCCGGCCGGCCGACGTCGGCGGGCAGCGCCCGTTCCCGACTTCCGCGGAGCCTATCCGCGGGCCCGGCCTCCCCTCCCCCGCCGCGGACTGAACGCGTTCCCGAACGGTTCGGAGGGACGGGCGGAGCTCGGGGGAAGGGGCCGCCGCCTCCGACGCGGAGGGGTAAACCTCTGAAAACCCGGTCGCCGGAAATCCCCGCACGGTTCTTCGGGCGGTTCCGTCGACCCGCCCGACGGCGGCGAGGTCCCCGGGACGGATCCGAAAACGCGGCCGACCTCGCGGAACTCCCGGCCGGCCGACGTCGGCGGGCAGCGCCCGTACCCGACTTCCGCGGAGCCTGTGGGCGGCCCGGCCTCCTCTCCCCCGCCACGGACGGAACGCGTTCCGAACGGTTCGGGGGTCGGGGGGACGGGGGGGAGCTCGTCGGACGGGGCCGCCGCTTCCGACGCGGAGGGGTAAACCTCTGAAAACACGGTCGCCGGGAATCCCCGCACGGTTCTTCGGCCGGTTCCGGCGACCCGCCCTACGACGGCGAGGTCCCCGGGACGGATCCGAAAACGCGGCCGACTTCGCGGAACTCCCGGCCGGCCGACGTCGGCGGGCAGCGCCCGTTCCCGACTTCCGCGGAGCCTTTTCGGCGGACCGGTCCCCCCCTGGCCGCGGAAGGACGCCTCGACCTCCCTCGGGGATTCGTATTCCCGCGACAACCGCCCACCCCCACAACCACCGGTCTTGTCGCCGATCCCGGTGTGCGGGTGCACCGTAGGGGGATCTCTGATTCGTAAGTAATAATAATAATAAAAATAAAAATAAAAATTATAATAATATTTTTATTTATCACCCGCCTCTCCCAACGGATCGAGGCGGGGAACAACACCAAACCCGAAATACAAAAACTGATTAAAAGCAGATGAAACCAGTACATCATTGAAACACCAATAAAACACCACTAAAACACTTTGAAATTCATCTAGGTAGGCCTGCCGGAAGAGATCAGTCTTCATAGATCTGATATATATGTTTCCTCGCCCTCCCCAGTTCATATGTATAGTGTATACAATCAAGGGGGGGGGGGGGTTCAAAACTTTTTTTAAAAAAAAGAGGAGGAGGAGGAGGAGGAGGAGGAGGAGGAGGAGGAGGAGGAGGTGGTGGAACCGTGCCGCCCGGTACGCCCGAGGGGCGATCCGCACGCCTCGGGGACGCGGGCTTACATTTGGGCCCGGTCTACCCCCCCCCCGAACCGGGAATAGTTAGCGGGACGGTCTACCCCGTACCGCGATGACGATCGGGCCCCGGTCTGCCCAGACACGGGACTTGGGCGCGGGACGGAAGTCAGGGCACGGTCTACCCAGTCCTAAACCAGGGCACGGTCTACCTCGTCCCGCGAGGAATCGGGTCCCGGTCTACCCGGTACCATTCAGCGGCCTGGTCTCCTCGCGAAGGGGAGGGAGGGAGTATCCATACTAAAAATCAAAGGGCACCTCACCTTACCTTAAGAGAGTCGTAGTTACTCCCGCCGTTTACCCGCGCTTCGTTGAAATCAGCGGCCTGGTCTACCCGCGAAGGGGAGGGAGGGAGCATCCATACTGAAGCTCAAAGGGCACCACACCTTACCTTAAGAGAGTCGTAGTTACTCCCGCCGTTTACCCGCGCTTCGTTGAAATCAGCGGCCTGGTCTTCCCGCGAAGGGGAGGGAGGGAGCATCCATACTGAAGCTCAAAGGGCACCTCACCTTACCTTAAGGGAGTCGTAGTTACTCCCGCCGTTTACCCGCGCTTCGTTGAATTCAGCGGCCTGGTCTACCCGCGAAGGGGAGGGAGGGAGCATCCATACTGAAACTCAAAGGGCACCTCACCTTACCTTAAGGGAGTCGTAGTTACTCCCGCCGTTTACCCGCGCTTCGTTGAATTCAGCGGCCTGGTCTACCCGCGAAGGGGAGGGAGGGAGCATCCATACTGAAGCTCAAAGGGCACCTCACCTTACCTTAAGGGAGTCGTAGTTACTCCCGCCGTTTACCCGCGCTTCGTTGAAATCAGCGGCCTGGTCTACCCGCGAAGGGGAGGAAGGGAGCATCCATACTGAAGCTCAAAGGGCACCTCACCTTACCTTAAGGGAGTCGTAGTTACTCCCGCC
>JARDYH010000053.1:92500-95000 GCA_029215795.1 Anniella stebbinsi
GCAGGGGTCGCGCGACCGGGACAGGCGCCGCTCCCCCTGAACACCGGAGAGGTGGACGGCCCGCGGAGGGCCCTCCCCGGCGCGACCGCGGGAGCACGACCCGATCGGCGACCGTGGCGGGCGCGGGTCCTTCCCACCCTCCGTCCGCGGGTGCGGGCGGGAGGGGACGCTCGCGAGTTTCCAGAGTGCCAGAGCGAGGCCGCTCGCGTCACCCCCCGCGGGATCGGCGGCACGCCCCGGGCCGGGCCCTTCCGCCCTCCCGCCGCCGGACGGGGAAGCTCGGTGGAAGGGGCCGCCGCCTCCGACGCGGAGGGGTAAACCTCTGAAAACCCGGTCGCCGGAAATCCCCGCACTGTTTGTCGGGCGGGTCCGGCGACCCGCCCGACGGCGGCGAGGTCCCGGGACGGATCAGAAAACGCGGCCGACCTCGCGGAACTCCCGGCCGGCCGACGTCGGCGGGCAGCGCCCGTTCCCGACTTCCGCGGAGCCTTTCGGCGGGCCCGGCCTCCCCTCCCCCGGCGCAGACTGAACGCGCTCGCGAACGGTTCGGAGGGACGGGGGGAGCTCGGTGGACGGGGCCGCCCCCTCGGACGCGGAGGGGTAAACCTCTGAAAACCCGGTCGCCGGAAATCCCCGCACGGTTTTTCGGGCGGTTCCGGCGACCCGCCCGACTGCGGCGAGGTCCCCGGGACGGATCCGAAAACGCGGCCGACCTCGCGGAACTCCCGGCCGGCCGACGTCGGCGGGCAGCGCCCGTTCCCGACTTCCGCGGAGCCTATCCGCGGGCCCGGCCTCCCCTCCCCCGCCGCGGACTGAACGCGTTCCCGAACGGTTCGGAGGGACGGGCGGAGCTCGGGGGAAGGGGCCGCCGCCTCCGACGCGGAGGGGTAAACCTCTGAAAACCCGGTCGCCGGAAATCCCCGCACGGTTCTTCGGGCGGTTCCGTCGACCCGCCCGACGGCGGCGAGGTCCCCGGGACGGATCCGAAAACGCGGCCGACCTCGCGGAACTCCCGGCCGGCCGACGTCGGCGGGCAGCGCCCGTACCCGACTTCCGCGGAGCCTGTGGGCGGCCCGGCCTCCTCTCCCCCGCCACGGACGGAACGCGTTCCGAACGGTTCGGGGGTCGGGGGGACGGGGGGGAGCTCGTCGGACGGGGCCGCCGCTTCCGACGCGGAGGGGTAAACCTCTGAAAACACGGTCGCCGGGAATCCCCGCACGGTTCTTCGGCCGGTTCCGGCGACCCGCCCTACGACGGCGAGGTCCCCGGGACGGATCCGAAAACGCGGCCGACTTCGCGGAACTCCCGGCCGGCCGACGTCGGCGGGCAGCGCCCGTTCCCGACTTCCGCGGAGCCTTTTCGGCGGACCGGTCCCCCCCTGGCCGCGGAAGGACGCCTCGACCTCCCTCGGGGATTCGTATTCCCGCGACAACCGCCCACCCCCACAACCACCGGTCTTGTCGCCGATCCCGGTGTGCGGGTGCACCGTAGGGGGATCTCTGATTCGTAAGTAATAATAATAATAAAAATAAAAATAAAAATTATAATAATATTTTTATTTATCACCCGCCTCTCCCAACGGATCGAGGCGGGGAACAACACCAAACCCGAAATACAAAAACTGATTAAAAGCAGATGAAACCAGTACATCATTGAAACACCAATAAAACACCACTAAAACACTTTGAAATTCATCTAGGTAGGCCTGCCGGAAGAGATCAGTCTTCATAGATCTGATATATATGTTTCCTCGCCCTCCCCAGTTCATATGTATAGTGTATACAATCAAGGGGGGGGGGGGGTTCAAAACTTTTTTTAAAAAAAAGAGGAGGAGGAGGAGGAGGAGGAGGAGGAGGAGGAGGAGGAGGAGGTGGTGGAACCGTGCCGCCCGGTACGCCCGAGGGGCGATCCGCACGCCTCGGGGACGCGGGCTTACATTTGGGCCCGGTCTACCCCCCCCCCGAACCGGGAATAGTTAGCGGGACGGTCTACCCCGTACCGCGATGACGATCGGGCCCCGGTCTGCCCAGACACGGGACTTGGGCGCGGGACGGAAGTCAGGGCACGGTCTACCCAGTCCTAAACCAGGGCACGGTCTACCTCGTCCCGCGAGGAATCGGGTCCCGGTCTACCCGGTACCATTCAGCGGCCTGGTCTCCTCGCGAAGGGGAGGGAGGGAGTATCCATACTAAAAATCAAAGGGCACCTCACCTTACCTTAAGAGAGTCGTAGTTACTCCCGCCGTTTACCCGCGCTTCGTTGAAATCAGCGGCCTGGTCTACCCGCGAAGGGGAGGGAGGGAGCATCCATACTGAAGCTCAAAGGGCACCACACCTTACCTTAAGAGAGTCGTAGTTACTCCCGCCGTTTACCCGCGCTTCGTTGAAATCAGCGGCCTGGTCTTCCCGCGAAGGGGAGGGAGGGAGCATCCATACTGAAGCTCAAAGGGCACCTCACCTTACCTTAAGGGAGTCGTAGTTACTCCCGCCGTTTACCCGCG
>JARDYH010000054.1:0-102391 GCA_029215795.1 Anniella stebbinsi
GCCCCTTCTTCCCCTAGACTTCCCCTAGACTTCCCCTTTCCTCTATACTTCCCCTTCTTCCCCTAGACTTCCACTAGACTTCCCTTCACTCTATACTTCCCCTTCTTCCCCTAGACTTCCCCTTCTTCCCCTAGACTTCCCCTAGACTTCCCCTTCCTCTATACTTCCCCATCTTCCCCTACACTTCCCCTTCCCTCTACACTTCCCCTTCTTCCCCTAGACTTCCCCTAGACTTCCCCTTCCCTCTATACTTCCCCTTCTTCCCCTAGTCTACCCCTTGACTTCCCCTTCCCTCTATACTTCCCCTTCTTCCCCTAGACTTCCACGTCTTCCCCTAGACTTCCCCTTCTTCCCCAAGACTTCCCCTACACTTCCCCTTCCCTCTATACTTCCCCTTCTTCCCTAGACTTCCCCTAGATTTCCCCTTCTTCCCCTAGACTTCCCCTTCCCTCTATACTTCCCCTTCTTCCCCTAGAGTTCCCCTTCTTCTCCTAGATTTCCCCTTCTTCCCCTAGACTTCCCCTTTCCTCTATACTTCCCCTTCTTCCCCTAGACTTCCACTAGACTTCCCCTTCACTCTATACTTCCCCTTCTTCCCCTAGACTTCCCCTTCTTCCCCTAGACTTCCCCTTCCCTCAATACTTCCCCTTCTTCCCCTAGACTTCCCCTTCTTCCCCTAGACTTCCCCTTCTTCCCCTAGACTTCCCCTAGACTTCCCCTTCCCTCTATACTTCCCCTTCTTCCCCTAGACTTCCCCTAGACTTCCCCTTCCCTCTATACTTCCCCTTCTTCCCCTAGACTTCCCCTTCCCTCTGCACTTCTCCTTCTTCCCCTATACTTCCCCCTCCCTCTATACTTCCCCTTCTTCCCCTGGACTTCCCCTAGACTTCCCCTTCGCCCTATACTTCCCCTTCTTCCCCTAGACTTCCCCTAGACTTCCCCTTCTTCCCCTAGACTTCCCCTTCTTCCCCTAGACTTCCCCTTCCCTCTATACTTCCCCTTCTTCCCCTAGACTTCCCCTTCTTCCCCTAGACTTCCCCTTCTTCCCCTAGACTTCCCCTAGACTTCCCCTTCCCTCTATACTTTCCCTTCTTCCCCTAGACTTCCCCTAGACTTCCCCTTCTTCCCCTAGACTTCCCCTAGACTTCCCCTTCCCTCTATACTTCCCCTTCTTCCTCTAGATTTCCCCTAGACTTCCCCTTCTTCCCCTAGACTTCCCCTAGACTTCCCCTTCCCTCTATACTTCCCCTTCTTCCCCTAGACTTCCCCTTCCCTCTATACTTCCCCTTCTTCCCCTAGACTTCCCCTTCTTCCCCTAGACTTCCTCTTCTTCCCCTAGACTTCCCCTTCCCTCTATACTTCCCCTTCTTCCCCTAGACTTCCCCTTCCCTCTATACTTCCCCTTCTTCCCCTAGACTTCCCCTTCTTCCCCTTGACTTCCCCTACACTTCCCCTTCCCTCTATACTGCCCCTTCTTCCCCTAGACTTCCCCTAGACTTCCCCTTTCCTCTATACTTCCCCTTCTTCCCCTAGACTTCCCCTAGACTTCCCCTTCCCTCTATACTTCCCCTTCTTCCCCTAGACTTCCCCTTCTTCCCCTAGACTTCCCCTAGACTTCCCCTTCCCTCTATACTTCTTCTTCTTCCCCTACACTTCCCCTTCCCTCTATACTTCCCCTTCTTCCCCTAGACTTCCCCTAGACTTCCCCTTCCCTCTATACTTCCCCTTCTTCCCCTAGAGTTCCCCTTCTTCTCCTAGATTTCCCCTTCTTCCCCTAGACTTCCCCTTTCCTCTATACTTCCCCTTCTTCCCCTAGACTTCCACTAGACTTCCCCTTCACTCTATACTTCCCCTTCTTCCCCTAGACTTCCCCTTCTTCCCCTAGACTTCCCCTTCCCTCTATACTTCCCCTTCTTCCCCTACACTTCCCCTTCCCTCTGTACTTCCCCTTCTTCCCCTAGACTTCCCCTAGACTTCCCCTTCCCTCTATACTTCCCCTTCTTCCCCTAGTCTACCCCTTGACTTCCCCTTCCCTCTATACTTCCCCTTCTTCCCCTAGACTTCCACGTCTTCCCCTAGACTTCCCCTTCTTCCCCAAGACTTCCCCTACACTTCCCCTTCCCTCTATACTTCCCCTTCTTCCCTAGACTTCCCCTAGATTTCCCCTTCTTCCCCTAGACTTCCCCTTCCCTCTATACTTCCCCTTCTTCCCCTAGAGTTCCCCTTCTTCTCCTAGATTTCCCCTTCTTCCCCTAGACTTCCCCTTCTTCCCCTAGACTTCCCCTACACTTCCCCTTCCCTCTATACTTTCCCTTCTTCCCCTAGACTTCCCCTAGACTTCCCCTTCTTCCCCTGGACTTCCCCTAGACTTCCCCTTCCCTCTATACTTCCCCTTCTTCCATTAGACTTCCCCTTCCCTCTATACTTCCCCTTCTTCCTCTAGATTTCCCCTAGACTTCCCCTTCTTCCCCTAGACTTCCCCTAGACTTCCCCTTCCCTCTATACTTCCCCTTCTTCCCCTAGACTTCCCCTTCCCTCTATACTTCCCCTTCTTCCCCTAGACTTCCCCTTCTTCCCCTAGACTTCCTCTTCTTCCTCTAGACTTCCCCTTCCCTCTATACTTCCCCTTCTTCCCCTAGACTTCCCTTTCCCTCTATACTTCCCCTTCTTCCCCTAGACTTCCCCTTCTTCCCCTTGACTTCCCCTTCTTTCCCAAGACTTCCCCTACACTTCCCCTAGACTTCACCCTTCTTCCCCTAGACTTCCCCTTCTTCCCCTGGACTTCCTCTTCTTCCCCTAGACTTCCCCTTCTTCCCCTAGACTTCCCCTAGACTTCCCCTTCCCTCTATACTTCCCCTTCTTCCCCTAGACTTCCCCTAGACTTCCCCTTCCCTCTATACTTCCCCTTCTTCCCCTAGACTTCCCCTTCCCTCTGTACTTCCCCTTCTTCCCCTATACTTCCCCCTCCCTCTATACTTCCCCTTCTTCCCCTAGACTTCCCCTAGACTTCCCCTTCGCCCTATACTTCCCCTTCTTCCCCTAGACTTCCCCTAGACTTCCCCTTCTTCCCCTAGACTTCCCCTTCCCTCTATACTTCCCCTTCTTCCCCTAGACTTCCCCTTCTTCCCCTAGACTTCCCCTTCTTCCCCTAGACTTCCCCTAGACTTCCTCTTCCCTCTATACTTTCCTTTCTTCCCCTAGACTTCCCCTAGACTTCCCCTTCTTCCCCTAGACTTCCCCTAGACTTCCCCTTCCCTCTATACTTCCCCTTCTTCCATTAGACTTCCCCTTCCCTCTATACTTCCCCTTCTTCCTCTAGATTTCCCCTAGACTTCCCCTTCTTCTCCTAGACTTCCCCTAGACTTCCCCTTCCCTCTATACTTCCCCTTCTTCCCCTAGACTTCCCCTTCTTCCCCTAGACTTCCCCTGCTTCCCCTAGACTTCCCCTGCTTCCCCTAGACTTCCTCTTCTTCCCCTAGACTTCCCCTTCCCTCTATACTTCCCCTTCTTCCCCTAGACTTCCCCTTGCCTCTATACTTCCCCTTCTTCCCCTAGACTTCCCCTTCTTCCCCTTGACTTCCCCTTCCTTCTATACTTCCCCTTCTTCCCCTAGACTTCCCCTAGACTTCCCCTTCCCTCTATACTGCCCCTTCTTCCCCTAGACTTCCCCTAGACTTCCCCTTTCCTCTATACTTCCCCTTCTTCCCCTAGACTTCCACTCGACTTCCCCTTCACTCTATACTTCCCCTTCTTCCCCTAGACTTCCCCTTCTTCCCCTAGACTTCCCCTAGACTTCCCCTTCCCTCTATACTTCCCTTCTTCCCCTACACTTCCCCTTCCCTCTATACTTCCCCTTCTTCCCCGAGACTTCCCCTAGACTTCCCCTTCCCTCTATACTTCCCCTTCTTCCCCTAGTCTACCCCTTGACTTCCCCTTCCCTCTATACTTCCCCTTCTTCCCCTAGACTTCCACGTCTTCCCCTAGACTTCCCCTTCTTCCCCAAGACTTCCCCTACACTTCCCCTTCCCTCTATACTTCCCCTTCTTCCCTAGACTTCCCCTAGATTTCCCCTTCTTCCCCTAGACTTCCCCTTCCCTCTATACTTCCCCTTCTTCCCCTAGAGTTCCCCTTCTTCTCCTAGATTTCCCCTTCTTCCCCTAGACTTCCCCTTTCCTCTATACTTCCCCTTCTTCCCCTAGACTTCCACTAGACTTCCCCTTCACTCTATACTTCCCCTTCTTCCCCTAGACTTCCCCTTCTTCCCCTAGACTTCCCCTAGACTTCCCCTTCCCTCTATACTTCCCCTTCTTCCCCTACACTTCCCCTTCCCTCTATACTTCCCCTTCTTCCCCTAGACTTCCCCTAGACTTCCCCTTCCCTCTATACTTCCCCTTCTTCCCCTAGTCTACCCCTTGACTTCCCCTTCCCTCTATACTTCCCCTTCTTCCCCTAGACTTCCACGTCTTCCCCTAGACTTCCCCTTCTTCCCCAAGACTTCTCCTACACTTCCCCTTCCCTCTATACTTCCCCTTCTTCCCTAGACTTCCCCTAGATTTCCCCTTCTTCCCCTAGACTTCCCCTTCCCTCTATACTTCCCCTTCTTCCCCTAGAGTTCCCCTTCTTCTCCTAGATTTCCCCTTCTTCCCCTAGACTTCCCCTTTCCTCTATACTTCCCCTTCTTCCCCTAGACTTCCCCTAGACTTCCCCTTCTTCCCCTAGACTTCCCCTTCTTCCCCTAGACTTCCCCTAGACTTCCCCTTCCCTCTATACTTCCCCTTCTTCCCCTAGACTTCCCCTTCTTCCCCTAGACTTCCCCTAGACTTCCCCTTCCCTCTATACTTCCCCTTCTTCCCCAAGACATCCCCTAGACTTCCCCTTCCCTCTATACTGCCCCTTCTTCCCCTAGACTTCCCCTAGACTTCCCCTTCCCTCTATACTTCCCCTTCTTCCTTTAGACTTCCCCTTCTTCCCCTAGACTTCCCCTTCTTCCCCTAGACTTCCCCTTCTTCCCCTAAACTTCCCCTAGACTTCCCCTTCCCTCTATACTTCCCCTTCTTTCCCTAGACTTCCCCTAGACTTCCCCTTCCCTCTATACTTCCCCTTCTTCCCCTAGACTTCCCCTTCTTCCCCTAGACTTCCCCTTCTTCCCCTAGACTTCCCCTTCTTCCCCTAGATTTCCCCTTCTTCCCCTGGACTTCCCCTTCTTCCCCTAGACTTCCCCTTCTTCCCCTAGACTTCCCCTAGACTTCCCCTTCCCTCTATACTTCCCCTTCTTCCCCTAGACTTCCCCTAGACTTCCCCTTCTTCCCCTAGACTTCCCCTTCTTCCCCTAGACTTCCCCTTCCCTCTATACTTCCCCTTCTTCCCCTAGACTTCCCCTTCTTCCCCTTGACTTCACCTTCTTCCCCTAGACTTCCCCTTCTTCCCCTAGACTTCCCCTATACTTCCCCTTCTTCCCCTAGACTTCCCCTAGACTTCCCCTAGACTTCCCCTAGACTTCCCCTTCCTTCTATACTTCCCCTTCTTCCCCTAGACTTCCCCTAGACTCCCCTTCCCTCTATACTTCCCCTTCTTCCCCTAGACTTCCCCTAGACTTCCCCTTCACTCTATACTTCCCCTTCTTCCCCTAGACTTCCCCTTCCCTCTGTACGTCCCCTTCTTCCCCTATACTTCCCCTTCCCTCTATACTTCCCCTTCTTCCCCTAGACTTCCCCTAGACTTCCCCTTCGCCCTATACTTCCCGTTCTTCCCCTAGACTTCCCCTTCTTCCCCTAGACTTCCCCTTCCCTCTATACTTCCCCTTCTTCCCCTAGACTTCCCCTTCTTCCCCTAGACTTCCCCTTCTTCCCCTAGACTTCCCCTAGACTTCCCCATCCCTCTATACTTTCCCTTCTTCCCCTGGACTTCCCCTAGACTTCCCCTTCTTCCCCTAGACTTCCCCTAGACTTCCCCTTCCCTCTATACTTCCCCTTTTTCCATTAGACTTCCCCTTCCCTCTATACTTCCCCTTCTTCCTCTAGATTTCCCCTAGACTTCCCCTTCTTCCCCTAGACTTCCCCTAGACTTCCCCTTCCCTCTATACTTCCCCTTCTTCCCCTAGACTTCCCCTTCCCTCTATACTTCCCCTTCTTCCCCTAGACTTCCCATTCTTCCCCTAGACTTCCTCTTCTTCCCCTAGACTTCCCCTTCCCTCTATACTTCCCCTTCTTCCCCTAGACTTCCCCTTGCCTCTATACTTCCCCTTCTTCCCCTAGACTTCCCCTTCTTCCCCTTGACTTCCCCTTCCCTCTATACTTCCCCTTCTTCCCCTAGACTTCCCCTTCTTCCCCTCGACTTCCCTTTCTTCCCCTAGACTTCCCATTCTTCCCCAAGACTTCCCCTACATTTCCCCTTCCCTCTATACTTCCCCTTCTTCCCTAGTCTTCCCCTAGACTTCCCCTTCTTCTCCTAGACTTCCCCTAGACTTCCCCTTCTTCTCCTAGACTTCCCCTAGACTTCCCCTTCCCTCTATACTTCCCCTTCTTCCCCTAGACTTCCCCTTCTTCCCCTAGACTTCCCCTGCTTCCCCTAGACTTCCCCTGCTTCCCCTAGACTTCCTCTTCTTCCCCTAGACTTCCCCTTCCCTCTATACTTCCCCTTCTTCCCCTAGACTTCCCCTTGCCTCTATACTTCCCCTTCTTCCCCTAGACTTCCCCTTCTTCCCCTTGACTTCCCCTTCCTTCTATACTTCCCCTTCTTCCCCTAGACTTCCCCTAGACTTCCCCTTCCCTCTATACTGCCCCTTCTTCCCCTAGACTTCCCCTAGACTTCCCCTTTCCTCTATACTTCCCCTTCTTCCCCTAGACTTCCACTAGACTTCCCCTTCACTCTATACTTCCCCTTCTTCCCCTAGACTTCCCCTTCTTCCCCTAGACTTCCCCTAGACTTCCCCTTCCCTCTATACTTCCCCTTCTTCCCCTACACTTCCCCTTCCCTCTATACTTCCCCTTCTTCCCCTAGACTTCCCCTAGACTTCCCCTTCCCTCTATACTTCCCCTTCTTCCCCTAGACTTCCCCTAGACTTCCCCTTCTTCCCCTAGACTTCCCCTTCTTCCCCTAGACTTCCCCTTCCCTCTATACTTCCCCTTCTTCCCCTAGACTTCCCCTTCTTCCCCTTGACTTCACCTTCTTCCCCTAGACTTCCCCTTCTTCCCCTAGACTTCCCCTATACTTCCCCTTCTTCCCCTAGACTTCCCCTAGACTTCCCCTAGACTTGCCCTAGACTTCCCCTTCCTTCTATACTTCCCCTTCTTCCCCTAGACTTCCCCTAGACTCCCCTTCCCTCTAGACTTCCCCTTCTTCCCCTAGACTTCCCCTAGACTTCCCCTTCACTCTATACTTCCCCTTCTTCCCCTAGACTTCCCCTTCCCTCTGTACGTCCCCTTCTTCCCCTATACTTCCCCTTCCCTCTATACTTCCCCTTCTTCCCCTAGACTTCCCCTAGACCTCCCCTTCGCCCTATACTTCCCCTTCTTCCCCTAGACTTCCCCTTCTTCCCCTAGACTTCCCCTTCCCTCTATACTTCCCCTTCTTCCCCTAGACTTCCCCTTCTTCCCAGAGACTTCCCCTTCTTCCCCTAGACTTCCCCTAGACTTCCCCATCCCTCTATACTTTCCCTTCTTCCCCTGGACTTCCCCTAGACTTCCCCTTCTTCCCCTAGACTTCCCCTAGACTTCCCCTTCCCTCTATACTTCCCCTTTTTCCATTAGACTTCCCCTTCCCTCTATACTTCCCCTTCTTCCTCTAGATTTCCCCTAGACTTCCCCTTCTTCCCCTAGACTTCCCCTAGACTTCCCCTTCCCTCTATACTTCCCCTTCTTCCCCTAGACTTCCCCTTCCCTCTATACTTCCCCTTCTTCCCCTAGACTTCCCATTCTTCCCCTAGACTTCCTCTTCTTCCCCTAGACTTCCCCTTCCCTCTATACTTCCCCTTCTTCCCCTAGACTTCCCCTTGCCTCTATACTTCCCCTTCTTCCCCTAGACTTCCCCTTCTTCCCCTTGACTTCCCCTTCCCTCTATACTTCCCCTTCTTCCCCTAGACTTCCCCTAGACTTCCCCTTCCCTCTATACTTCCCCTTCTTCCCCTAGACTTCCCCTTCCCTCTATACTTCCCCTTCTTCCCCTAGACTTCCCCTTCTTCCCCTAGACTTCCTCTTCTTCCTCTAGACTTCCCCTTCCCTCTATACTTCCCCTTCTTCCCCTAGACTTCCCTTTCCCTCTATACTTCCCCTTCTTCCCCTAGACTTCCCCTTCTTCCCCTTGACTTCCCCTTCTTTCCCAAGACTTCCCCTACACTTCCCCTAGACTTCACCCTTCTTCCCCTAGACTTCCCCTTCTTCCCCTGGACTTCCTCTTCTTCCCCTAGACTTCCCCTTCTTCCCCTAGACTTCCCCTAGACTTCCCCTTCCCTCTATACTTCCCCTTCTTCCCCTAGACTTCCCCTAGACTTCCCCTTCCCTCTATACTTCCCCTTCTTCCCCTAGACTTCCCCTTCCCTCTGTACTTCCCCTTCTTCCCCTATACTTCCCCCTCCCTCTATACTTCCCCTTCTTCCCCTAGACTTCCCCTAGACTTCCCCTTCGCCCTATACTTCCCCTTCTTCCCCTAGACTTCCCCTAGACTTCCCCTTCTTCCCCTAGACTTCCCCTTCCCTCTATACTTCCCCTTCTTCCCCTAGACTTCCCCTTCTTCCCCTAGACTTCCCCTTCTTCCCCTAGACTTCCCCTAGACTTCCCCTTCCCTCTATACTTTCCTTTCTTCCCCTAGACTTCCCCTAGACTTCCCCTTCTTCCCCTAGACTTCCCCTAGACTTCCCCTTCCCTCTATACTTCCCCTTCTTCCATTAGACTTCCCCTTCCCTCTATACTTCCCCTTCTTCCTCTAGATTTCCCCTAGACTTCCCCTTCTTCTCCTAGACTTCCCCTAGACTTCCCCTTCCCTCTATACTTCCCCTTCTTCCCCTAGACTTCCCCTTCTTCCCCTAGACTTCCCCTGCTTCCCCTAGACTTCCCCTGCTTCCCCTAGACTTCCTCTTCTTCCCCTAGACTTCCCCTTCCCTCTATACTTCCCCTTCTTCCCCTAGACTTCCCCTTGCCTCTATACTTCCCCTTCTTCCCCTAGACTTCCCCTTCTTCCCCTTGACTTCCCCTTCCTTCTATACTTCCCCTTCTTCCCCTAGACTTCCCCTAGACTTCCCCTTCCCTCTATACTGCCCCTTCTTCCCCTAGACTTCCCCTAGACTTCCCCTTTCCTCTATACTTCCCCTTCTTCCCCTAGACTTCCACTAGACTTCCCCTTCACTCTATACTTCCCCTTCTTCCCCTAGACTTCCCCTTCTTCCCCTAGACTTCCCCTAGACTTCCCCTTCCCTCTATACTTCCCTTCTTCCCCTACACTTCCCCTTCCCTCTATACTTCCCCTTCTTCCCCGAGACTTCCCCTAGACTTCCCCTTCCCTCTATACTTCCCCTTCTTCCCCTAGTCTACCCCTTGACTTCCCCTTCCCTCTATACTTCCCCTTCTTCCCCTAGACTTCCACGTCTTCCCCTAGACTTCCCCTTCTTCCCCAAGACTTCCCCTACACTTCCCCTTCCCTCTATACTTCCCCTTCTTCCCTAGACTTCCCCTAGATTTCCCCTTCTTCCCCTAGACTTCCCCTTCCCTCTATACTTCCCCTTCTTCCCCTAGAGTTCCCCTTCTTCTCCTAGATTTCCCCTTCTTCCCCTAGACTTCCCTTTCTTCCCCTAGACTTCCCCTAGACTTCCCCTTCCCTCTATACTTCCCCTTCTTCCCCTAGACATCCCCTAGACTTCCCCTTCCCTCTATACTGCCCCTTCTTCCCCTAGACTTCCCCTAGACTTCCCCTTCCCTCTATACTTCCCCTTCTTCCTTTAGACTTCCCCTTCTTCCCCTAGACTTCCCCTTCTTCCCCTAGACTTCCCCTTCTTCCCCTAAACTTCCCCTAGACTTCCCCTTCACTGTATACTTCCCCTTCTTCCCCTAGACTTCCCCTTCCCTCTGTACGTCCCCTTCTTCCCCTATACTTCCCCTTCCCTCTATACTTCCCCTTCTTCCCCTAGACTTCCCCTAGACTTCCCCTTCGCCCTATACTTCCCGTTCTTCCCCTAGACTTCCCCTTCTTCCCCTAGACTTCCCCTTCCCTCTATACTTCCCCTTCTTCCCCTAGACTTCCCCTTCTTCCCCTAGACTTCCCCTAGACTTCCCCTTTCCTCTATACTTCCCCTTCTTCCCCTAGACTTCCACTAGACTTCCCCTTCCCTCTATACTTCCCCTTCTTCCCCTAGACTTCCCCTAGACTTCCCCTTCCCTCTATACTTCCCCTTCTTCCCCTAGACTTCCCCTAGACTTCCCCTTCCCTCTATACTTCCCCTTCTTCCCCTAGACTTCCCCTTCTTCCCCTAGACTTCCCCTTCTTCCCCTAGACTTCCCCTAGACTTCCCCTTCCCTCTATACTTCCCCTTCTTCCTCTAGACTTCCCCTTCTTCCCCTAGACTTCCCCTTCTTCCCCTAGACTTCCCCTTCTTCCCCTAGACTTCCCCTAGACTTCCCCTTCCCTCTATACTTCCCCTTCTTTCCCTAGACTTCCCCTAGACTTCCCCTTCCCTCTATACTTCCCCTTCTTCCCCTAGACTTCCCCTTCTTCCCCTAGACTTCCCCTTCTTCCCCTAGACTTCCCCTTCTTCCCCTAGACTTCCCCTTCTTCCCCTGGACTTCCCCTTCTTCCCTTAGACTTCCCCTTCTTCCCCTAGACTTCCCCTTCCCTCTATACTTCCCCTTCTTCCCCTAGACTTCCCTTAGACTTCCTCTTCCCTCTATACTTCCCCTTCTTCCCCTAGACTTCCCCTTCTTCCCCTAGACTTCCCCTTCTTCCCCTAGACTTCCCCTTCTTCCCCTGGACTTCCCCTTCTTCCCCTAGACTTCCCCTTCTTCCCCTAGACTTCCCCTAGACTTCCCCTTCCCTCTATACTTCCCCTTCTTCCCCTAGACTTCCCCTAGACTTCCTCTTCCCTCTATACTTCCCCTTCTTCCCCTAGACTTCCCCTTCTTCCCCTAGACTTCCCCTTCTTCCCCTACACTTCCCCTTCCCTCTATACTTCCCCTTCTTCCCCTAGACTTCCCCTTCTTCCCCTTGACTTCCCCTTCTTCCCCTAGACTTCCCCTTCCCTCAATACTTCCCCTTCTTCCCCTAGACTTCCCCTTCTTCCCCTAGACTTCCCCTTCTTCCCCTAGACTTCCCCTAGACTTCCCCTTCCCTCTATACTTCCCCTTCTTCCCCTAGACTTCCCCTAGACTTCCCCTTCCCTCTATACTTCCCCTTCTTCCCCTAGACTTCCCCTTCCCTCTGCACTTCTCCTTCTTCCCCTATACTTCCCCCTCCCTCTATACTTCCCCTTCTTCCCCTAGACTTCCCCTAGACTTCCCCTTCGCCCTATACTTCTCCTTCTTCCCCTAGACTTCCCCTAGACTTCCCCTTCTTCCCCTAGACTTCCCCTTCTTCCCCTAGACTTCCCCTTCCCTCTATACTTCCCCTTCTTCCCCTAGACTTCCCCTTCTTCCCCTAGACTTCCCCTTCTTCCCCTAGACTTCCCCTAGACTTCCCCTTCCCTCTATACTTTCCCTTCTTCCCCTAGACTTCCCCTAGACTTCCCCTTCTTCCCCTAGACTTCCCCTAGACTTCCCCTTCCCTCTATACTTCCCCTTCTTCCTCTAGATTTCCCCTAGACTTCCCCTTCTTCCCCTAGACTTCCCCTAGACTTCCCCTTCCCTCTATACTTCCCCTTCTTCCCCTAGACTTCCCCTTCCCTCTATACTTCCCCTTCTTCCCCTAGACTTCCCCTTCTTCCCCTAGACTTCCTCTTCTTCCCCTAGACTTCCCCTTCCCTCTATACTTCCCCTTCTTCCCCTAGACTTCCCCTTCCCTCTATACTTCCCCTTCTTCCCCTAGACTTCCCCTTCTTCCCCTTGACTTCCCCTACACTTCCCCTTCCCTCTATACTGCCCCTTCTTCCCCTAGACTTCCCCTTCCCTCTATACTTCCCCTTCTTCCCCTAGACTTCCACTTCTTCCCCTGGACTTCCCCTTCTTCCCCAAGACTTCCCCTACACTTCCCCTAGACTTCCCCCTTCTTCCCCTAGACTTCCCCTTCTTCCCCTGGACTTCCTCTTCTTCCCCTAGACTTCCCCTTCTTCCCCTAGACTTCCCCTAGACTTCCCCTTCCCTCTATACTTCCCCTTCTTCCCCTAGACTTCCCCTAGACTTCCCCTTCCCTCTATACTTCCCCTTCTTCCCCTAGACTTCCCCTTCGCTCTGTACTTCCCCTTCTTCCCCTATTCTTCCCCCTCCCTCTATACTTCCCCTTCTTCCCCTAGACTTCCCCTAGACTTCCCCTTCGCCCTATACTTCCC
The DNA here is from genome assembly GCA_029215795.1 of Anniella stebbinsi. NCBI lineage: Eukaryota > Metazoa > Chordata > Lepidosauria > Squamata > Anniellidae > Anniella > Anniella stebbinsi. The sequence goes on from JARDYH010000054.1 coordinate 12,464, forward strand.
CTTCTTCCCCTAGACTTCCCCTAGACTTCCCCTTCTTCCCCTAGACTTCCCCTTCCCTCTATACTTCCCCTTCTTCCCCTAGACTTCCCCTTCTTCCCCTAGACTTCCCCTTCTTCCCCTAGACTTCCCCTAGACTTCCCCTTCCCTCTATACTTTCGTTTCTTCCCCTAGACTTCCCCTAGACTTCCCCTTCTTCCCCTAGACTTCCCCTAGACTTCCCCTTCTTCTCCTAGACTTCCCCTAGACTTCCCCTTCCCTCTATACTTCCCCTTCTTCCCCTATACTTCCCCTTCTTCCCCTAGACTTCCCCTGCTTCCCCTAGACTTCCCCTGCTTCCCCTAGACTTCCTCTTCTTCCCCTAGACTTCCCCTTCCCTCTATACTTCCCCTTCTTCCCCTAGACTTCCCCTTGCCTCTATACTTCCCCTTCTTCCCCTAGACTTCCCCTTCTTCCCCTGACTTCCCCTTACATCTATACTTCCCCTTCTTCCCCTAGACTTCCCCTAGACTTCCCCTTCCCTCTATACTGCCCCTTCTTCCCCTAGACTTCCCCTAGACTTCCCCTTTCCTCTATACTTCCCCTTCTTCCCCTAGCCTTCCACTAGACTTCCCCTTCACTCTATACTTCCCCTTCTTCCCCTAGACTTCCCCTTCTTCCCCTAAACTTCCCCTAGACTTCCCCTTCCCTCTATACTTCCCCTTCTTCCCCTACACTTCCCCTTCCCTCTATACTTCCCCTTCTTCCCCTAGACTTCCCCTAGACTTCCCCTTCCCTCTATACTTCCCCTTCTTCCCCTAGTCTACCCCTTGACTTCCCCTTCCCTCTATACTTCCCCTTCTTCCCCAAGACTTCCACGTCTTCCCCTAGACTTCCCCTTCTTCCCCAATACTTCCCCTACACTTCCCCTTCCCTCTATACTTCCCCTTCTTCCCTAGACTTCCCCTAGATTTCCCCTTCTTCCCCTAGACTTCCCCTTCCCTCTATACTTCCCCTTCTTCCCCTAGAGTTCCCCTTCTTCTCCTAGATTTCCCCTTCTTCCCCTAGACTTCCCCTTTCCTCTATACTTCCCCTTCTTCCCCTAGACTTCCACTAGACTTCCCCTTCATTCTATACTTCCCCTTCTTCCCCTAGACTTCCCCTTCTTCCCCTAGACTTCCCCTTCCCTCTATACTTCCCCTTCTTCCCCTACACTTCCCCTTCCCTCTATACTTCCCCTTCTTCCCCTAGACTTCCCCTAGACTTCCCCTTCCCTCTATACTTCCCCTTCTTCCCCTAGTCTACCCCTTGACTTCCCCTTCCCTCTATACTTCCCCTTCTTCCCCTAGACTTCCACGTCTTCCCCTAGACTTCCCCTTCTTCCCCAAGACTTCCCCTACACTTCCCCTTCCCTCTATACTTCCCCTTCTTCCCTAGACTTCCCCTAGATTTCCCCTTCTTCCCCTAGACTTCCCCTTCCCTCTATACTTCCCCTTCTTCCTCTAGAGTTCCCCTTCTTCTCCTAGATTTCCCCTTCTTCCCCTAGACTTCCCCTTTCCTCTATACTTCCCCTTCTTCCCCTAGACTTCCCCTTCTTCCCCTAGACTTCCCCTTCTTCCCCTAGACTTCCCCTAGACTTCCCCTTCCCTCTATACTTCCCCTTCTTACCCTAGACTTCCCCTTCTTCCCCTAGACTTCCCCTAGACTTCCCCTTCCCTCTATACTTCCCCTTCTTTCCCTAGACTTCCCCTAGACTTCCCCTTCCCTCTATACTTCCCCTTCTTCCCCTAGACTTCCCCTTCTTCCCCTAGACTTCCCCTTCTTCCCCTAGATTTCCCCTTCTTCCCCTGGACTTCCCCTTCTTCCCCTAGACTTCCCCTTCTTCCCCTGGACTTCCCCTAGACTTCCCCTTCCCTCTATACTTCCCCTTCTTCCCCTAGACTTCCCCTAGACTTCCCCTTCTTCGCCTAGACTTCCCCTTCTTCCCCTAGACTTCCCCTTCTTCCCCTAGACTTCCCCTACACTTCCCCTTCCCTCTATACTTTCCCTTCTTCCCCTAGACTTCCCCTAGACTTCCCCTTCTTCCCCTGGACTTCCCCTAGACTTCCCCTTCCCTCTATACTTCCCCTTCTTCCATTAGACTTCCCCTTCCCTCTATACTTCCCCTTCTTCCTCTAGATTTCCCCTAGACTTCCCCTTCTTCCCCTAGACTTCCCCTAGACTTCCCCTTCCCTCTATACTTCCCCTTCTTCCCCTAGACTTCCCCTTCCCTCTATACTTCCCCTTCTTCCCCTAGACTTCCCCTTCTTCCCCTAGACTTCCTCTTCTTCCTCTAGACTTCCCCTTCCCTCTATACTTCCCCTTCTTCCCCTAGACTTCCCTTTCCCTCTATACTTCCCCTTCTTCCCCTAGACTTCCCCTTCTTCCCCTTGACTTCCCCTTCCCTCTATACTTCCCCTTCTTCCCCTAGACTTCCCCTACACTTCCCCTTCCCTCTATACTGCCCCTTCTTCCCCTAGACTTCCCCTAGACTTCCCCTTTCCTCTATACTTCCCCTTCTTCCCCTAGACTTCCACTAGACTTCCCCTTCCCTCTATACTTCCCCTTCTTCCCCTAGACTTCCCCTTCTTCCCCTAGACTTCCCCTAGACTTCCCCTTCCCTCTATACTTCTTCTTCTTCCCCTACACTTCCCCTTCCATCTATACTTCCCCTTCTTCCCCTAGACTTCCCCTAGACTTCCCCTTCCCTCTATACTTCCCCTTCTTCCCCTAGTCTACCCCTTGACTTCCCCTTCCCTCTATACTTCCCCTTCTTCCCCTAGACTTCCACTTCTTCCCCTGGACTTCCCCTTCTTCCCCAAGACTTCCCCTACACTTCCCCTAGACTTCACCCTTCTTCCCCTAGACTTCCCCTTCTTCCCCTGGACTTCCTCTTCTTCCCCTAGACTTCCCCTTCTTCCCCTAGACTTCCCCTAGACTTCCCCTTCCCTCTATACTTCCCCTTCTTCCCCTAGACTTCCCCTAGACTTCCCCTTCCCTCTATACTTCCCCTTCTTCCCCTAGACTTCCCCTTCCCTCTGTACTTCCCCTTCTTCCCCTATACTTCCCCCTCCCTCTATACTTCCCCTTCTTCCCCTAGACTTCCCCTAGACTTCCCCTTCGCCCTATACTTCCCCTTCTTCCCCTAGACTTCCCCTAGACTTCCCCTTCTTCCCCTAGACTTCCCCTTCCCTCTATACTTCCCCTTCTTCCCCTAGACTTCCCCTTCTTCCCCTAGACTTCCCCTTCTTCCCCTAGACTTCCCCTAGACTTCCCCTTCCCTCTATACTTTCCTTTCTTCCCCTAGACTTCCCCTAGACTTCCCCTTCTTCCCCTAGACTTCCCCTAGACTTCCCCTTCCCTCTATACTTCCCCTTCTTCCATTAGACTTCCCCTTCCCTCTATACTTCCCCTTCTTCCTCTAGATTTCCCCTAGACTTCCCCTTCTTCTCCTAGACTTCCCCTAGACTTCCCCTTCCCTCTATACTTCCCCTTCTTCCCCTAGATTTCCCCTTCTTCCCCTAGACTTCCCCTGCTTCCCCTAGACTTCCCCTGCTTCCCCTAGACTTCCTCTTCTTCCCCTAGACTTCCCCTTCCCTCTATACTTCCCCTTCTTCCCCTAGACTTCCCCTTGCCTCTATACTTTCCCTTCTTCCCCTAGACTTCCCCTTCTTCCCCTTGACTTCCCCTTCCTTCTATACTTCCCCTTCTTCCCCTAGACTTCCCCTAGACTTCCCCTTCCCTCTATACTGCCCCTTCTTCCCCTAGACTTCCCCTAGACTTCCCCTTTCCTCTATACTTCCCCTTCTTCCCCTAGACTTCCACTAGACTTCCCCTTCACTCTATACTTCCCCTTCTTCCCCTAGACTTCCCCTTCTTCCCCTAGACTTCCCCTAGACTTCCCCTTCCCTCTATACTTCCCCATCTTCCCCTACACTTCCCCTTCCCTCTATACTTCCCCTTCTTCCCCTAGACTTCCCCTAGACTTCCCCTTCCCTCTATACTTCCCCTTCTTCCCCTAGTCTACCCCTTGACTTCCCCTTCCCTCTATACTTCCCCTTCTTCCCCTAGACTTCCACGTCTTCCCCTAGACTTCCCCTTCTTCCCCAAGACTTCCCCTACACTTCCCCTTCCCTCTATACTTCCCCTTCTTCCCTAGACTTCCCCTAGATTTCCCCTTCTTCCCCTAGACTTCCCCTTCCCTCTATACTTCCCCTTCTTCCCCTAGAGTTCCCCTTCTTCTCCTAGATTTCCCCTTCTTCCCCTAGACTTCCCCTTTCCTCTATACTTCCCCTTCTTCCCCTAGACTTCCACTAGACTTCCCCTTCACTCTATACTTCCCCTTCTTCCCCTAGACTTCCCCTTCTTCCCCTAGACTTCCACTTCCCTCAATACTTCCCCTTCTTCCCCTAGACTTCCCCTTCTTCCCCTAGACTTCCCCTTCTTCCCCTAGACTTCCCCTAGACTTCCCCTTCCCTCTATACTTCCCCTTCTTCCCCTAGACTTCCCCTAGACTTCCCCTTCCCTCTATACTTCCCCTTCTTCCCCTAGACTTCCCCTTCCCTCTGCACTTCTCCTTCTTCCCCTATACTTCCCCCTCCCTCTATACTTCCCCTTCTTCCCCTGGACTTCCCCTAGACTTCCCCTTCGCCCTATACTTCCCCTTCTTCCCCTAGACTTCCCCTAGACTTCCCCTTCTTCCCCTAGACTTCCCCTTCTTCCCCTAGACTTCCCCTTCCCTCTATACTTCCCCTTCTTCCCCTAGACTTCCCCTTCTTCCCCTAGACTTCCCCTTCTTCCCCTAGACTTCCCCTAGACTTCCCCTTCCCTCTATACTTTCCCTTCTTCCATTAGACTTCCCCTTCCCTCTATACTTCCCCTTCTTCCTCTAGATTTCCCCTAGACTTCCCCTTCTTCCCCTAGACTTCCCCTAGACTTCCCCTTCCCTCTATACTTCCCCTTCTTCCCCTAGACTTCCCCTTCCCTCTATACTTCCCCTTCTTCCCCTAGACTTCCCCTTCTTCCCCTAGACTTCCTCTTCTTCCTCTAGACTTCCCCTTCCCTCTATACTTCCCCTTCTTCCCCTAGACTTCCCTTTCCCTCTATACTTCCCCTTCTTCCCCTAGACTTCCCCTTCTTCCCCTTGACTTCCCCTTCCCTCTATACTTCCCCTTCTTCCCCTAGACTTCCCCTACACTTCCCCTTCCCTCTATACTGCCCCTTCTTCCCCTAGACTTCCCCTAGACTTCCCCTTTCCTCTATACTTCCCCTTCTTCCCCTAGACTTCCACTAGACTTCCCCTTCCCTCTATACTTCCCCTTCTTCCCCTAGACTTCCCCTTCTTCCCCTAGACTTCCCCTAGACTTCCCCTTCCCTCTATACTTCTTCTTCTTCCCCTACACTTCCCCTTCCATCTATACTTCCCCTTCTTCCCCTAGACTTCCCCTAGACTTCCCCTTCCCTCTATACTTCCCCTTCTTCCCCTAGTCTACCCCTTGACTTCCCCTTCCCTCTATACTTCCCCTTCTTCCCCTAGACTTCCACTTCTTCCCCTGGACTTCCCCTTCTTCCCCAAGACTTCCCCTACACTTCCCCTAGACTTCACCCTTCTTCCCCTAGACTTCCCCTTCTTCCCCTGGACTTCCTCTTCTTCCCCTAGACTTCCCCTTCTTCCCCTAGACTTCCCCTAGACTTCCCCTTCCCTCTATACTTCCCCTTCTTCCCCTAGACTTCCCCTAGACTTCCCCTTCCCTCTATACTTCCCCTTCTTCCCCTAGACTTCCCCTTCCCTCTGTACTTCCCCTTCTTCCCCTATACTTCCCCCTCCCTCTATACTTCCCCTTCTTCCCCTAGACTTCCCCTAGACTTCCCCTTCGCCCTATACTTCCCCTTCTTCCCCTAGACTTCCCCTAGACTTCCCCTTCTTCCCCTAGACTTCCCCTTCCCTCTATACTTCCCCTTCTTCCCCTAGACTTCCCCTTCTTCCCCTAGACTTCCCCTTCTTCCCCTAGACTTCCCCTAGACTTCCCCTTCCCTCTATACTTTCCTTTCTTCCCCTAGACTTCCCCTAGACTTCCCCTTCTTCCCCTAGACTTCCCCTAGACTTCCCCTTCCCTCTATACTTCCCCTTCTTCCATTAGACTTCCCCTTCCCTCTATACTTCCCCTTCTTCCTCTAGATTTCCCCTAGACTTCCCCTTCTTCTCCTAGACTTCCCCTAGACTTCCCCTTCCCTCTATACTTCCCCTTCTTCCCCTAGATTTCCCCTTCTTCCCCTAGACTTCCCCTGCTTCCCCTAGACTTCCCCTGCTTCCCCTAGACTTCCTCTTCTTCCCCTAGACTTCCCCTTCCCTCTATACTTCCCCTTCTTCCCCTAGACTTCCCCTTGCCTCTATACTTTCCCTTCTTCCCCTAGACTTCCCCTTCTTCCCCTTGACTTCCCCTTCCTTCTATACTTCCCCTTCTTCCCCTACACTTCCCCTAGACTTCCCCTTCCCTCTATACTGCCCCTTCTTCCCCTAGACTTCCCCTAGACTTCCCCTTTCCTCTATACTTCCCCTTCTTCCCCTAGACTTCCACTAGACTTCCCCTTCACTCTATACTTCCCCTTCTTCCCCTAGACTTCCCCTTCTTCCCCTAGACTTCCCCTAGACTTCCCCTTCCCTCTATACTTCCCCATCTTCCCCTACACTTCCCCTTCCCTCTATACTTCCCCTTCTTCCCCTAGACTTCCCCTAGACTTCCCCTTCCCTCTATACTTCCCCTTCTTCCCCTAGTCTACCCCTTGACTTCCCCTTCCCTCTATACTTCCCCTTCTTCCCCTAGACTTCCACGTCTTCCCCTAGACTTCCCCTTCTTCCCCAAGACTTCCCCTACACTTCCCCTTCCCTCTATACTTCCCCTTCTTCCCTAGACTTCCCCTAGATTTCCCCTTCTTCCCCTAGACTTCCCCTTCCCTCTATACTTCCCCTTCTTCCCCTAGAGTTCCCCTTCTTCTCCTAGATTTCCCCTTCTTCCCCTAGACTTCCCCTTTCCTCTATACTTCCCCTTCTTCCCCTAGACTTCCACTAGACTTCCCCTTCACTCTATACTTCCCCTTCTTCCCCTAGACTTCCCCTTCTTCCCCTAGACTTCCCCTTCCCTCAATACTTCCCCTTCTTCCCCTAGACTTCCCCTTCTTCCCCTAGACTTCCCCTTCTTCCCCTAGACTTCCCCTAGACTTCCCCTTCCCTCTATACTTCCCCTTCTTCCCCTAGACTTCCCCTAGACTTCCCCTTCCCTCTATACTTCCCCTTCTTCCCCTAGACTTCCCCTTCCCTCTGCACTTCTCCTTCTTCCCCTATACTTCCCCCTCCCTCTATACTTCCCCTTCTTCCCCTGGACTTCCCCTAGACTTCCCCTTCGCCCTATACTTCCCCTTCTTCCCCTAGACTTCCCCTAGACTTCCCCTTCTTCCCCTAGACTTCCCCTTCTTCCCCTAGACTTCCCCTTCCCTCTATACTTCCCCTTCTTCCCCTAGACTTCCCCTTCTTCCCCTAGACTTCCCCTTCTTCCCCTAGACTTCCCCTAGACTTCCCCTTCCCTCTATACTTTCCCTTCTTCCCCTAGACTTCCCCTAGACTTCCCCTTCTTCCCCTAGACTTCCCCTAGACTTCCCCTTCCCTCTATACTTCCCCTTCTTCCTCTAGATTTCCCCTAGACTTCCCCTTCTTCCCCTAGACTTCCCCTAGACTTCCCCTTCCCTCTATACTTCCCCTTCTTCCCCTAGACTTCCCCTTCCCTCTATACTTCCCCTTCTTCCCCTAGACTTCCCCTTCTTCCCCTAGACTTCCTCTTCTTCCCCTAGACTTCCCCTTCCCTCTATACTTCCCCTTCTTCCCCTAGACTTCCCCTTCCCTCTATACTTCCCCTTCTTCCCCTAGACTTCCCCTTCTTCCCCTTGACTTCCCCTACACTTCCCCTTCCCTCTATACTGCCCCTTCTTCCCCTAGACTTCCCCTAGACTTCCCCTTTCCTCTATACTTCCCCTTCTTCCCCTAGACTTCCCCTAGACTTCCCCTTCCCTCTATACTTCCCCTTCTTCCCCTAGACTTCCCCTTCTTCCCCTAGACTTCCCCTAGACTTCCCCTTCCCTCTATACTTCTTCTTCTTCCCCTACACTTCCCCTTCCCTCTATACTTCCCCTTCTTCCCCTAGACTTCCCCTAGACTTCCCCTTCCCTCTATACTTCCCCTTCTTCCCCTAGAGTTCCCCTTCTTCTCCTAGATTTCCCCTTCTTCCCCTAGACTTCCCCTTTCCTCTATACTTCCCCTTCTTCCCCTAGACTTCCACTAGACTTCCCCTTCACTCTATACTTCCCCTTCTTCCCCTAGACTTCCCCTTCTTCCCCTAGACTTCCCCTTCCCTCTATACTTCCCCTTCTTCCCCTACACTTCCCCTTCCCTCTATACTTCCCCTTCTTCCCCTAGACTTCCCCTAGACTTCCCCTTCCCTCTATACTTCCCCTTCTTCCCCTAGTCTACCCCTTGACTTCCCCTTCCCTCTATACTTCCCCTTCTTCCCCTAGACTTCCACGTCTTCCCCTAGACTTCCCCTTCTTCCCCAAGACTTCCCCTACACTTCCCCTTCCCTCTATACTTCCCCTTCTTCCCTAGACTTCCCCTAGATTTCCCCTTCTTCCCCTAGACTTCCCCTTCCCTCTATACTTCCCCTTCTTCCCCTAGAGTTCCCCTTCTTCTCCTAGATTTCCCCTTCTTCCCCTAGACTTCCCCTTCTTCCCCTAGACTTCCCCTACACTTCCCCTTCCCTCTATACTTTCCCTTCTTCCCCTAGACTTCCCCTAGACTTCCCCTTCTTCCCCTGGACTTCCCCTAGACTTCCCCTTCCCTCTATACTTCCCCTTCTTCCATTAGACTTCCCCTTCCCTCTATACTTCCCCTTCTTCCTCTAGATTTCCCCTAGACTTCCCCTTCTTCCCCTAGACTTCCCCTAGACTTCCCCTTCCCTCTATACTTCCCCTTCTTCCCCTAGACTTCCCCTTCCCTCTATACTTCCCCTTCTTCCCCTAGACTTCCCCTTCTTCCCCTAGACTTCCTCTTCTTCCTCTAGACTTCCCCTTCCCTCTATACTTCCCCTTCTTCCCCTAGACTTCCCTTTCCCTCTATACTTCCCCTTCTTCCCTAGACTTCCCCTTCTTCCCCTTGACTTCCCCTTCTTTCCCAAGACTTCCCCTACACTTCCCCTAGACTTCACCCTTCTTCCCCTAGACTTCCCCTTCCTCCCCTGGACTTCCTCTTCTTCCCCTAGACTTCCCCTTCTTCCCCTAGACTTCCCCTAGACTTCCCCTTCCCTCTATACTTCCCCTTCTTCCCCTAGACTTCCCCTAGACTTCCCCTTCCCTCTATACTTCCCCTTCTTCCCCTAGACTTCCCCTTCCCTCTGTACTTCCCCTTCTTCCCCTATACTTCCCCCTCCCTCTATACTTCCCCTTCTTCCCCTAGACTTCCCCTAGACTTCCCCTTCGCCCTATACTTCCCCTTCTTCCCCTAGACTTCCCCTAGACTTCCCCTTCTTCCCCTAGACTTCCCCTTCCCTCTATACTTCCCCTTCTTCCCCTAGACTTCCCCTTCTTCCCCTAGACTTCCCCTTCTTCCCCTAGACTTCCCCTAGACTTCCTCTTCCCTCTATACTTTCCTTTCTTCCCCTAGACTTCCCCTAGACTTCCCCTTCTTCCCCTAGACTTCCCCTAGACTTCCCCTTCCCTCTATACTTCCCCTTCTTCCATTAGACTTCCCCTTCCCTCTATACTTCCCCTTCTTCCTCTAGATTTCCCCTAGACTTCCCCTTCTTCTCCTAGACTTCCCCTAGACTTCCCCTTCCCTCTATACTTCCCCTTCTTCCCCTAGACTTCCCCTTCTTCCCCTAGACTTCCCCTGCTTCCCCTAGACTTCCCCTGCTTCCCCTAGACTTCCTCTTCTTCCCCTAGACTTCCCCTTCCCTCTATACTTCCCCTTCTTCCCCTAGACTTCCCCTTGCCTCTATACTTCCCCTTCTTCCCCTAGACTTCCCCTTCTTCCCCTTGACTTCCCCTTCCTTCTATACTTCCCCTTCTTCCCCTAGACTTCCCCTAGACTTCCCCTTCCCTCTATACTGCCCCTTCTTCCCCTAGACTTCCCCTAGACTTCCCCTTTCCTCTATACTTCCCCTTCTTCCCCTAGACTTCCACTCGACTTCCCCTTCACTCTATACTTCCCCTTCTTCCCCTAGACTTCCCCTTCTTCCCCTAGACTTCCCCTAGACTTCCCCTTCCCTCTATACTTCCCTTCTTCCCCTACACTTCCCCTTCCCTCTATACTTCCCCTTCTTCCCCGAGACTTCCCCTAGACTTCCCCTTCCCTCTATACTTCCCCTTCTTCCCCTAGTCTACCCCTTGACTTCCCCTTCCCTCTATACTTCCCCTTCTTCCCCTAGACTTCCACGTCTTCCCCTAGACTTCCCCTTCTTCCCCAAGACTTCCCCTACACTTCCCCTTCCCTCTATACTTCCCCTTCTTCCCTAGACTTCCCCTAGATTTCCCCTTCTTCCCCTAGACTTCCCCTTCCCTCTATACTTCCCCTTCTTCCCCTAGAGTTCCCCTTCTTCTCCTAGATTTCCCCTTCTTCCCCTAGACTTCCCCTTTCCTCTATACTTCCCCTTCTTCCCCTAGACTTCCACTAGACTTCCCCTTCACTCTATACTTCCCCTTCTTCCCCTAGACTTCCCCTTCTTCCCCTAGACTTCCCCTAGACTTCCCCTTCCCTCTATACTTCCCCTTCTTCCCCTACACTTCCCCTTCCCTCTATACTTCCCCTTCTTCCCCTAGACTTCCCCTAGACTTCCCCTTCCCTCTATACTTCCCCTTCTTCCCCTAGTCTACCCCTTGACTTCCCCTTCCCTCTATACTTCCCCTTCTTCCCCTAGACTTCCACGTCTTCCCCTAGACTTCCCCTTCTTCCCCAAGACTTCTCCTACACTTCCCCTTCCCTCTATACTTCCCCTTCTTCCCTAGACTTCCCCTAGATTTCCCCTTCTTCCCCTAGACTTCCCCTTCCCTCTATACTTCCCCTTCTTCCCCTAGAGTTCCCCTTCTTCTCCTAGATTTCCCCTTCTTCCCCTAGACTTCCCCTTTCCTCTATACTTCCCCTTCTTCCCCTAGACTTCCCCTAGACTTCCCCTTCTTCCCCTAGACTTCCCCTTCTTCCCCTAGACTTCCCCTAGACTTCCCCTTCCCTCTATACTTCCCCTTCTTCCCCTAGACTTCCCCTTCTTCCCCTAGACTTCCCCTAGACTTCCCCTTCCCTCTATACTTCCCCTTCTTCCCCAAGACATCCCCTAGACTTCCCCTTCCCTCTATACTGCCCCTTCTTCCCCTAGACTTCCCCTAGACTTCCCCTTCCCTCTATACTTCCCCTTCTTCCTTTAGACTTCCCCTTCTTCCCCTAGACTTCCCCTTCTTCCCCTAGACTTCCCCTTCTTCCCCTAAACTTCCCCTAGACTTCCCCTTCCCTCTATACTTCCCCTTCTTTCCCTAGACTTCCCCTAGACTTCCCCTTCCCTCTATACTTCCCCTTCTTCCCCTAGACTTCCCCTTCTTCCCCTAGACTTCCCCTTCTTCCCCTAGACTTCCCCTTCTTCCCCTAGATTTCCCCTTCTTCCCCTGGACTTCCCCTTCTTCCCCTAGACTTCCCCTTCTTCCCCTAGACTTCCCCTAGACTTCCCCTTCCCTCTATACTTCCCCTTCTTCCCCTAGACTTCCCCTAGACTTCCCCTTCTTCCCCTAGACTTCCCCTTCTTCCCCTAGACTTCCCCTTCCCTCTATACTTCCCCTTCTTCCCCTAGACTTCCCCTTCTTCCCCTTGACTTCACCTTCTTCCCCTAGACTTCCCCTTCTTCCCCTAGACTTCCCCTATACTTCCCCTTCTTCCCCTAGACTTCCCCTAGACTTCCCCTAGACTTCCCCTAGACTTCCCCTTCCTTCTATACTTCCCCTTCTTCCCCTAGACTTCCCCTAGACTCCCCTTCCCTCTATACTTCCCCTTCTTCCCCTAGACTTCCCCTAGACTTCCCCTTCACTCTATACTTCCCCTTCTTCCCCTAGACTTCCCCTTCCCTCTGTACGTCCCCTTCTTCCCCTATACTTCCCCTTCCCTCTATACTTCCCCTTCTTCCCCTAGACTTCCCCTAGACTTCCCCTTCGCCCTATACTTCCCGTTCTTCCCCTAGACTTCCCCTTCTTCCCCTAGACTTCCCCTTCCCTCTATACTTCCCCTTCTTCCCCTAGACTTCCCCTTCTTCCCCTAGACTTCCCCTTCTTCCCCTAGACTTCCCCTAGACTTCCCCATCCCTCTATACTTTCCCTTCTTCCCCTGGACTTCCCCTAGACTTCCCCTTCTTCCCCTAGACTTCCCCTAGACTTCCCCTTCCCTCTATACTTCCCCTTTTTCCATTAGACTTCCCCTTCCCTCTATACTTCCCCTTCTTCCTCTAGATTTCCCCTAGACTTCCCCTTCTTCCCCTAGACTTCCCCTAGACTTCCCCTTCCCTCTATACTTCCCCTTCTTCCCCTAGACTTCCCCTTCCCTCTATACTTCCCCTTCTTCCCCTAGACTTCCCATTCTTCCCCTAGACTTCCTCTTCTTCCCCTAGACTTCCCCTTCCCTCTATACTTCCCCTTCTTCCCCTAGACTTCCCCTTGCCTCTATACTTCCCCTTCTTCCCCTAGACTTCCCCTTCTTCCCCTTGACTTCCCCTTCCCTCTATACTTCCCCTTCTTCCCCTAGACTTCCCCTTCTTCCCCTCGACTTCCCTTTCTTCCCCTAGACTTCCCATTCTTCCCCAAGACTTCCCCTACATTTCCCCTTCCCTCTATACTTCCCCTTCTTCCCTAGTCTTCCCCTAGACTTCCCCTTCTTCTCATAGACTTCCCCTAGACTTCCCCTTCCCTCTATACTTCCCCTTCTTCCCCTAGACTTCCCCTTCTTCCCCTAGACTTCCCCTGCTTCCCCTAGACTTCCCCTGCTTCCCCTAGACTTCCTCTTCTTCCCCTAGACTTCCCCTTCCCTCTATACTTCCCCTTCTTCCCCTAGACTTCCCCTTGCCTCTATACTTCCCCTTCTTCCCCTAGACTTCCCCTTCTTCCCCTTGACTTCCCCTTCCTTCTATACTTCCCCTTCTTCCCCTAGACTTCCCCTAGACTTCCCCTTCCCTCTATACTGCCCCTTCTTCCCCTAGACTTCCCCTAGACTTCCCCTTTCCTCTATACTTCCCCTTCTTCCCCTAGACTTCCACTAGACTTCCCCTTCACTCTATACTTCCCCTTCTTCCCCTAGACTTCCCCTTCTTCCCCTAGACTTCCCCTAGACTTCCCCTTCCCTCTATACTTCCCCTTCTTCCCCTACACTTCCCCTTCCCTCTATACTTCCCCTTCTTCCCCTAGACTTCCCCTAGACTTCCCCTTCCCTCTATACTTCCCCTTCTTCCCCTAGACTTCCCCTAGACTTCCCCTTCTTCCCCTAGACTTCCCCTTCTTCCCCTAGACTTCCCCTTCCCTCTATACTTCCCCTTCTTCCCCTAGACTTCCCCTTCTTCCCCTTGACTTCACCTTCTTCCCCTAGACTTCCCCTTCTTCCCCTAGACTTCCCCTATACTTCCCCTTCTTCCCCTAGACTTCCCCTAGACTTCCCCTAGACTTGCCCTAGACTTCCCCTTCCTTCTATACTTCCCCTTCTTCCCCTAGACTTCCCCTAGACTCCCCTTCCCTCTATACTTCCCCTTCTTCCCCTAGACTTCCCCTAGACTTCCCCTTCACTCTATACTTCCCCTTCTTCCCCTAGACTTCCCCTTCCCTCTGTACGTCCCCTTCTTCCCCTATACTTCCCCTTCCCTCTATACTTCCCCTTCTTCCCCTAGACTTCCCCTAGACTTCCCCTTCGCCCTATACTTCCCCTTCTTCCCCTAGACTTCCCCTTCTTCCCCTAGACTTCCCCTTCCCTCTATACTTCCCCTTCTTCCCCTAGACTTCCCCTTCTTCCCAGAGACTTCCCCTTCTTCCCCTAGACTTCCCCTAGACTTCCCCATCCCTCTATACTTTCCCTTCTTCCCCTGGACTTCCCCTAGACTTCCCCTTCTTCCCCTAGACTTCCCCTAGACTTCCCCTTCCCTCTATACTTCCCCTTTTTCCATTAGACTTCCCCTTCCCTCTATACTTCCCCTTCTTCCTCTAGATTTCCCCTAGACTTCCCCTTCTTCCCCTAGACTTCCCCTAGACTTCCCCTTCCCTCTATACTTCCCCTTCTTCCCCTAGACTTCCCCTTCCCTCTATACTTCCCCTTCTTCCCCTAGACTTCCCATTCTTCCCCTAGACTTCCTCTTCTTCCCCTAGACTTCCCCTTCCCTCTATACTTCCCCTTCTTCCCCTAGACTTCCCCTTGCCTCTATACTTCCCCTTCTTCCCCTAGACTTCCCCTTCTTCCCCTTGACTTCCCCTTCCCTCTATACTTCCCCTTCTTCCCCTAGACTTCCCCTAGACTTCCCCTTCCCTCTATACTTCCCCTTCTTCCCCTAGACTTCCCCTTCCCTCTATACTTCCCCTTCTTCCCCTAGACTTCCCCTTCTTCCCCTAGACTTCCTCTTCTTCCTCTAGACTTCCCCTTCCCTCTATACTTCCCCTTCTTCCCCTAGACTTCCCTTTCCCTCTATACTTCCCCTTCTTCCCCTAGACTTCCCCTTCTTCCCCTTGACTTCCCCTTCTTTCCCAAGACTTCCCCTACACTTCCCCTAGACTTCACCCTTCTTCCCCTAGACTTCCCCTTCTTCCCCTGGACTTCCTCTTCTTCCCCTAGACTTCCCCTTCTTCCCCTAGACTTCCCCTAGACTTCCCCTTCCCTCTATACTTCCCCTTCTTCCCCTAGACTTCCCCTAGACTTCCCCTTCCCTCTATACTTCCCCTTCTTCCCCTAGACTTCCCCTTCCCTCTGTACTTCCCCTTCTTCCCCTATACTTCCCCCTCCCTCTATACTTCCCCTTCTTCCCCTAGACTTCCCCTAGACTTCCCCTTCGCCCTATACTTCCCCTTCTTCCCCTAGACTTCCCCTAGACTTCCCCTTCTTCCCCTAGACTTCCCCTTCCCTCTATACTTCCCCTTCTTCCCCTAGACTTCCCCTTCTTCCCCTAGACTTCCCCTTCTTCCCCTAGACTTCCCCTAGACTTCCCCTTCCCTCTATACTTTCCTTTCTTCCCCTAGACTTCCCCTAGACTTCCCCTTCTTCCCCTAGACTTCCCCTAGACTTCCCCTTCCCTCTATACTTCCCCTTCTTCCATTAGACTTCCCCTTCCCTCTATACTTCCCCTTCTTCCTCTAGATTTCCCCTAGACTTCCCCTTCTTCTCCTAGACTTCCCCTAGACTTCCCCTTCCCTCTATACTTCCCCTTCTTCCCCTAGACTTCCCCTTCTTCCCCTAGACTTCCCCTGCTTCCCCTAGACTTCCCCTGCTTCCCCTAGACTTCCTCTTCTTCCCCTAGACTTCCCCTTCCCTCTATACTTCCCCTTCTTCCCCTAGACTTCCCCTTGCCTCTATACTTCCCCTTCTTCCCCTAGACTTCCCCTTCTTCCCCTTGACTTCCCCTTCCTTCTATACTTCCCCTTCTTCCCCTAGACTTCCCCTAGACTTCCCCTTCCCTCTATACTGCCCCTTCTTCCCCTAGACTTCCCCTAGACTTCCCCTTTCCTCTATACTTCCCCTTCTTCCCCTAGACTTCCACTAGACTTCCCCTTCACTCTATACTTCCCCTTCTTCCCCTAGACTTCCCCTTCTTCCCCTAGACTTCCCCTAGACTTCCCCTTCCCTCTATACTTCCCTTCTTCCCCTACACTTCCCCTTCCCTCTATACTTCCCCTTCTTCCCCGAGACTTCCCCTAGACTTCCCCTTCCCTCTATACTTCCCCTTCTTCCCCTAGTCTACCCCTTGACTTCCCCTTCCCTCTATACTTCCCCTTCTTCCCCTAGACTTCCACGTCTTCCCCTAGACTTCCCCTTCTTCCCCAAGACTTCCCCTACACTTCCCCTTCCCTCTATACTTCCCCTTCTTCCCTAGACTTCCCCTAGATTTCCCCTTCTTCCCCTAGACTTCCCCTTCCCTCTATACTTCCCCCTCTTCCCCTAGAGTTCCCCTTCTTCTCCTAGATTTCCCCTTCTTCCCCTAGACTTCCCCTTTCCTCTATACTTCCCCTTCTTCCCCTAGACTTCCACTAGACTTCCCCTTCACTCTATACTTCCCCTTCTTCCCCTAGACTTCCCCTTCTTCCCCTAGACTTCCCCTAGACTTCCCCTTCCCTCTATACTTCCCCTTCTTCCCCTACACTTCCCCTTCCCTCTATACTTCCCCTTCTTCCCCTAGACTTCCCCTAGACTTCCCCTTCCCTCTATACTTCCCCTTCTTCCCCTAGTCTACCCCTTGACTTCCCCTTCCCTCTATACTTCCCCTTCTTCCCCTAGACTTCCACGTCTTCCCCTAGACTTCCCCTTCTTCCCCAAGACTTCCCCTACACTTCCCCTTCCCTCTATACTTCCCCTTCTTCCCTAGACTTCCCCTAGATTTCCCCTTCTTCCCCTAGACTTCCCCTTCCCTCTATACTTCCCCTTCTTCCCCTAGAGTTCCCCTTCTTCTCCTAGATTTCCCCTTCTTCCCCTAGACTTCCCCTTTCCTCTATACTTCCCCTTCTTCCCCTAGACTTCCCCTAGACTTCCCCTTCTTCCCCTAGACTTCCCCTTCTTCCCCTAGACTTCCCCTAGACTTCCCCTTCCCTCTATACTTCCCCTTCTTCCCCTAGACTTCCCCTTCTTCCCCTAGACTTCCCCTAGACTTCCCCTTCCCTCTATACTTCCCCTTCTTCCCCAAGACATCCCCTAGACTTCCCCTTCCCTCTATACGGCCCCTTCTTCCCCTAGACTTCCCCTAGACTTCCCCTTCCCTCTATACTTCCCCTTCTTCCTTTAGACTTCCCCTTCTTCCCCTAGACTTCCCCTTCTTCCCCTAGACTTCCCCTTCTTCCCCTAAACTTCCCCTAGACTTCCCCTTCCCTCTATACTTCCCCTTCTTTCCCTAGACTTCCCCTAGACTTCCCCTTCCCTCTATACTTCCCCTTCTTCCCCTAGACTTCCCCTTCTTCCCCTAGACTTCCCCTTCTTCCCCTAGACTTCCCCTTCTTCCCCTAGATTTCCCCTTCTTCCCCTGGACTTCCCCTTCTTCCCCTAGACTTCCCCTTCTTCCCCTAGACTTCCCCTAGACTTCCCCTTCCCTCTATACTTCCCCTTCTTCCCCTAGACTTCCCCTAGACTTCCCCTTCTTCCCCTAGACTTCCCCTTCTTCCCCTAGACTTCCCCTTCCCTCTATACTTCCCCTTCTTCCCCTAGACTTCCCCTTCTTCCCCTTGACTTCACCTTCTTCCCCTAGACTTCCCCTTCTTCCCCTAGACTTCCCCTATACTTCCCCTTCTTCCCCTAGACTTCCCCTAGACTTCCCCTAGACTTCCCCTAGACTTCCCCTTCCTTCTATACTTCCCCTTCTTCCCCTAGACTTCCCCTAGACTCCCCTTCCCTCTATACTTCCCCTTCTTCCCCTAGACTTCCCCTAGACTTCCCCTTCACTGTATACTTCCCCTTCTTCCCCTAGACTTCCCCTTCCCTCTGTACGTCCCCTTCTTCCCCTATACTTCCCCTTCCCTCTATACTTCCCCTTCTTCCCCTAGACTTCCCCTAGACTTCCCCTTCGCCCTATACTTCCCGTTCTTCCCCTAGACTTCCCCTTCTTCCCCTAGACTTCCCCTTCCCTCTATACTTCCCCTTCTTCCCCTAGACTTCCCCTTCTTCCCCTAGACTTCCCCTTCTTCCCCTAGACTTCCCCTAGACTTCCCCATCCCTCTATACTTTCCCTTCTTCCCCTGGACTTCCCCTAGACTTCCCCTTCTTCCCCTAGACTTCCCCTAGACTTCCCCTTCCCTCTATACTTCCCCTTTTTCCATTAGACTTCCCCTTCCCTCTATACTTCCCCTTCTTCCTCTAGATTTCCCCTAGACTTCCCCTTCTTCCCCTAGACTTCCCCTAGACTTCCCCTTCCCTCTATACTTCCCCTTCTTCCCCTAGACTTCCCCTTCCCTCTATACTTCCCCTTCTTCCCCTAGACTTCCCATTCTTCCCCTAGACTTCCTCTTCTTCCCCTAGACTTCCCCTTCCCTCTATACTTCCCCTTCTTCCCCTAGACTTCCCCTTGCCTCTATACTTCCCCTTCTTCCCCTAGACTTCCCCTTCTTCCCCTTGACTTCCCCTTCCCTCTATACTTCCCCTTCTTCCCCTAGACTTCCCCTTCTTCCCCTAGACTTCCCTTTCTTCCCCTAGACTTCCCCTTCTTCCCCAAGACTTCCCCTACATTTCCCCTTCCCTCTATACTTCCCCTTCTTCCCTAGTCTTCCCCTAGACTTCCCCTTCTTCTCCTAGACTTCCCCTAGACTTCCCCTTCTTCTCCTAGACTTCCCCTAGACTTCCCCTTCCCTCTATACTTCCCCTTCTTCCCCTAGACTTCCCCTTCTTCCCCTAGACTTCCCCTGCTTCCCCTAGACTTCCCCTGCTTCCCCTAGACTTCCTCTTCTTCCCCTAGACTTCCCCTTCCCTCTATACTTCCCCTTCTTCCCCTAGACTTCCCCTTGCCTCTATACTTCCCCTTCTTCCCCTAGACTTCCCCTTCTTCCCCTTGACTTCCCCTTCCTTCTATACTTCCCCTTCTTCCCCTAGACTTCCCCTAGACTTCCCCTTCCCTCTATACTGCCCCTTCTTCCCCTAGACTTCCACTAGACTTCCCCTTTCCTCTATACTTCCCCTTCTTCCCCTAGACTTCCACTAGACTTCCCCTTCACTCTATACTTCCCCTTCTTCCCCTAGACTTCCCCTTCTTCCCCTAGACTTCCCCTAGACTTCCCCTTCCCTCTATACTTCCCCTTCTTCCCCTACACTTCCCCTTCCCTCTATACTTCCCCTTCTTCCCCTAGACTTCCCCTAGACTTCCCCTTCCCTCTATACTTCCCCTTCTTCCCCTAGACTTCCCCTAGACTTCCCCTTCTTCCCCTAGACTTCCCCTTCTTCCCCTAGACTTCCCCTTCCCTCTATACTTCCCTCTATACTTCCCCTTCTTCCCCTTCTTCCCCTTGACTTCACCTTCTTCCCCTAGACTTCCCCTTCTTCCCCTAGACTTCCCCTATACTTCCCCTTCTTCCCCTAGACTTCCCCTAGACTTCCCCTAGACTTGCCCTAGACTTCCCCTTCCTTCTATACTTCCCCTTCTTCCCCTAGACTTCCCCTAGACTCCCCTTCCCTCTATACTTCCCCTTCTTCCCCTAGACTTCCCCTAGACTTCCCCTTCACTCTATACTTCCCCTTCTTCCCCTAGACTTCCCCTTCCCTCTGTACGTCCCCTTCTTCCCCTATACTTCCCCTTCCCTCTATACTTCCCCTTCTTCCCCTAGACTTCCCCTAGACTTCCCCTTCGCCCTATACTTCCCCTTCTTCCCCTAGACTTCCCCTTCTTCCCCTAGACTTCCCCTTCCCTCTATACTTCCCCTTCTTCCCCTAGACTTCCCCTTCTTCCCCTAGACTTCCCCTTCTTCCCCTAGACTTCCCCTAGACTTCCCCATCCCTCTATACTTTCCCTTCTTCCCCTGGACTTCCCCTAGACTTCCCCTTCTTCCCCTAGACTTCCCCTAGACTTCCCCTTCCCTCTATACTTCCCCTTTTTCCATTAGACTTCCCCTTCCCTCTATACTTCCCCTTCTTCCTCTAGATTTCCCCTAGACTTCCCCTTCTTCCCCTAGACTTCCCCTAGACTTCCCCTTCCCTCTATACTTCCCCTTCTTCCCCTAGACTTCCCCTTCCCTCTATACTTCCCCTTCTTCCCCTAGACTTCCCATTCTTCCCCTAGACTTCCTCTTCTTCCCCTAGACTTCCCCTTCCCTCTATACTTCCCCTTCTTCCCCTAGACTTCCCCTTGCCTCTATACTTCCCCTTCTTCCCCTAGACTTCCCCTTCTTCCCCTTGACTTCCCCTTCCCTCTATACTTCCCCTTCTTCCCCTAGACTTCCCCTTCTTCCCCTAGACTTCCCTTTCTTCCCCTAGACTTCCCCTTCTTCCCCAAGACTTCCCCTACATTTCCCCTTCCCTCTATACTTCCCCTTCTTCCCTAGTCTTCCCCTAGACTTCCCCTTCTTCTCCTAGACTTCCCCTAGACTTCCCCTTCTTCTCCTAGACTTCCCCTAGACTTCCCCTTCCCTCTATACTTCCCCTTCTTCCCCTAGACTTCCCCTTCTTCCCCTAGACTTCCCCTGCTTCCCCTAGACTTCCCCTGCTTCCCCTATACTTCCTCTTCTTCCCCTAGACTTCCCCTTCCCTCTATACTTCCCCTTCTTCCCCTAGACTTCCCCTTGCCTCTATACTTCCCCTTCTTCCCCTAGACTTCCCCTTCTTCCCCTTGACTTCCCCTTCCTTCTATACTTCCCCTTCTTCCCCTAGACTTCCCCTAGACTTCCCCTTCCCTCTATACTGCCCCTTCTTCCCCTAGACTTCCCCTAGACTTCCCCTTTCCTCTATACTTCCCCTTCTTCCCCTAGACTTCCACTAGACTTCCCCTTCACTCTATACTTCCCCTTCTTCCCCTAGACTTCCCCTTCTTCCCCTAGACTTCCCCTAGACTTCCCCTTCCCTCTATACTTCCCCTTCTTCCCCTACACTTCCCCTTCCCTCTATACTTCCCCTTCTTCCCCTAGACTTCCCCTAGACTTCCCCTTCCCTCTATACTTCCCCTTCTTCCCCTAGTCTACCCCTTGACTTCCCCTTCCCTCTATACTTCCCCTTCTTCCCCTAGACTTCCACGTCTTCCCCTAGACTTCCCCTTCTTCCCCAAGACTTCCCCTACACTTCCCCTTCCCTCTATACTTCCCCTTCTTCCCTAGACTTCCCCTAGATTTCCCCTTCTTCCCCTAGACTTCCCCTTCCCTCTATACTTCCCCTTCTTCCCCTAGAGTTCCCCTTCTTCTCCTAGATTTCCCCTTCTTCCCCTAGACTTCCCCTTTCCTCTATACTTCCCCTTTTTCCCCTAGACTTCCCCTTCTTCCCCTAGACTTCCCCTTCTTCCCCTAGACTTCCCCTAGACTTCCCCTTCCCTCTATACTTCCCCTTCTTCCCCTAGACTTCCCCTTCTTCCCCTAGACTTCCCCTAGACTTCCCCTTCCCTCTATACTTCCCCTTCTTCCCCTAGACATCCCCTAGACTTCCCCTTCCCTCTATACTGCCCCTTCTTCCCCTAGACTTCCCCTTCTTCCCCTAGACTTCCCCTTTCCTCTATACTTCCCCTTCTTCCCCTAGACTTCCACTAGACTTCCCCTTCACTCTATACTTCCCCTTCTTCCCCTAGACTTCCCCTTCTTCCCCTAGACTTCCCCTAGACTTCCCCTTCCCTCTATACTTCCCCTTCTTCCCCTACACTTCCCCTTCCCTCTATACTTCCCCTTCTTCCCCTAGACTTCCCCTAGACTTCCCCTTCCTTCTATACTTCCCCTTCTTCCCCTAGTCTACCCCTTGACTTCCCCTTCCCTCTATACTTCCCCTTCTTCCCCTAGACTTCCACGTCTTCCCCTAGACTTCCCCTTCTTCCCCAAGACTTCCCCTACACTTCCCCTTCCCTCTATACTTCCCCTTCTTCCCTAGACTTCCCCTAGATTTCCCCTTCCCTCTATACTTCCCCTTCTTCCCCTAGAGTTCCCCTTCTTCTCCTAGATTTCCCCTTCTTCCCCTAGACTTCCCCTTCCCTCTATACTTCCCCTTCTTCCCCTAGAGTTCCCCTTCTTCTCCTAGATTTCCCCTTCTTCCCCTAGACTTCCCCTTTCCTCTATACTTCCCCTTCTTCCCCTAGACTTCCCCTAGACTTCCCCTTCTTCCCCTAGACTTCCCCTTCTTCCCCTAGACTTCCCCTAGACTTCCCCTTCCCTCTATACTTCCCCTTCTTCCCCTAGACTTCCCCTTCTTCCCCTAGACTTCCCCTAGACTTCCCCTTCCCTCTATACTTCCCCTTCTTCCCCTAGACATCCCCTAGACTTCCCCTTCTTTCTATACTGCCCCTTCTTCCCCTAGACTTCCCCTAGACTTCCCCTTCCCTCTATACTTCCCCTTCTTCCTTTAGACTTCCCCTTCTTCCCCTAGACTTCCCCTTCTTCCCCTAGACTTCCCCTTCTTCCCCTAGATTTCCCCTTCTTCCCCTGGACTTCCCCTTCTTCCCCTAGACTTCCCCTTCTTCCCCTAGACTTCCCCTAGACTTCCCCTTCCCTCTATACTTCCCCTTCTTCCCCTAGACTTCCCCTTCTTCCCCTAGACTTCCCATAGACTTCCCCTTCCCTCTATACTTCCCCTTCTTCCCCTAGACATCCCCTAGACTTCCCCTTCCCTCTATACTGCCCCTTCTTCCCCTAGACTTCCCCTAGACTTCCCCTTCCCTCTATACTTCCCCTTCTTCCTTTAGACTTCCCCTTCTTCCCCTAGACTTCCCCTTCTTCCCCTAGACTTCCCCTTCTTCCCCTAAACTTCCCCTAGACTTCCCCTTCCCTCTATACTTCCCCTTCTTTCCCTAGACTTCCCCTAGACTTCCCCTTCCCTCTATACTTCCCCTTCTTCCCCAAGACTTCCCCTTCTTCCCCTAGACTTCCCCTTCTTCCCCTAGACTTCCCCTTCTTCCCCTAGATTTCCCCTTCTTCCCCTAGACTTCCCCTAGACTTCCCCTTCCCTCTATACTTCCCCTTCTTCCCCTAGACTTCCCCTAGACTTCCCCTTCTTCCCCTAGACTTCCCCTTCTTCCCCTAGACTTCCCCTTCCCTCTATACTTCCCCTTCTTCCCCTAGACTTCCCCTTCTTCCCCTTGACTTCCCCTTCTTCCCTTAGACTTCCCCTTCTTCCCCTAGACTTCCCCTATACTTCCCCTTCTTCCCCTAGACTTCCCCTAGACTTCCCCTAGACTTCCCCTAGACTTCCCCTTCCTTCTATACTTCCCCTTCTTCCCCTAGACTTCCCCTAGACTTCCCCTTCCCTCTATACTTCCCCTTCTTCCCCTAGACTTCCCCTAGACTTCCCCTTCACTCTATACTTCCCCTTCTTCCCCTAGACTTCCCCTTCCCTCTGTACGTCCCCTTCTTCCCCTATACTTCCCCTTCCCTCTATACTTCCCCTTCTTCCCCTAGACTTCCCCTAGACTTCCCCTTCGCCCTATACTTCCCCTTCTTCCCCTAGACTTCCCCTTCTTCCCCTAGACTTCCCCTTCCCTCTATACTTCCCCTTCTTCCCCTAGACTTCCCCTTCTTCCCCTAGACTTCCCCTTCTTCCCCTAGACTTCCCCTAGACTTCCCCATCCCTCTATACTTTCCCTTCTTCCCCTGGACTTCCCCTAGACTTCCCCTTCTTCCCCTAGACTTCCCCTAGACTTCCCCTTCCCTCTATACTTCCCCTTTTTCCATTAGACTTCCCCTTCCCTCTATACTTCCCCTTCTTCCTCTAGATTTCCCCTAGACTTCCCCTTCTTCCCCTAGACTTCCCCTAGACTTCCCCTTCCCTCTATACTTCCCCTTCTTCCCCTAGACTTCCAATTCCCTCTATACTTCCCCTTCTTCCCCTAGACTTCCCATTCTTCCCCTAGACTTCCTCTTCTTCCCCTAGACTTCCCCTTCCCTCTATACTTCCCCTTCTTCCCCTAGACTTCCCCTTGCCTCTATACTTCCCCTTCTTCCCCTAGACTTCCCCTTCTTCCCCTTGACTTCCCCTTCCCTCTATACTTCCCCTTCTTCCCCTAGACTTCCCCTTCTTCCCCTAGACTTCCCTTTCTTCCCCTAGACTTCCCCTTCTTCCCCAAGACTTCCCCTACATTTCCCCTTCCCTCTATACTTCCCCTTCTTCCCTAGTCTTCCCCTAGACTTCCCCTTCTTCTCCTAGACTTCCCCTAGACTTCCCCTTCTTCTCCTAGACTTCCCCTAGACTTCCCCTTCCCTCTATACTTCCCCATCTTCCCCTAGACTTCCCCTTCTTCCCCTAGACTTCCCCTGCTTCCCCTAGACTTCCCCTGCTTCCCCTAGACTTCCTCTTCTTCCCCTAGACTTCCCCTTCCCTCTATACTTCCCCTTCTTCCCCTAGACTTCCCCTTGCCTCTATACTTCCCCTTCTTCCCCTAGACTTCCCCTTCTTCCCCTTGACTTCCCCTTCCTTCTATACTTCCCCTTCTTCCCCTAGACTTCCCCTAGACTTCCCCTTCCCTCTATACTGCCCCTTCTTCCCCTAGACTTCCCCTAGACTTCCCCTTTCCTCTATACTTCCCCTTCTTCCCCTAGACTTCCACTAGACTTCCCCTTCACTCTATACTTCCCCTTCTTCCCCTAGACTTCCCCTTCTTCCCCTAGACTTCCCCTAGACTTCCCCTTCCCTCTATACTTCCCCTTCTTCCCCTACACTTCCCCTTCCCTCTATACTTCCCCTTCTTCCCCTAGACTTCCCCTAGACTTCCCCTTCCCTCTATACTTCCCCTTCTTCCCCTAGTCTACCCCTTGACTTCCCCTTCCCTCTATACTTCCCCTTCTTCCCCTAGACTTCCACGTCTTCCCCTAGACTTCCCCTTCTTCCCCAAGACTTCCCCTACACTTCCCCTTCCCTCTATACTTCCCCTTCTTCCCTAGACTTCCCCTAGATTTCCCCTTCTTCCCCTAGACTTCCCCTTCCCTCTATACTTCCCCTTCTTCCCCTAGAGTTCCCCTTCTTCTCCTAGATTTCCCCTTCTTCCCCTAGACTTCCCCTTTCCTCTATACTTCCCCTTTTTCCCCTAGACTTCCCCTTCTTCCCCTAGACTTCCCCTTCTTCCCCTAGACTTCCCCTAGACTTCCCCTTCCCTCTATACTTCCCCTTCTTCCCCTAGACTTCCCCTTCTTCCCCTAGACTTCCCCTGCTTCCCCTAGACTTCCCCTGCTTCCCCTAGACTTCCTCTTCTTCCCCTAGACTTCCCCTTCCCTCTATACTTCCCCTTCTTCCCCTAGACTTCCCCTTGCCTCTATACTTCCCCTTCTTCCCCTAGACTTCCCCTTCTTCCCCTTGACTTCCCCTTCCTTCTATACTTCCCCTTCTTCCCCTAGACTTCCCCTAGACTTCCCCTTCCCTCTATACTGCCCCTTCTTCCCCTAGACTTCCCCTAGACTTCCCCTTTCCTCTATACTTCCCCTTCTTCCCCTAGACTTCCACTAGACTTCCCCTTCACTCTATACTTCCCCTTCTTCCCCTAGACTTCCCCTTCTTCCCCTAGACTTCCCCTAGACTTCCCCTTCCCTCTATACTTCCCCTTCTTCCCCTACACTTCCCCTTCCCTCTATACTTCCCCTTCTTCCCCTAGACTTCCCCTAGACTTCCCCTTCCCTCTATACTTCCCCTTCTTCCCCTAGTCTACCCCTTGACTTCCCCTTCCCTCTATACTTCCCCTTCTTCCCCTAGACTTCCACGTCTTCCCCTAGACTTCCCCTTCTTCCCCAAGACTTCCCCTACACTTCCCCTTCCCTCTATACTTCCCCTTCTTCCCTAGACTTCCCCTAGATTTCCCCTTCTTCCCCTAGACTTCCCCTTCCCTCTATACTTCCCCTTCTTCCCCTAGAGTTCCCCTTCTTCTCCTAGATTTCCCCTTCTTCCCCTAGACTTCCCCTTTCCTCTATACTTCCCCTTTTTCCCCTAGACTTCCCCTTCTTCCCCTAGACTTCCCCTTCTTCCCCTAGACTTCCCCTAGACTTCCCCTTCCCTCTATACTTCCCCTTCTTCCCCTAGACTTCCCCTTCTTCCCCGAGACTTCCCCTAGACTTCCCCTTCCCTCTATACTTCCCCTTCTTCCCCTAGACATCCCCTAGACTTCCCCTTCCCTCTATACTGCCCCTTCTTCCCCTAGACTTCCCCTTATTCCCCTAGACTTCCCCTTTCCTCTATACTTCCCCTTCTTCCCCTAGACTTCCACTAGACTTCCCCTTCACTCTATACTTCCCCTTCTTCCCCTAGACTTCCCCTTCTTCCCCTAGACTTCCCCTAGACTTCCCCTTCCCTCTATACTTCCCCTTCTTCCCCTACACTTCCCCTTCCCTCTATACTTCCCCTTCTTCCCCTAGACTTCCCCTAGACTTCCCCTTCCTTCTATACTTCCCCTTCTTCCCCTAGTCTACCCCTTGACTTCCCCTTCCCTCTATACTTCCCCTTCTTCCCCTAGACTTCCACGTCTTCCCCTAGACTTCCCCTTCTTCCCCAAGACTTCCCCTACACTTCCCCTTCCCTCTATACTTCCCCTTCTTCCCTAGACTTCCCCTAGATTTCCCCTTCTTCCCCTAGACTTCCCCTTCCCTCTATACTTCCCCTTCTTCCCCTAGAGTTCCCCTTCTTCTCCTAGATTTCCCCTTCTTCCCCTAGACTTCCCCTTTCCTCTATACTTCCCCTTCTTCCCCTAGACTTCCCCTAGACTTCCCCTTCTTCCCCTAGACTTCCCCTTCTTCCCCTAGACTTCCCCTAGACTTCCCCTTCCCTCTATACTTCCCCTTCTTCCCCTAGACTTCCCCTTCTTCCCCTAGACTTCCCCTAGACTTCCCCTTCCCTCTATACTTCCCCTTCTTCCCCTAGACATCCCCTAGACTTCCCCTTCTTTCTATACTGCCCCTTCTTCCCCTAGACTTCCCCTAGACTTCCCCTTCCCTCTATACTTCCCCTTCTTCCTTTAGACTTCCCCTTCTTCCCCTAGACTTCCCCTTCTTCCCCTAGACTTCCCCTTCTTCCCCTAGATTTCCCCTTCTTCCCCTGGACTTCCCCTTCTTCCCCTAGACTTCCCCTTCTTCCCCTAGACTTCCCCTAGACTTCCCCTTCCCTCTATACTTCCCCTTCTTCCCCTAGACTTCCCCTTCTTCCCCTAGACTTCCCCTAGACTTCCCCTTCCCTCTATACTTCCCCTTCTTCCCCTAGACATCCCCTAGACTTCCCCTTCCCTCTATACTGCCCCTTCTTCCCCTAGACTTCCCCTAGACTTCCCCTTCCCTCTATACTTCCCCTTCTTCCTTTAGACTTCCCCTTCTTCCCCTAGACTTCCCCTTCTTCCCCTAGACTTCCCCTTCTTCCCCTAAACTTCCCCTAGACTTCCCCTTCCCTCTATACTTCCCCTTCTTTCCCTAGACTTCCCCTAGACTTCCCCTTCCCTCTATACTTCCCCTTCTTCCCCAAGACTTCCCCTTCTTCCCCTAGACTTCCCCTTCTTCCCCTAGACTTCCCCTTCTTCCCCTAGATTTCCCCTTCTTCCCCTGGACTTCCCCTTCTTCCCCTAGACTTCCCCTTCTTCCCCTAGACTTCCCCTAGACTTCCCCTTCCCTCTATACTTCCCCTTCTTCCCCTAGACTTCCCCTAGACTTCCCCTTCTTCCCCTAGACTTCCCCTTCTTCCCCTAGACTTCCCCTTCCCTCTATACTTCCCCTTCTTCCCCTAGACTTCCCCTTCTTCCCCTTGACTTCCCCTTCTTCCCTTAGACTTCCCCTTCTTCCCCTAGACTTCCCCTATACTTCCCCTTCTTCCCCTAGACTTCCCCTAGACTTCCCCTAGACTTCCCCTAGACTTCCCCTTCCTTCTATATTTCCCCTTCTTCCCCTAGACTTCCCCTAGACTTCCCCTTCCCTCTATACTTCCCCTTCTTCCCCTAGACTTCCCCTAGACTTCCCCTTCACTCTATACTTCCCCTTCTTCCCCTAGACTTCCCCTTCCCTCTGTACGTCCCCTTCTTCCCCTATACTTCCCCTTCCCTCTATACTTCCCCTTCTTCCCCTAGACTTCCCCTAGACTTCCCCTTCGCCCTATACTTCCCCTTCTTCCCCTAGACTTCCCCTTCTTCCCCTAGACTTCCCCTTCCCTCTATACTTCCCCTTCTTCCCCTAGACTTCCCCTTCTTCCCCTAGACTTCCCCTTCTTCCCCTAGACTTCCCCTAGACTTCCCCATCCCTCTATACTTTCCCTTCTTCCCCTGGACTTCCCCTAGACTTCCCCTTCTTCCCCTAGACTTCCCCTAGACTTCCCCTTCCCTCTATACTTCCCCTTCTTCCCCTAGACTTCCCCTTCCCTCTATACTTCCCCTTCTTCCTCTAGATTTCCCCTAGACTTCCCCTTCTTCCCCTAGACTTCCCCTAGACTTCCCCTTCCCTCTATACTTCCCCTTCTTCCCCTAGACTTCCCCTTCCCTCTATACTTCCCCTTCTTCCCCTAGACTTCCCATTCTTCCCCTAGACTTCCTCTTCTTCCCCTAGACTTCCCCTTCCCTCTATACTTCCCCTTCTTCCCCTAGACTTCCCCTTGCCTCTATACTTCCCCTTCTTCCCCTAGACTTCCCCTTCTTCCCCTAGACTTCCCTTTCTTCCCCTAGACTTCCCCTTCTACCCCAAGACTTCCCCTACATTTCCCCTTCCCTCTATACTTCCCCTTCTTCCCTAGTCTTCCCCTAGACTTCCCCTTCTTCTCCTAGACTTCCCCTAGACTTCCCCTTCTTCTCCTAGACTTCCCCTAGACTTCCCCTTCCCTCTATACTTCCCCATCTACCCCTAGACTTCCCCTTCTTCCCCTAGACTTCCCCTGCTTCCCCTAGACTTCCCCTGCTTCCCCTAGACTTCCTCTTCTTCCCCTAGACTTCCCCTTCCCTCTATACTTCCCCTTCTTCCCCTAGACTTCCCCTTGCCTCTATACTTCCCCTTCTTCCCCTAGACTTCCCCTTCTTCCCCTTGACTTCCCCTTCCTTCTATACTTCCCCTTCTTCCCCTAGACTTCCCCTAGACTTCCCCTTCCCTCTATACTGCCCCTTCTTCCCCTAGACTTCCCCTAGACTTCCCCTTTCCTCTATACTTCCCCTTCTTCCCCTAGACTTCCACTAGACTTCCCCTTCACTCTATACTTCCCCTTCTTCCCCTAGACTTCCCCTTCTTCCCCTAGACTTCCCCTAGACTTCCCCTTCCCTCTATACTTCCCCTTCTTCCCCTACACTTCCCCTTCCCTCTATACTTCCCCTTCTTCCCCTAGACTTCCCCTAGACTTCCCCTTCCCTCTATACTTCCCCTTCTTCCCCTAGTCTACCCCTTGACTTCCCCTTCCCTCTATACTTCCCCTTCTTCCCCTAGACTTCCACGTCTTCCCCTAGACTTCCCCTTCTTCCCCAAGACTTCCCCTACACTTCCCCTTCCCTCTATACTTCCCCTTCTTCCCTAGACTTCCCCTAGATTTCCCCTTCTTCCCCTAGACTTCCCCTTCCCTCTATACTTCCCCTTCTTCCCCTAGAGTTCCCCTTCTTCTCCTAGATTTCCCCTTCTTCCCCTAGACTTCCCCTTTCCTCTATACTTCCCCTTTTTCCCCTAGACTTCCCCTTCTTCCCCTAGACTTCCCCTTCTTCCCCTAGACTTCCCCTAGACTTCCCCTTCCCTCTATACTTCCCCTTCTTCCCCTAGACTTCCCCTTCTTCCCCTAGACTTCCCCTAGACTTCCCCTTCCCTCTATACTTCCCCTTCTTCCCCTAGACATCCCCTAGACTTCCCCTCCCCTCTATACTGCCCCTTCTTCCCCTAGACTTCCCCTTCTTCCCCTAGACTTCCCCTTTCCTCTATACTTCCCCTTCTTCCCCTAGACTTCCACTAGACTTCCCCTTCACTCTATACTTCCCCTTCTTCCCCTAGACTTCCCCTTCTTCCCCTAGACTTCCCCTAGACTTCCCCTTCCCTCTATACTTCCCCTTCTTCCCCTACACTTCCCCTTCCCTCTATACTTCCCCTTCTTCCCCTAGACTTCCCCTAGACTTCCCCTTCCCTCTATACTTCCCCTTCTTCCCCTAGTCTACCCCTTGACTTCCCCTTCCCTCTATACTTCCCCTTCTTCCCCTAGACTTCCACGTCTTCCCCTAGACTTCCCCTTCTTCCCCAAGACTTCCCCTACACTTCCCCTTCCCTCTATACTTCCCCTTCTTCCCTAGACTTCCCCTAGATTTCCCCTTCTTCCCCTAGACTTCCCCTTCCCTCTATACTTCCCCTTCTTCCCCTAGAGTTCCCCTTCTTCTCCTAGATTTCCCCTTCTTCCCCTAGACTTCCCCTTTCCTCTATACTTCCCCTTCTTCCCCTAGACTTCCCCTAGACTTCCCCTTCTTCCCCTAGACTTCCCATTCTTCCCCTAGACTTCCCCTAGACTTCCCCTTCCCTCTATACTTCCCCTTCTTCCCCTATACTTCCCCTTCTTACCCTAGACTTCCCCTAGACTTCCCCTTCCCTCTATACTTCCCCTTCTTCCCCTAGACATCCCCTAGACTTCCCCTTCCCTCTATACTGCCCCTTCTTCCCCTAGACTTCCCCTAGACTTCCCCTTCCCTCTATACTTCCCCTTCTTCCTTTAGACTTCCCCTTCTTCCCCTAGACTTCCCCTTCTTCCCCTAGACTTCCCCTTCTTCCCCTAAACTTCCCCTAGACTTCCCCTTCCCTCTATACTTCCCCTTCTTTCCCTAGACTTCCCCTAGACTTCCCCTTCCCTCTATACTTCCCCTTCTTCCCCTAGACTTCCCCTTCTTCCCCTAGACTTCCCCTTCTTCCCCTAGACTTCCCCTTCTTCCCCTAGATTTCCCCTTCTTCCCCTGTACTTCCCCTTCTTCCCCTAGACTTCCCCTTCTTCCCCTAGACTTCCCCTAGACTTCCCCTTCCCTCTATACTTCCCCTTCTTCCCTAGACTTCCCCTAGATTTCCCCTTCTTCCCCTAGACTTCCCCTTCCCTCTATACTTCCCCTTCTTCCCCTAGAGTTCCCCTTCTTCTCCTAGATTTCCCCTTCTTCCCCTAGACTTCCCCTTTCCTCTATACTTCCCCTTCTTCCCCTAGACTTCCCCTAGACTTCCCCTTCTTCCCCTAGACTTCCCCTTCTTCCCCTAGACTTCCCCTAGACTTCCCCTTCCCTCTATACTTCCCCTTCTTCCCCTAGACTTCCCCTTCTTCCCCTAGACTTCCCCTAGACTTCCCCTTCCCTCTATACTTCCCCTTCTTCCCCTAGAGTTCCCCTTCTTCTCCTAGATTTCCCCTTCTTCCCCTAGACTTCCCCTTTCCTCTATACTTCCCCTTCTTCCCCTAGACTTCCCCTAGACTTCCCCTTCTTCCCCTAGACTTCCCCTTCTTCCCCTAGACTTCCCCTAGACTTCCCCTTCCCTCTATACTTCCCCTTCTTCCCCTAGACTTCCCCTTCTTCCCCTAGACTTCCCCTAGACTTCCCCTTCCCTCTATACTTCCCCTTCTTCCCCTAGACATCCCCTAGACTTCCCCTTCCCTCTATACTGCCCCTTCTTCCCCTAGACTTCCCCTAGACTTCCCCTTCCCTCTATACTTCCCCTTCTTCCTTTAGACTTCCCCTTCTTCCCCTAGACTTCCCCTTCTTCCCCTAGACTTCCCCTTCTTCCCCTAAACTTCCCCTAGACTTCCCCTTCCCTCTATACTTCCCCTTCTTCCCCTAGTCTACCCCTTGACTTCCCCTTCCCTCTATACTTCCCCTTCTTCCCCTAGACTTCCACGTCTTCCCCTAGACTTCCCCTTCTTCCCCAAGACTTCCCCTACACTTCCCCTTCCCTCTATACTTCCCCTTCTTCCCTAGACTTCCCCTAGATTTCCCCTTCTTCCCCTAGACTTCCCCTTCCCTCTATACTTCCCCTTCTTCCCCTAGAGTTCCCCTTCTTCTCCTAGATTTCCCCTTCTTCCCCTAGACTTCCCCTTTCCTCTATACTTCCCCTTTTTCCCCTAGACTTCCCCTTCTTCCCCTAGACTTCCCCTTCTTCCCCTAGACTTCCCCTAGACTTCCCCTTCCCTCTATACTTCCCCTTCTTCCCCTAGACTTCCCCTTCTTCCCCTAGACTTCCCCTAGACTTCCCCTTCCCTCTATACTTCCCCTTCTTCCCCTAGACATCCCCTAGACTTCCCCTTCCCTCTATACTGCCCCTTCTTCCCCTAGACTTCCCCTTCTTCCCCTAGACTTCCCCTTTCCTCTATACTTCCCCTTCTTCCCCTAGACTTCCACTAGACTTCCCCTTCACTCTATACTTCCCCTTCTTCCCCTAGACTTCCCCTTCTTCCCCTAGACTTCCCCTAGACTTCCCCTTCCCTCTATACTTCCCCTTCTTCCCCTACACTTCCCCTTCCCTCTATACTTCCCCTTCTTCCCCTAGACTTCCCCTAGACTTCCCCTTCCCTCTATACTTCCCCTTCTTCCCCTATTCTACCCCTTGACTTCCCCTTCCCTCTATACTTCCCCTTCTTCCCCTAGACTTCCACGTCTTCCCCTAGACTTCCCCTTCTTCCCCAAGACTTCCCCTACACTTCCCCTTCCCTCTATACTTCCCCTTCTTCCCTAGACTTCCCCTAGATTTCCCCTTCTTCCCCTAGACTTCCCCTTCCCTCTATACTTCCCCTTCTTCCCCTAGAGTTCCCCTTCTTCTCCTAGATTTCCCCTTCTTCCCCTAGACTTCCCCTTTCCTCTATACTTCCCCTTCTTCCCCTAGACTTCCCCTAGACTTCCCCTTCTTCCCCTAGACTTCCCCTTCTTCCCCTAGACTTCCCCTAGACTTCCCCTTCCCTCTATACTTCCCCTTCTTCCCCTAGACTTCCCCTTCTTCCCCTAGACTTCCCCTAGACTTCCCCTTCCCTCTATACTTCCCCTTCTTCCCCTAGACATCCCCTAGACTTCCCCTTCCCTCTATACTGCCCCTTCTTCCCCTAGACTTCCCCTAGACTTCCCCTTCCCTCTATACTTCCCCTTCTTCCTTTAGACTTCCCCTTCTTCCCCTAGACTTCCCCTTCTTCCCCTAGACTTCCCCTTCTTCCCCTAAACTTCCCCTAGACTTCCCCTTCCCTCTATACTTCCCCTTCTTTCCCTAGACTTCCCCTAGACTTCCCCTTCCCTCTATACTTCCCCTTCTTCCCCTAGACTTCCCCTAGACTTCCCCTTCTTCCCCTAGACTTCCCCTTCTTCCCCTAGACTTCCCCTAGACTTCCCCTTCCCTCTATACTTCCCCTTCTTCCCCTAGACTTCCCCTTCTTCCCCTAGACTTCCCCTAGACTTCCCCTTCCCTCTATACTTCCCCTTCTTCCCCTAGACATCCCCTAGACTTCCCCTTCCCTCTATACTGCCCCTTCTTCCCCTAGACTTCCCCTAGACTTCCCCTTCCCTCTATACTTCCCCTTCTTCCTTTAGACTTCCCCTTCTTCCCCTAGACTTCCCCTTCTTCCCCTAGACTTCCCCTTCTTCCCCTAAACTTCCCCTAGACTTCCCCTTCCCTCTATACTTCCCCTTCTTCCCCTAGTCTACCCCTTGACTTCCCCTTCCCTCTATACTTCCCCTTCTTCCCCTAGACTTCCACGTCTTCCCCTAGACTTCCCCTTCTTCCCCAAGACTTCCCCTACACTTCCCCTTCCCTCTATACTTCCCCTTCTTCCCTAGACTTCCCCTAGATTTCCCCTTCTTCCCCTAGACTTCCCCTTCCCTCTATACTTCCCCTTCTTCCCCTAGAGTTCCCCTTCTTCTCCTAGATTTCCCCTTCTTCCCCTAGACTTCCCCTTTCCTCTATACTTCCCCTTTTTCCCCTAGACTTCCCCTTCTTCCCCTAGACTTCCCCTTCTTCCCCTAGACTTCCCCTAGACTTCCCCTTCCCTCTATACTTCCCCTTCTTCCCCTAGACTTCCCCTTCTTCCCCTAGACTTCCCCTAGACTTCCCCTTCCCTCTATACTTCCCCTTCTTCCCCTAGACATCCCCTAGACTTCCCCTTCCCTCTATACTGCCCCTTCTTCCCCTAGACTTCCCCTTCTTCCCCTAGACTTCCCCTTTCCTCTATACTTCCCCTTCTTCCCCTAGACTTCCACTAGACTTCCCCTTCACTCTATACTTCCCCTTCTTCCCCTAGACTTCCCCTTCTTCCCCTAGACTTCCCCTAGACTTCCCCTTCCCTCTATACTTCCCCTTCTTCCCCTACACTTCCCCTTCCCTCTATACTTCCCCTTCTTCCCCTAGACTTCCCCTAGACTTCCCCTTCCCTCTATACTTCCCCTTCTTCCCCTAGTCTACCCCTTGACTTCCCCTTCCCTCTATACTTCCCCTTCTTCCCCTAGACTTCCACGTCTTCCCCTAGACTTCCCCTTCTTCCCCAAGACTTCCCCTACACTTCCCCTTCCCTCTATACTTCCCCTTCTTCCCTAGACTTCCCCTAGATTTCCCCTTCTTCCCCTAGACTTCCCCTTCCCTCTATACTTCCCCTTCTTCCCCTAGAGTTCCCCTTCTTCTCCTAGATTTCCCCTTCTTCCCCTAGACTTCCCCTTTCCTCTATACTTCCCCTTCTTCCCCTAGACTTCCCTAGACTTCCCCTTCTTCCCCTAGACTTCCCCTTCTTCCCCTAGACTTCCCCTAGACTTCCCCTTCCCTCTATACTTCCCCTTCTTCCCCTAGACTTCCCCTTCTTCCCCTAGACTTCCCCTAGACTTCCCCTTCCCTCTATACTTCCCCTTCTTCCCCTAGACATCCCCTAGACTTCCCCTTCCCTCTATACTGCCCCTTCTTCCCCTAGACTTCCCCTAGACTTCCCCTTCCCTCTATACTTCCCCTTCTTCCTTTAGACTTCCCCTTCTTCCCCTAGACTTCCCCTTCTTCCCCTAGACTTCCCCTTCTTCCCCTAAACTTCCCCTAGACTTCCCCTTCCCTCTATACTTCCCCTTCTTTCCCTAGACTTCCCCTAGACTTCCCCTTCCCTCTATACTTCCCCTTCTTCCCCTAGACTTCCCCTTCTTCCCCTAGACTTCCCCTTCTTCCCCTAGACTTCCCCTTCTTCCCCTAGATTTCCCCTTCTTCCCCTGGACTTCCCCTTCTTCCCCTAGACTTCCCCTTCTTCCCCTAGACTTCCCCTAGACTTCCCCTTCCCTCTATACTTCCCCTTCTTCCCTAGACTTCCCCTAGATTTCCCCTTCTTCCCCTAGACTTCCCCTTCCCTCTATACTTCCCCTTCTTCCCCTAGAGTTCCCCTTCTTCTCCTAGATTTCCCCTTCTTCCCCTAGACTTCCCCTTTCCTCTATACTTCCCCTTCTTCCCCTAGACTTCCCCTAGACTTCCCCTTCTTCCCCTAGACTTCCCCTTCTTCCCCTAGACTTCCCCTAGACTTCCCCTTCCCTCTATACTTCCCCTTCTTCCCCTAGACTTCCCCTTCTTCCCCTAGACTTCCCCTAGACTTCCCCTTCCCTCTATACTTCCCCTTCTTCCCCTAGAGTTCCCCTTCTTCTCCTAGATTTCCCCTTCTTCCCCTAGACTTCCCCTTTCCTCTATACTTCCCCTTCTTCCCCTAGACTTCCCCTAGACTTCCCCTTCTTCCCCTAGACTTCCCCTTCTTCCCCTAGACTTCCCCTAGACTTCCCCTTCCCTCTATACTTCCCCTTCTTCCCCTAGACTTCCCCTTCTTCCCCTAGACTTCCCCTAGACTTCCCCTTCCCTCTATACTTCCCCTTCTTCCCCTAGACATCCCCTAGACTTCCCCTTCCCTCTATACTGCCCCTTCTTCCCCTAGACTTCCCCTAGACTTCCCCTTCCCTCTATACTTCCCCTTCTTCCTTTAGACTTCCCCTTCTTCCCCTAGACTTCCCCTTCTTCCCCTAGACTTCCCCTTCTTCCCCTAAACTTCCCCTAGACTTCCCCTTCCCTCTATACTTCCCCTTCTTTCCCTAGACTTCCCCTAGACTTCCCCTTCCCTCTGTACTTCCCCTTCTTCCCCTAGACTTCCCCTTCTTCCCCTAGAGTTCCCCTTCTTCTCCTAGATTTCCCCTTCTTCCCCTAGACTTCCCCTTTCCTCTATACTTCCCCTTCTTCCCCTAGACTTCCCCTAGACTTCCCCTTCTTCCCCTAGACTTCCCCTTCTTCCCCTAAACTTCCCCTAGACTTCCCCTTCCCTCTATACTTCCCCTTCTTTCCCTAGACTTCCCCTAGACTTCCCCTTCCCTCTATACTTCCCCTTCTTCCCCTAGACTTCCCCTTCTTCCCCTAGACTTCCCCTTCTTCCCCTAGACTTCCCCTTCTTCCCCTAGATTTCCCCTTCTTCCCCTGGACTTCCCCTTCTTCCCCTAGACTTCCCCTTCTTCCCCTAGACTTCCCCTAGACTTCCCCTTCCCTCTATACTTCCCCTTCTTCCCTAGACTTCCCCTAGATTTCCCCTTCTTCCCCTAGACTTCCCCTTCCCTCTATACTTCCCCTTCTTCCCCTAGAGTTCCCCTTCTTCTCCTAGATTTCCCCTTCTTCCCCTAGACTTCCCCTTTCCTCTATACTTCCCCTTCTTCCCCTAGACTTCCCCTAGACTTCCCGTTCTTCCCCTAGACTTCCCCTTCTTCCCCTAGACTTCCCCTAGACTTCCCCTTCCCTCTATACTTCCCCTTCTTCCCCTAGACTTCCCCTTCTTCCCCTAGACTTCCCCTAGACTTCCCCTTCCCTCTATACTTCCCCTTCTTCCCCTAGACATCCCCTAGACTTCCCCTTCTTTCTATACTGCCCCTTCTTCCCCTAGACTTCCCCTAGACTTCCCCTTCCCTCTATACTTCCCCTTCTTCCTTTAGACTTCCCCTTCTTCCCCTAGACTTCCCCTTCTTCCCCTAGACTTCCCCTTCTTCCCCTAGATTTCCCCTTCTTCCCCTGGACTTCCCCTTCTTCCCCTAGACTTCCCCTTCTTCCCCTAGACTTCCCCTAGACTTCCCCTTCCCTCTATACTTCCCCTTTTTCCCCTAGACTTCCCCTTCTTCCCCTAGACTTCCCCTAGACTTCCCCTTCCCTCTATACTTCCCCTTCTTCCCCTAGACATCCCCTAGACTTCCCCTTCCCTCTATACTGCCCCTTCTTCCCCTAGACTTCCCCTAGACTTCCCCTTCCCTCTATACTTCCCCTTCTTCCTTTAGACTTCCCCTTCTTCCCCTAGACTTCCCCTTCTTCCCCTAGACTTCCCCTTCTTCCCCTAAACTTCCCCTAGACTTCCCCTTCCCTCTATACTTCCCCTTCTTTCCCTAGACTTCCCCTAGACTTCCCCTTCCCTCTATACTTCCCCTTCTTCCCCAAGACTTCCCCTTCTTCCCCTAGACTTCCCCTTCTTCCCCTAGACTTCCCCTTCTTCCCCTAGATTTCCCCTTCTTCCCCTGGACTTCCCCTTCTTCCCCTAGACTTCCCCTTCTTCCCCTAGACTTCCCCTAGACTTCCCCTTCCCTCTATACTTCCCCTTCTTCCCCTAGACTTCCCCTAGACTTCCCCTTCTTCCCCTAGACTTCCCCTTCTTCCCCTAGACTTCCCCTTCCCTCTATACTTCCCCTTCTTCCCCTAGACTTCCCCTTCTTCCCCTTGACTTCCCCTTCTTCCCCTAGACTTCCCCTTCTTCCCCTAGACTTCCCCTATACTTCCCCTTCTTCCCCTAGACTTCCCCTAGACTTCCCCTAGACTTCCCCTAGACTTCCCCTTCCTTCTATACTTCCCCTTCTTCCCCTAGACTTCCCCTAGACTTCCCCTTCCCTCTATACTTCCCCTTCTTCCCCTAGACTTCCCCTAGACTTCCCCTTCACTCTATACTTCCCCTTCTTCCCCTAGACTTCCCCTTCCCTCTGTACGTCCCCTTCTTCCCCTATACTTCCCCTTCCCTCTATACTTCCCCTTCTTCCCCTAGACTTCCCCTAGACTTCCCCTTCGCCCTATACTTCCCCTTCTTCCCCTAGACTTCCCCTTCTTCCCCTAGACTTCCCCTTCCCTCTATACTTCCCCTTCTTCCCCTAGACTTCCCCTTCTTCCCCTAGACTTCCCCTTCTTCCCCTAGACTTCCCCTAGACTTCCCCATCCCTCTATACTTTCCCTTCTTCCCCTGGACTTCCCCTAGACTTCCCCTTCTTCCCCTAGACTTCCCCTAGACTTCCCCTTCCCTCTATACTTCCCCTTTTTCCATTAGACTTCCCCTTCCCTCTATACTTCCCCTTCTTCCTCTAGATTTCCCCTAGACTTCCCCTTCTTCCCCTAGACTTCCCCTAGACTTCCCCTTCCCTCTATACTTCCCCTTCTTCCCCTAGACTTCCCCTTCCCTCTATACTTCCCCTTCTTCCCCTAGACTTCCCATTCTTCCCCTAGACTTCCTCTTCTTCCCCTAGACTTCCCCTTCCCTCTATACTTCCCCTTCTTCCCCTAGACTTCCCCTTGCCTCTATACTTCCCCTTCTTCCCCTAGACTTCCCCTTCTTCCCCTTGACTTCCCCTTCCCTCTATACTTCCCCTTCTTCCCCTAGACTTCCCCTTCTTCCCCTAGACTTCCCTTTCTTCCCCTAGACTTCCCCTTCTTCCCCAAGACTTCCCCTACATTTCCCCTTCCCTCTATACTTCCCCTTCTTCCCTAGTCTTCCCCTAGACTTCCCCTTCTTCTCCTAGACTTCCCCTAGACTTCCCCTTCTTCTCCTAGACTTCCCCTAGACTTCCCCTTCCCTCTATACTTCCCCTTCTTCCCCTAGACTTCCCCTTCTTCCCCTAGACTTCCCCTGCTTCCCCTAGACTTCCCCTGCTTCCCCTAGACTTCCTCTTCTTCCCCTAGACTTCCCCTTCCCTCTATACTTCCCCTTCTTCCCCTAGACTTCCCCTTGCCTCTATACTTCCCCTTCTTCCCCTAGACTTCCCCTTCTTCCCCTTCCCTCTATACTGCCCCTTCTTCCCCTAGACTTCCCCTAGACTTCCCCTTTCCTCTATACTTCCCCTTCTTCCCCTAGACTTCCACTAGACTTCCCCTTCACTCTATACTTCCCCTTCTTCCCCTAGACTTCCCCTTCTTCCCCTAGACTTCCCCTAGACTTCCCCTTCCCTCTATACTTCCCCTTCTTCCCCTACACTTCCCCTTCCCTCTATACTTCCCCTTCTTCCCCTAGACTTCCCCTAGACTTCCCCTTCCCTCTATACTTCCCCTTCTTCCCCTAGTCTACCCCTTGACTTCCCCTTCCCTCTATACTTCCCCTTCTTCCCCTAGACTTCCACGTCTTCCCCTAGACTTCCCCTTCTTCCCCAAGACTTCCCCTACACTTCCCCTTCCCTCTATACTTCCCCTTCTTCCCTAGACTTCCCCTAGATTTCCCCTTCTTCCCCTAGACTTCCCCTTCCCTCTATACTTCCCCTTCTTCCCCTAGAGTTCCCCTTCTTCTCCTAGATTTCCCCTTCTTCCCCTAGACTTCCCCTTTCCTCTATACTTCCCCTTTTTCCCCTAGACTTCCCCTTCTTCCCCTAGACTTCCCCTTCTTCCCCTAGACTTCCCCTAGACTTCCCCTTCCCTCTATACTTCCCCTTCTTCCCCTAGACTTCCCCTTCTTCCCCTAGACTTCCCCTAGACTTCCCCTTCCCTCTATACTTCCCCTTCTTCCCCTAGACATCCCCTAGACTTCCCCTTCCCTCTATACTGCCCCTTCTTCCCCTAGACTTCCCCTTCTTCCCCTAGACTTCCCCTTTCCTCTATACTTCCCCTTCTTCCCCTAGACTTCCACTAGACTTCCCCTTCACTCTATACTTCCCCTTCTTCCCCTAGACTTCCCCTTCTTCCCCTAGACTTCCCCTAGACTTCCCCTTCCCTCTATACTTCCCCTTCTTCCCCTACACTTCCCCTTCCCTCTATACTTCCCCTTCTTCCCCTAGACTTCCCCTAGACTTCCCCTTCCCTCTATACTTCCCCTTCTTCCCCTAGTCTACCCCTTGACTTCCCCTTCCCTCTATACTTCCCCTTCTTCCCCTAGACTTCCACGTCTTCCCCTAGACTTCCCCTTCTTCCCCAAGACTTCCCCTACACTTCCCCTTCCCTCTATACTTCCCCTTCTTCCCTAGACTTCCCCTAGATTTCCCCTTCTTCCCCTAGACTTCCCCTTCCCTCTATACTTCCCCTTCTTCCCCTAGAGTTCCCCTTCTTCTCCTAGATTTCCCCTTCTTCCCCTAGACTTCCCCTTTCCTCTATACTTCCCCTTCTTCCCCTAGACTTCCCCTAGACTTCCCCTTCTTCCCCTAGACTTCCCCTTCTTCCCCTAGACTTCCCCTAGACTTCCCCTTCCCTCTATACTTCCCCTTCTTCCCCTAGACTTCCCCTTCTTCCCCTAGACTTCCCCTAGACTTCCCCTTCCCTCTATACTTCCCCTTCTTCCCCTAGACATCCCCTAGACTTCCCCTTCCCTCTATACTGCCCCTTCTTCCCCTAGACTTCCCCTAGACTTCCCCTTCCCTCTATACTTCCCCTTCTTCCTTTAGACTTCCCCTTCTTCCCCTAGACTTCCCCTTCTTCCCCTAGACTTCCCCTTCTTCCCCTAAACTTCCCCTAGACTTCCCCTTCCCTCTATACTTCCCCTTCTTTCCCTAGACTTCCCCTAGACTTCCCCTTCCCTCTATACTTCCCCTTCTTCCCCTAGACTTCCCCTTCTTCCCCTAGACTTCCCCTTCTTCCCCTAGACTTCCCCTTCTTCCCCTAGATTTCCCCTTCTTCCCCTGGACTTCCCCTTCTTCCCCTAGACTTCCCCTTCTTCCCCTAGACTTCCCCTAGACTTCCCCTTCCCTCTATACTTCCCCTTCTTCCCTAGACTTCCCCTAGATTTCCCCTTCTTCCCCTAGACTTCCCCTTCCCTCTATACTTCCCCTTCTTCCCCTAGAGTTCCCCTTCTTCTCCTAGATTTCCCCTTCTTCCCCTAGACTTCCCCTTTCCTCTATACTTCCCCTTCTTCCCCTAGACTTCCCCTAGACTTCCCCTTCTTCCCCTAGACTTCCCCTTCTTCCCCTAGACTTCCCCTAGACTTCCCCTTCCCTCTATACTTCCCCTTCTTCCCCTAGACTTCCCCTTCTTCCCCTAGACTTCCCCTAGACTTCCCCTTCCCTCTATACTTCCCCTTCTTCCCCTAGAGTTCCCCTTCTTCTCCTAGATTTCCCCTTCTTCCCCTAGACTTCCCCTTTCCTCTATACTTCCCCTTCTTCCCCTAGACTTCCCCTAGACTTCCCCTTCTTCCCCTAGACTTCCCCTTCTTCCCCTAGACTTCCCCTAGACTTCCCCTTCCCTCTATACTTCCCCTTCTTCCCCTAGACTTCCCCTTCTTCCCCTAGACTTCCCCTAGACTTCCCCTTCCCTCTATACTTCCCCTTCTTCCCCTAGACATCCCCTAGACTTCCCCTTCCCTCTATACTGCCCCTTCTTCCCCTAGACTTCCCCTAGACTTCCCCTTCCCTCTATACTTCCCCTTCTTCCTTTAGACTTCCCCTTCTTCCCCTAGACTTCCCCTTCTTCCCCTAGACTTCCCCTTCTTCCCCTAAACTTCCCCTAGACTTCCCCTTCCCTCTATACTTCCCCTTCTTTCCCTAGACTTCCCCTAGACTTCCCCTTCCCTCTATACTTCCCCTTCTTCCCCTAGACTTCCCCTTCTTCCCCTAGACTTCCCCTTCTTCCCCTAGACTTCCCCTTCTTCCCCTAGATTTCCCCTTCTTCCCCTGGACTTCCCCTTCTTCCCCTAGACTTCCCCTTCTTCCCCTAGACTTCCCCTAGACTTCCCCTTCCCTCTATACTTCCCCTTCTTCCCTAGACTTCCCCTAGATTTCCCCTTCTTCCCCTAGACTTCCCCTTCCCTCTATACTTCCCCTTCTTCCCCTAGAGTTCCCCTTCTTCTCCTAGATTTCCCCTTCTTCCCCTAGACTTCCCCTTTCCTCTATACTTCCCCTTCTTCCCCTAGACTTCCCCTAGACTTCCCCTTCTTCCCCTAGACTTCCCCTTCTTCCCCTAGACTTCCCCTAGACTTCCCCTTCCCTCTATACTTCCCCTTCTTCCCCTAGACTTCCCCTTCTTCCCCTAGACTTCCCCTAGACTTCCCCTTCCCTCTATACTTCCCCTTCTTCCCCTAGACATCCCCTAGACTTCCCCTTCCCTCTATACTGCCCCTTCTTCCCCTAGACTTCCCCTAGACTTCCCCTTCCCTCTATACTTCCCCTTCTTCCTTTAGACTTCCCCTTCTTCCCCTAGACTTCCCCTTCTTCCCCTAGACTTCCCCTTCTTCCCCTAAACTTCCCCTAGACTTCCCCTTCCCTCTATACTTCCCCTTCTTTCCCTAGACTTCCCCTAGACTTCCCCTTCCCTCTATACTTCCCCTTCTTCCCCTAGACTTCCCCTTCTTCCCCTAGACTTCCCCTTCTTCCCCTAGACTTCCCCTTCTTCCCCTAGATTTCCCCTTCTTCCCCTGGACTTCCCCTTCTTCCCCTAGACTTCCCCTTCTTTCCCTGGACTTCCCCTAGACTTCCCCTTCCCTCTATACTTCCCCTTCTTCCCCTAGACTTCCCCTAGACTTCCCCTTCTTCCCCTAGACTTCCCCTTCTTCCCCTAGACTTCCCCTTCCCTCTATACTTCCCCTTCTTCCCCTAGACTTCCCCTTCTTCCCCTTGACTTCCCCTTCTTCCCCTAGATTTCCCCTTCTTCCCCTAGACTTTCCCTATACTTCCCCTTCTTCCCCTAGACTTCCCCTAGACTTCCCCTAGACTTCCCCTAGACTTCCCCTTCCTTCTATACTTCCCCTTCTTCCCCTAGACTTCCCCTAGACTTCCCCTTCCCTCTATACTTCCCCTTCTTCCCCTAGACTTCCCCTAGACTTCCCCTTCACTCTATACTTCCCCTTCTTCCCCTAGACTTCCCTTAGACTTCCCCTTCCCTCTCTACTTCCCCTTCTTCCCCTAGACTTCCCCTTCTTCCCCTAGACTTCCCCTTCTTCCCCTAAACTTCCCCTAGACTTCCCCTTCCCTCTATACTTCCCCTTCTTTCCCTAGACTTCCCCTAGACTTCCCCTTCCCTCTATACTTCCCCTTCTTCCCCTAGACTTCCCCTTCTTCCCCTAGACTTCCCCTTCTTCCCCTAGACTTCCCCTTCTTCCCCTAGATTTCCCCTTCTTCCCCTGGACTTCCCCTTCT
Source organism: Anniella stebbinsi (assembly GCA_029215795.1). Taxonomy (NCBI): domain Eukaryota; kingdom Metazoa; phylum Chordata; class Lepidosauria; order Squamata; family Anniellidae; genus Anniella; species Anniella stebbinsi. The sequence goes on from JARDYH010000054.1 coordinate 55,567, forward strand.
TCCCCTAGACTTCCCCTTCTTCCCCTAGACTTCCCCTAGACTTCCCCTTCCCTCTATACTTCCCCTTCTTCCCTAGACTTCCCCTAGATTTCCCCTTCTTCCCCTAGACTTCCCCTTCCCTCTATACTTCCCCTTCTTCCCCTAGAGTTCCCCTTCTTCTCCTAGATTTCCCCTTCTTCCCCTAGACTTCCCCTTTCCTCTATACTTCCCCTTCTTCCCCTAGACTTCCCCTAGACTTCCCCTTCTTCCCCTAGACTTCCCCTTCTTCCCCTAGACTTCCCCTAGACTTCCCCTTCCCTCTATACTTCCCCTTCTTCCCCTAGACTTCCCCTTCTTCCCCTAGACTTCCCCTAGACTTCCCCTTCCCTCTATACTTCCCCTTCTTCCCCTAGAGTTCCCCTTCTTCTCCTAGATTTCCCCTTCTTCCCCTAGACTTCCCCTTTCCTCTATACTTCCCCTTCTTCCCCTAGACTTCCCCTAGACTTCCCCTTCTTCCCCTAGACTTCCCCTTCTTCCCCTAGACTTCCCCTAGACTTCCCCTTCCCTCTATACTTCCCCTTCTTCCCCTAGACTTCCCCTTCTTCCCCTAGACTTCCCCTAGACTTCCCCTTCCCTCTATACTTCCCCTACTTCCCCTAGACATCCCCTAGACTTCCCCTTCCCTCTATACTGCCCCTTCTTCCCCTAGACTTCCCCTAGACTTCCCCTTCCCTCTATACTTCCCCTTCTTCCTTTAGACTTCCCCTTCTTCCCCTAGACTTCCCCTTCTTCCCCTAGACTTCCCCTTCTTCCCCTAAACTTCCCCTAGACTTCCCCTTCCCTCTATACTTCCCCTTCTTTCCCTAGACTTCCCCTAGACTTCCCCTTCCCTCTATACTTCCCCTTCTTCCCCTAGACTTCCCCTTCTTCCCCTAGACTTCCCCTTCTTCCCCTAGACTTCCCCTTCTTCCCCTAGATTTCCCCTTCTTCCCCTGGACTTCCCCTTCTTCCCCTAGACTTCCCCTTCTTCCCCTAGACTTCCCCTAGACTTCCCCTTCCCTCTATACTTCCCCTTCTTCCCTAGACTTCCCCTAGATTTCCCCTTCTTCCCCTAGACTTCCCCTTCCCTCTATACTTCCCCTTCTTCCCCTAGAGTTCCCCTTCTTCTCCTAGATTTCCCCTTCTTCCCCTAGACTTCCCCTTTCCTCTATACTTCCCCTTCTTCCCCTAGACTTCCCCTAGACTTCCCCTTCTTCCCCTAGACTTCCCCTTCTTCCCCTAGACTTCCCCTAGACTTCCCCTTCCCTCTATACTTCCCCTTCTTCCCCTAGACTTCCCCTTCTTCCCCTAGACTTCCCCTAGACTTCCCCTTCCCTCTATACTTCCCCTTCTTCCCCTAGACATCCCCTAGACTTCCCCTTCCCTCTATACTGCCCCTTCTTCCCCTAGACTTCCCCTAGACTTCCCCTTCCCTCTATACTTCCCCTTCTTCCTTTAGACTTCCCCTTCTTCCCCTAGACTTCCCCTTCTTCCCCTAGACTTCCCCTTCTTCCCCTAAACTTCCCCTAGACTTCCCCTTCCCTCTATACTTCCCCTTCTTTCCCTAGACTTCCCCTAGACTTCCCCTTCCCTCTATACTTCCCCTTCTTCCCCTAGACTTCCCCTTCTTCCCCTAGACTTCCCCTTCTTCCCCTAGACTTCCCCTTCTTCCCCTAGATTTCCCCTTCTTCCCCTGGACTTCCCCTTCTTCCCCTAGACTTCCCCTTCTTCCCCTAGACTTCCCCTAGACTTCCCCTTCCCTCTATACTTCCCCTTCTTCCCCTAGACTTCCCCTAGACTTCCCCTTCTTCCCCTAGACTTCCCCTTCTTCCCCTAGACTTCCCCTTCCCTCTATACTTCCCCTTCTTCCCCTAGACTTCCCCTTCTTCCCCTTGACTTCCCCTTCTTCCCCTAGACTTCCCCTTCTTCCCCTAGACTTTCCCTATACTTCCCCTTCTTCCCCTAGACTTCCCCTAGACTTCCCCTAGACTTCCCCTAGACTTCCCCTTCCCTCTATACTTCCCCTTCTTCCCCTACACTTCCCCTTCCCTCTATACTTCCCCTTCTTCCCCTAGACTTCCCCTAGACTTCCCCTTCCCTCTATACTTCCCCTTCTTCCCCTAGTCTACCCCTTGACTTCCCCTTCCCTCTATACTTCCCCTTCTTCCCCTAGACTTCCACGTCTTCCCCTAGACTTCCCCTTCTTCCCCAAGACTTCCCCTACACTTCCCCTTCCCTCTATACTTCCCCTTCTTCCCTAGACTTCCCCTAGATTTCCCCTTCTTCCCCTAGACTTCCCCTTCCCTCTATACTTCCCCTTCTTCCCCTAGAGTTCCCCTTCTTCTCCTAGATTTCCCCTTCTTCCCCTAGACTTCCCCTTTCCTCTATACTTCCCCTTCTTCCCCTAGACTTCCCCTTCTTCCCCTAGACTTCCCCTTCTTCCCCTAGACTTCCCCTAGACTTCCCCTTCCCTCTATACTTCCCCTTCTTCCCCTAGACTTCCCCTTCTTCCCCTAGACTTCCCCTAGACTTCCCCTTCCCTCTATACTTCCCCTTCTTCCCCTAGACATCCCCTAGACTTCCCCTTCCCTCTATACTGCCCCTTCTTCCCCTAGACTTCCCCTTCTTCCCCTAGACTTCCCCTTCTTCCCCTAGACTTCCCCTTCTTCCCCTAAACTTCCCCTAGACTTCCCCTTCCCTCTATACTTCCCCTTCTTTCCCTAGACTTCCCCTAGACTTCCCCTTCCCTCTATACTTCCTCTTCTTCCCCTAGACTTCCCCTTCTTCCCCTAGACTTCCCCTTCTTCCCCTAGATTTCCCCTTCTTCCCCTGGACTTCCCCTTCTTCCCCTAGACTTCCCCTTCTTCCCCTAGACTTCCCCTAGACTTCCCCTTCCCTCTATACTTCCCCTTCTTCCCCTAGACTTCCCCTATACTTCCCCTTCTTCGCCTAGACTTCCCCTTCTTCCCCTAGACTTCCCCTTCTTCCCCTAGACTTCCCCTTCCCTCTATACTTCCCCTTCTTCCCCTAGACTTCCCCTTCTTCCCCTAGACTTCCCCTTCTTCCCCTAGACTTCCCCTTCCCTCTATACTTCCCATTCTTCCCGTAGACTTCCCCTTCTTCCCCTAGACTTTCCCTGCTTCCTCTAGACTTCCCCTTCTTCCCCTAGACTTCCCCTGCTTCCCCTAGACTTCCTCTTCTTCCCCTAGACTTCCCCTTCCCTCTATATTTCCCCTTCTTCCCCTAGACTTCCCCTTGCCTCTATACTTCCCCTTCTTCCCCTAGACTTCCCCTTCTTCCCCTTGACTTCCCCTTCCTTCTATACTTCCCCTTCTTCCCCTAGACTTCCCCTAGACTTCCCCTTCCCTCTATACTGCCCCTTCTTCCCCTAGACTTCCCCTAGACTTCCCCTTTCCTCTATACTTCCCCTTCTTCCCCTTGACTTCCCCTTCCTTCTATACTTCCCCTTCTTCCCCTAGACTTCCCCTAGACTTCCCCTTCCCTCTATACTTCCCCTTCTTCCCCTAGACTTCCCCTAGACTTCCCCTTCCCTCTATACTTCCCCTTCTTCCCCTAGTCTACCCCTTGACTTCCCCTTCCCTCTATACTTCCCCTTCTTCCCCTAGACTTCCACGTCTTCCCCTAGACTTCCCCTTCTTCCCCAAGACTTCCCCTACACTTCCCCTTCCCTCTATACTTCCCCTTCTTCCCTAGACTTCCCCTAGATTTCCCCTTCTTCCCCTAGACTTCCCCTTCCCTCTATACTTCCCCTTCTTCCCCTAGAGTTCCCCTTCTTCTCCTAGATTTCCCCTTCTTCCCCTAGACTTCCCCTTTCCTCTATACTTCCCCTTCTTCCCCTAGACTTCCCCTAGACTTCCCCTTCTTCCCCTAGACTTCCCCTTCTTCCCCTAGACTTCCCCTAGACTTCCCCTTCCCTCTATACTCCCCTTCTTCCCCTAGACTTCCCCTTCTTCCCCTAGACTTCCCCTAGACTTCCCCTTCCCTCTATACTTCCCCTTCTTCCCCTAGAGTTCCCCTTCTTCTCCTAGATTTCCCCTTCTTCCCCTAGACTTCCCCTTTCCTCTATACTTCCCCTTCTTCCCCTAGACTTCCCCTAGACTTCCCCTTCTTCCCCTAGACTTCCCCTTCTTCCCCTAGACTTCCCCTAGACTTCCCCTTCCCTCTATACTTCCCCTTCTTCCCCTAGACTTCCCCTTCTTCCCCTAGACTTCCCCTAGACTTCCCCTTCCCTCTATACTTCCCCTTCTTCCCCTAGACATCCCCTAGACTTCCCCTTCCCTCTATACTGCCCCTTCTTCCCCTAGACTTCCCCTAGACTTCCCCTTCCCTCTATACTTCCCCTTCTTCCTTTAGACTTCCCCTTCTTCCCCTAGACTTCCCCTTCTTCCCCTAGACTTCCCCTTCTTCCCCTAAACTTCCCCTAGACTTCCCCTTCCCTCTATACTTCCCCTTCTTTCCCTAGACTTCCCCTAGACTTCCCCTTCCCTCTATACTTCCCCTTCTTCCCCTAGACTTCCCCTTCTTCCCCTTGACTTCCCCTTCCCTCTATACTTCCCCTTCTTCCCCTAGACTTCCCCTTCTTCCCCTAGACTTCCCTTTCTTCCCCTAGACTTCCCCTTCTTCCCCAAGACTTCCCCTACATTTCCCCTTCCCTCTATACTTCCCCTTCTTCCCTAGTCTTCCCCTAGACTTCCCCTTCTTCTCCTAGACTTCCCCTAGACTTCCCCTTCTTCTCCTAGACTTCCCCTAGACTTCCCCTTCCCTCTATACTTCCCCTTCTTCCCCTAGACTTCCCCTTCTTCCCCTAGACTTCCCCTGCTTCCCCTAGACTTCCCCTGCTTCCCCTAGACTTCCTCTTCTTCCCCTAGACTTCCCCTTCCCTCTATACTTCCCCTTCTTCCCCTAGACTTCCCCTTGCCTCTATACTTCCCCTTCTTCCCCTAGACTTCCCCTTCTTCCCCTTCCCTCTATACTGCCCCTTCTTCCCCTAGACTTCCCCTAGACTTCCCCTTTCCTCTATACTTCCCCTTCTTCCCCTAGACTTCCACTAGACTTCCCCTTCACTCTATACTTCCCCTTCTTCCCCTAGACTTCCCCTTCTTCCCCTAGACTTCCCCTAGACTTCCCCTTCCCTCTATACTTCCCCTTCTTCCCCTAGAGTTCCCCTTCTTCTCCTAGATTTCCCCTTCTTCCCCTAGACTTCCCCTTTCCTCTATACTTCCCCTTCTTCCCCTAGACTTCCCCTAGACTTCCCCTTCTTCCCCTAGACTTCCCCTTCTTCCCCTAGACTTCCCCTAGACTTCCCCTTCCCTCTATACTCCCCTTCTTCCCCTAGACTTCCCCTTCTTCCCCTAGACTTCCCCTAGACTTCCCCTTCCCTCTATACTTCCCCTTCTTCCCCTAGAGTTCCCCTTCTTCTCCTAGATTTCCCCTTCTTCCCCTAGACTTCCCCTTTCCTCTATACTTCCCCTTCTTCCCCTAGACTTCCCCTAGACTTCCCCTTCTTCCCCTAGACTTCCCCTTCTTCCCCTAGACTTCCCCTAGACTTCCCCTTCCCTCTATACTTCCCCTTCTTCCCCTAGACTTCCCCTTCTTCCCCTAGACTTCCCCTAGACTTCCCCTTCCCTCTATACTTCCCCTTCTTCCCCTAGACATCCCCTAGACTTCCCCTTCCCTCTATACTGCCCCTTCTTCCCCTAGACTTCCCCTAGACTTCCCCTTCCCTCTATACTTCCCCTTCTTCCTTTAGACTTCCCCTTCTTCCCCTAGACTTCCCCTTCTTCCCCTAGACTTCCCCTTCTTCCCCTAAACTTCCCCTAGACTTCCCCTTCCCTCTATACTTCCCCTTCTTTCCCTAGACTTCCCCTAGACTTCCCCTTCCCTCTATACTTCCCCTTCTTCCCCTAGACTTCCCCTTCTTCCCCTTGACTTCCCCTTCCCTCTATACTTCCCCTTCTTCCCCTAGACTTCCCCTTCTTCCCCTAGACTTCCCTTTCTTCCCCTAGACTTCCCCTTCTTCCCCAAGACTTCCCCTACATTTCCCCTTCCCTCTATACTTCCCCTTCTTCCCTAGTCTTCCCCTAGACTTCCCCTTCTTCTCCTAGACTTCCCCTAGACTTCCCCTTCTTCTCCTAGACTTCCCCTAGACTTCCCCTTCCCTCTATACTTCCCCTTCTTCCCCTAGACTTCCCCTTCTTCCCCTAGACTTCCCCTGCTTCCCCTAGACTTCCCCTGCTTCCCCTAGACTTCCTCTTCTTCCCCTAGACTTCCCCTTCCCTCTATACTTCCCCTTCTTCCCCTAGACTTCCCCTTGCCTCTATACTTCCCCTTCTTCCCCTAGACTTCCCCTTCTTCCCCTTCCCTCTATACTGCCCCTTCTTCCCCTAGACTTCCCCTAGACTTCCCCTTTCCTCTATACTTCCCCTTCTTCCCCTAGACTTCCACTAGACTTCCCCTTCACTCTATACTTCCCCTTCTTCCCCTAGACTTCCCCTTCTTCCCCTAGACTTCCCCTAGACTTCCCCTTCCCTCTATACTTCCCCTTCTTCCCCTAGAGTTCCCCTTCTTCTCCTAGATTTCCCCTTCTTCCCCTAGACTTCCCCTTTCCTCTATACTTCCCCTTCTTCCCCTAGACTTCCCCTAGACTTCCCCTTCTTCCCCTAGACTTCCCCTTCTTCCCCTAGACTTCCCCTAGACTTCCCCTTCCCTCTATACTTCCCCTTCTTCCCCTAGACTTCCCCTTCTTCCCCTAGACTTCCCCTAGACTTCCCCTTCCCTCTATACTTCCCCTTCTTCCCCTAGAGTTCCCCTTCTTCTCCTAGATTTCCCCTTCTTCCCCTAGACTTCCCCTTTCCTCTATACTTCCCCTTCTTCCCCTAGACTTCCCCTAGACTTCCCCTTCTTCCCCTAGACTTCCCCTTCTTCCCCTAGACTTCCCCTAGACTTCCCCTTCCCTCTATACTTCCCCTTCTTCCCCTAGACTTCCCCTTCTTCCCCTAGACTTCCCCTAGACTTCCCCTTCCCTCTATACTTCCCCTACTTCCCCTAGACATCCCCTAGACTTCCCCTTCCCTCTATACTGCCCCTTCTTCCCCTAGACTTCCCCTAGACTTCCCCTTCCCTCTATACTTCCCCTTCTTCCTTTAGACTTCCCCTTCTTCCCCTAGACTTCCCCTTCTTCCCCTAGACTTCCCCTTCTTCCCCTAAACTTCCCCTAGACTTCCCCTTCCCTCTATACTTCCCCTTCTTTCCCTAGACTTCCCCTAGACTTCCCCTTCCCTCTATACTTCCCCTTCTTCCCCTAGACTTCCCCTTCTTCCCCTAGACTTCCCCTTCTTCCCCTAGACTTCCCCTTCTTCCCCTAGATTTCCCCTTCTTCCCCTGGACTTCCCCTTCTTCCCCTAGACTTCCCCTTCTTCCCCTAGACTTCCCCTAGACTTCCCCTTCCCTCTATACTTCCCCTTCTTCCCTAGACTTCCCCTAGATTTCCCCTTCTTCCCCTAGACTTCCCCTTCCCTCTATACTTCCCCTTCTTCCCCTAGAGTTCCCCTTCTTCTCCTAGATTTCCCCTTCTTCCCCTAGACTTCCCCTTTCCTCTATACTTCCCCTTCTTCCCCTAGACTTCCCCTAGACTTCCCCTTCTTCCCCTAGACTTCCCCTTCTTCCCCTAGACTTCCCCTAGACTTCCCCTTCCCTCTATACTTCCCCTTCTTCCCCTAGACTTCCCCTTCTTCCCCTAGACTTCCCCTAGACTTCCCCTTCCCTCTATACTTCCCCTTCTTCCCCTAGACATCCCCTAGACTTCCCCTTCCCTCTATACTGCCCCTTCTTCCCCTAGACTTCCCCTAGACTTCCCCTTCCCTCTATACTTCCCCTTCTTCCTTTAGACTTCCCCTTCTTCCCCTAGACTTCCCCTTCTTCCCCTAGACTTCCCCTTCTTCCCCTAAACTTCCCCTAGACTTCCCCTTCCCTCTATACTTCCCCTTCTTTCCCTAGACTTCCCCTAGACTTCCCCTTCCCTCTATACTTCCCCTTCTTCCCCTAGACTTCCCCTTCTTCCCCTAGACTTCCCCTTCTTCCCCTAGACTTCCCCTTCTTCCCCTAGATTTCCCCTTCTTCCCCTGGACTTCCCCTTCTTCCCCTAGACTTCCCCTTCTTCCCCTAGACTTCCCCTAGACTTCCCCTTCCCTCTATACTTCCCCTTCTTCCCCTAGACTTCCCCTAGACTTCCCCTTCTTCCCCTAGACTTCCCCTTCTTCCCCTAGACTTCCCCTTCCCTCTATACTTCCCCTTCTTCCCCTAGACTTCCCCTTCTTCCCCTTGACTTCCCCTTCTTCCCCTAGACTTCCCCTTCTTCCCCTAGACTTTCCCTATACTTCCCCTTCTTCCCCTAGACTTCCCCTAGACTTCCCCTAGACTTCCCCTAGACTTCCCCTTCCCTCTATACTTCCCCTTCTTCCCCTACACTTCCCCTTCCCTCTATACTTCCCCTTCTTCCCCTAGACTTCCCCTAGACTTCCCCTTCCCTCTATACTTCCCCTTCTTCCCCTAGTCTACCCCTTGACTTCCCCTTCCCTCTATACTTCCCCTTCTTCCCCTAGACTTCCACGTCTTCCCCTAGACTTCCCCTTCTTCCCCAAGACTTCCCCTACACTTCCCCTTCCCTCTATACTTCCCCTTCTTCCCTAGACTTCCCCTAGATTTCCCCTTCTTCCCCTAGACTTCCCCTTCCCTCTATACTTCCCCTTCTTCCCCTAGAGTTCCCCTTCTTCTCCTAGATTTCCCCTTCTTCCCCTAGACTTCCCCTTTCCTCTATACTTCCCCTTCTTCCCCTAGACTTCCCCTTCTTCCCCTAGACTTCCCCTTCTTCCCCTAGACTTCCCCTAGACTTCCCCTTCCCTCTATACTTCCCCTTCTTCCCCTAGACTTCCCCTTCTTCCCCTAGACTTCCCCTAGACTTCCCCTTCCCTCTATACTTCCCCTTCTTCCCCTAGACATCCCCTAGACTTCCCCTTCCCTCTATACTGCCCCTTCTTCCCCTAGACTTCCCCTTCTTCCCCTAGACTTCCCCTTCTTCCCCTAGACTTCCCCTTCTTCCCCTAAACTTCCCCTAGACTTCCCCTTCCCTCTATACTTCCCCTTCTTTCCCTAGACTTCCCCTAGACTTCCCCTTCCCTCTATACTTCCTCTTCTTCCCCTAGACTTCCCCTTCTTCCCCTAGACTTCCCCTTCTTCCCCTAGATTTCCCCTTCTTCCCCTGGACTTCCCCTTCTTCCCCTAGACTTCCCCTTCTTCCCCTAGACTTCCCCTAGACTTCCCCTTCCCTCTATACTTCCCCTTCTTCCCCTAGACTTCCCCTATACTTCCCCTTCTTCGCCTAGACTTCCCCTTCTTCCCCTAGACTTCCCCTTCTTCCCCTAGACTTCCCCTTCCCTCTATACTTCCCCTTCTTCCCCTAGACTTCCCCTTCTTCCCCTAGACTTCCCCTTCTTCCCCTAGACTTCCCCTTCCCTCTATACTTCCCATTCTTCCCGTAGACTTCCCCTTCTTCCCCTAGACTTTCCCTGCTTCCTCTAGACTTCCCCTTCTTCCCCTAGACTTCCCCTGCTTCCCCTAGACTTCCTCTTCTTCCCCTAGACTTCCCCTTCCCTCTATATTTCCCCTTCTTCCCCTAGACTTCCCCTTGCCTCTATACTTCCCCTTCTTCCCCTAGACTTCCCCTTCTTCCCCTTGACTTCCCCTTCCTTCTATACTTCCCCTTCTTCCCCTAGACTTCCCCTAGACTTCCCCTTCCCTCTATACTGCCCCTTCTTCCCCTAGACTTCCCCTAGACTTCCCCTTTCCTCTATACTTCCCCTTCTTCCCCTTGACTTCCCCTTCCTTCTATACTTCCCCTTCTTCCCCTAGACTTCCCCTAGACTTCCCCTTCCCTCTATACTTCCCCTTCTTCCCCTAGACTTCCCCTAGACTTCCCCTTCCCTCTATACTTCCCCTTCTTCCCCTAGTCTACCCCTTGACTTCCCCTTCCCTCTATACTTCCCCTTCTTCCCCTAGACTTCCACGTCTTCCCCTAGACTTCCCCTTCTTCCCCAAGACTTCCCCTACACTTCCCCTTCCCTCTATACTTCCCCTTCTTCCCTAGACTTCCCCTAGATTTCCCCTTCTTCCCCTAGACTTCCCCTTCCCTCTATACTTCCCCTTCTTCCCCTAGAGTTCCCCTTCTTCTCCTAGATTTCCCCTTCTTCCCCTAGACTTCCCCTTTCCTCTATACTTCCCCTTCTTCCCCTAGACTTCCCCTAGACTTCCCCTTCTTCCCCTAGACTTCCCCTTCTTCCCCTAGACTTCCCCTAGACTTCCCCTTCCCTCTATACTCCCCTTCTTCCCCTAGACTTCCCCTTCTTCCCCTAGACTTCCCCTAGACTTCCCCTTCCCTCTATACTTCCCCTTCTTCCCCTAGAGTTCCCCTTCTTCTCCTAGATTTCCCCTTCTTCCCCTAGACTTCCCCTTTCCTCTATACTTCCCCTTCTTCCCCTAGACTTCCCCTAGACTTCCCCTTCTTCCCCTAGACTTCCCCTTCTTCCCCTAGACTTCCCCTAGACTTCCCCTTCCCTCTATACTTCCCCTTCTTCCCCTAGACTTCCCCTTCTTCCCCTAGACTTCCCCTAGACTTCCCCTTCCCTCTATACTTCCCCTTCTTCCCCTAGACATCCCCTAGACTTCCCCTTCCCTCTATACTGCCCCTTCTTCCCCTAGACTTCCCCTAGACTTCCCCTTCCCTCTATACTTCCCCTTCTTCCTTTAGACTTCCCCTTCTTCCCCTAGACTTCCCCTTCTTCCCCTAGACTTCCCCTTCTTCCCCTAAACTTCCCCTAGACTTCCCCTTCCCTCTATACTTCCCCTTCTTTCCCTAGACTTCCCCTAGACTTCCCCTTCCCTCTATACTTCCCCTTCTTCCCCTAGACTTCCCCTTCTTCCCCTTGACTTCCCCTTCCCTCTATACTTCCCCTTCTTCCCCTAGACTTCCCCTTCTTCCCCTAGACTTCCCTTTCTTCCCCTAGACTTCCCCTTCTTCCCCAAGACTTCCCCTACATTTCCCCTTCCCTCTATACTTCCCCTTCTTCCCTAGTCTTCCCCTAGACTTCCCCTTCTTCTCCTAGACTTCCCCTAGACTTCCCCTTCTTCTCCTAGACTTCCCCTAGACTTCCCCTTCCCTCTATACTTCCCCTTCTTCCCCTAGACTTCCCCTTCTTCCCCTAGACTTCCCCTGCTTCCCCTAGACTTCCCCTGCTTCCCCTAGACTTCCTCTTCTTCCCCTAGACTTCCCCTTCCCTCTATACTTCCCCTTCTTCCCCTAGACTTCCCCTTGCCTCTATACTTCCCCTTCTTCCCCTAGACTTCCCCTTCTTCCCCTTCCCTCTATACTGCCCCTTCTTCCCCTAGACTTCCCCTAGACTTCCCCTTTCCTCTATACTTCCCCTTCTTCCCCTAGACTTCCACTAGACTTCCCCTTCACTCTATACTTCCCCTTCTTCCCCTAGACTTCCCCTTCTTCCCCTAGACTTCCCCTAGACTTCCCCTTCCCTCTATACTTCCCCTTCTTCCCCTACACTTCCCCTTCCCTCTATACTTCCCCTTCTTCCCCTAGACTTCCCCTAGACTTCCCCTTCCCTCTATACTTCCCCTTCTTCCCCTAGTCTACCCCTTGACTTCCCCTTCCCTCTATACTTCCCCTTCTTCCCCTAGACTTCCACGTCTTCCCCTAGACTTCCCCTTCTTCCCCAAGACTTCCCCTACACTTCCCCTTCCCTCTATACTTCCCCTTCTTCCCTAGACTTCCCCTAGATTTCCCCTTCTTCCCCTAGACTTCCCCTTCCCTCTATACTTCCCCTTCTTCCCCTAGAGTTCCCCTTCTTCTCCTAGATTTCCCCTTCTTCCCCTAGACTTCCCCTTTCCTCTATACTTCCCCTTTTTCCCCTAGACTTCCCCTTCTTCCCCTAGACTTCCCCTTCTTCCCCTAGACTTCCCCTAGACTTCCCCTTCCCTCTATACTTCCCCTTCTTCCCCTAGACTTCCCCTTCTTCCCCTAGACTTCCCCTAGACTTCCCCTTCCCTCTATACTTCCCCTTCTTCCCCTAGACATCCCCTAGACTTCCCCTTCCCTCTATACTGCCCCTTCTTCCCCTAGACTTCCCCTTCTTCCCCTAGACTTCCCCTTTCCTCTATACTTCCCCTTCTTCCCCTAGACTTCCACTAGACTTCCCCTTCACTCTATACTTCCCCTTCTTCCCCTAGACTTCCCCTTCTTCCCCTAGACTTCCCCTAGACTTCCCCTTCCCTCTATACTTCCCCTTCTTCCCCTACACTTCCCCTTCCCTCTATACTTCCCCTTCTTCCCCTAGACTTCCCCTAGACTTCCCCTTCCCTCTATACTTCCCCTTCTTCCCCTAGTCTACCCCTTGACTTCCCCTTCCCTCTATACTTCCCCTTCTTCCCCTAGACTTCCACGTCTTCCCCTAGACTTCCCCTTCTTCCCCAAGACTTCCCCTACACTTCCCCTTCCCTCTATACTTCCCCTTCTTCCCTAGACTTCCCCTAGATTTCCCCTTCTTCCCCTAGACTTCCCCTTCCCTCTATACTTCCCCTTCTTCCCCTAGAGTTCCCCTTCTTCTCCTAGATTTCCCCTTCTTCCCCTAGACTTCCCCTTTCCTCTATACTTCCCCTTCTTCCCCTAGACTTCCCCTAGACTTCCCCTTCTTCCCCTAGACTTCCCCTTCTTCCCCTAGACTTCCCCTAGACTTCCCCTTCCCTCTATACTTCCCCTTCTTCCCCTAGACTTCCCCTTCTTCCCCTAGACTTCCCCTAGACTTCCCCTTCCCTCTATACTTCCCCTTCTTCCCCTAGACATCCCCTAGACTTCCCCTTCCCTCTATACTGCCCCTTCTTCCCCTAGACTTCCCCTAGACTTCCCCTTCCCTCTATACTTCCCCTTCTTCCTTTAGACTTCCCCTTCTTCCCCTAGACTTCCCCTTCTTCCCCTAGACTTCCCCTTCTTCCCCTAAACTTCCCCTAGACTTCCCCTTCCCTCTATACTTCCCCTTCTTTCCCTAGACTTCCCCTAGACTTCCCCTTCCCTCTATACTTCCCCTTCTTCCCCTAGACTTCCCCTTCTTCCCCTAGACTTCCCCTTCTTCCCCTAGACTTCCCCTTCTTCCCCTAGATTTCCCCTTCTTCCCCTGGACTTCCCCTTCTTCCCCTAGACTTCCCCTTCTTCCCCTAGACTTCCCCTAGACTTCCCCTTCCCTCTATACTTCCCCTTCTTCCCTAGACTTCCCCTAGATTTCCCCTTCTTCCCCTAGACTTCCCCTTCCCTCTATACTTCCCCTTCTTCCCCTAGAGTTCCCCTTCTTCTCCTAGATTTCCCCTTCTTCCCCTAGACTTCCCCTTTCCTCTATACTTCCCCTTCTTCCCCTAGACTTCCCCTAGACTTCCCCTTCTTCCCCTAGACTTCCCCTTCTTCCCCTAGACTTCCCCTAGACTTCCCCTTCCCTCTATACTTCCCCTTCTTCCCCTAGACTTCCCCTTCTTCCCCTAGACTTCCCCTAGACTTCCCCTTCCCTCTATACTTCCCCTTCTTCCCCTAGAGTTCCCCTTCTTCTCCTAGATTTCCCCTTCTTCCCCTAGACTTCCCCTTTCCTCTATACTTCCCCTTCTTCCCCTAGACTTCCCCTAGACTTCCCCTTCTTCCCCTAGACTTCCCCTTCTTCCCCTAGACTTCCCCTAGACTTCCCCTTCCCTCTATACTTCCCCTTCTTCCCCTAGACTTCCCCTTCTTCCCCTAGACTTCCCCTAGACTTCCCCTTCCCTCTATACTTCCCCTTCTTCCCCTAGACATCCCCTAGACTTCCCCTTCCCTCTATACTGCCCCTTCTTCCCCTAGACTTCCCCTAGACTTCCCCTTCCCTCTATACTTCCCCTTCTTCCTTTAGACTTCCCCTTCTTCCCCTAGACTTCCCCTTCTTCCCCTAGACTTCCCCTTCTTCCCCTAAACTTCCCCTAGACTTCCCCTTCCCTCTATACTTCCCCTTCTTTCCCTAGACTTCCCCTAGACTTCCCCTTCCCTCTATACTTCCCCTTCTTCCCCTAGACTTCCCCTTCTTCCCCTAGACTTCCCCTTCTTCCCCTAGACTTCCCCTTCTTCCCCTAGATTTCCCCTTCTTCCCCTGGACTTCCCCTTCTTCCCCTAGACTTCCCCTTCTTCCCCTAGACTTCCCCTAGACTTCCCCTTCCCTCTATACTTCCCCTTCTTCCCTAGACTTCCCCTAGATTTCCCCTTCTTCCCCTAGACTTCCCCTTCCCTCTATACTTCCCCTTCTTCCCCTAGAGTTCCCCTTCTTCTCCTAGATTTCCCCTTCTTCCCCTAGACTTCCCCTTTCCTCTATACTTCCCCTTCTTCCCCTAGACTTCCCCTAGACTTCCCCTTCTTCCCCTAGACTTCCCCTTCTTCCCCTAGACTTCCCCTAGACTTCCCCTTCCCTCTATACTTCCCCTTCTTCCCCTAGACTTCCCCTTCTTCCCCTAGACTTCCCCTAGACTTCCCCTTCCCTCTATACTTCCCCTTCTTCCCCTAGACATCCCCTAGACTTCCCCTTCCCTCTATACTGCCCCTTCTTCCCCTAGACTTCCCCTAGACTTCCCCTTCCCTCTATACTTCCCCTTCTTCCTTTAGACTTCCCCTTCTTCCCCTAGACTTCCCCTTCTTCCCCTAGACTTCCCCTTCTTCCCCTAAACTTCCCCTAGACTTCCCCTTCCCTCTATACTTCCCCTTCTTTCCCTAGACTTCCCCTAGACTTCCCCTTCCCTCTATACTTCCCCTTCTTCCCCTAGACTTCCCCTTCTTCCCCTAGACTTCCCCTTCTTCCCCTAGATTTCCCCTTCTTCCCCTGGACTTCCCCTTCTTCCCCTAGACTTCCCCTTCTTTCCCTGGACTTCCCCTAGACTTCCCCTTCCCTCTATACTTCCCCTTCTTCCCCTAGACTTCCCCTAGACTTCCCCTTCTTCCCCTAGACTTCCCCTTCTTCCCCTAGACTTCACCTTCCCTCTATACTTCCCCTTCTTCCCCTAGACTTCCCCTTCTTCCCCTTGACTTCCCCTTCTTCCCCTAGATTTCCCCTTCTTCCCCTAGACTTTCCCTATACTTCCCCTTCTTCCCCTAGACTTCCCCTAGACTTCCCCTAGACTTCCCCTAGACTTCCCCTTCCTTCTATACTTCCCCTTCTTCCCCTAGACTTCCCCTAGACTTCCCCTTCCCTCTATACTTCCCCTTCTTCCCCTAGACTTCCCCTAGACTTCCCCTTCACTCTATACTTCCCCTTCTTCCCCTAGACTTCCCTTAGACTTCCCCTTCCCTCTCTACTTCCCCTTCTTCCCCTAGACTTCCCCTTCTTCCCCTAGACTTCCCCTTCTTCCCCTAAACTTCCCCTAGACTTCCCCTTCCCTCTATACTTCCCCTTCTTTCCCTAGACTTCCCCTAGACTTCCCCTTCCCTCTATACTTCCCCTTCTTCCCCTAGACTTCCCCTTCTTCCCTTAGACTTCCCCTTCTTCCCCTAGACTTCCCCTTCTTCCCCTAGATTTCCCCTTCTTCCCCTGGACTTCCCCTTCTTCCCCTAGACTTCCCCTTCTTCCCCTAGACTTCCCCTAGACTTCCCCTTCCCTCTATACTTCCCCTTCTTCCCTAGACTTCCCCTAGATTTCCCCTTCTTCCCCTAGACTTCCCCTTCCCTCTATACTTCCCCTTCTTCCCCTAGAGTTCCCCTTCTTCTCCTAGATTTCCCCTTCTTCCCCTAGACTTCCCCTTTCCTCTATACTTCCCCTTCTTCCCCTAGACTTCCCCTAGACTTCCCCTTCTTCCCCTAGACTTCCCCTTCTTCCCCTAGACTTCCCCTAGACTTCCCCTTCCCTCTATACTTCCCCTTCTTCCCCTAGACTTCCCCTTCTTCCCCTAGACTTCCCCTAGACTTCCCCTTCCCTCTATACTTCCCCTTCTTCCCCTAGAGTTCCCCTTCTTCTCCTAGATTTCCCCTTCTTCCCCTAGACTTCCCCTTTCCTCTATACTTCCCCTTCTTCCCCTAGACTTCCCCTAGACTTCCCCTTCTTCCCCTAGACTTCCCCTTCTTCCCCTAGACTTCCCCTAGACTTCCCCTTCCCTCTATACTTCCCCTTCTTCCCCTAGACTTCCCCTTCTTCCCCTAGACTTCCCCTAGACTTCCCCTTCCCTCTATACTTCCCCTACTTCCCCTAGACATCCCCTAGACTTCCCCTTCCCTCTATACTGCCCCTTCTTCCCCTAGACTTCCCCTAGACTTCCCCTTCCCTCTATACTTCCCCTTCTTCCTTTAGACTTCCCCTTCTTCCCCTAGACTTCCCCTTCTTCCCCTAGACTTCCCCTTCTTCCCCTAAACTTCCCCTAGACTTCCCCTTCCCTCTATACTTCCCCTTCTTTCCCTAGACTTCCCCTAGACTTCCCCTTCCCTCTATACTTCCCCTTCTTCCCCTAGACTTCCCCTTCTTCCCCTAGACTTCCCCTTCTTCCCCTAGACTTCCCCTTCTTCCCCTAGATTTCCCCTTCTTCCCCTGGACTTCCCCTTCTTCCCCTAGACTTCCCCTTCTTCCCCTAGACTTCCCCTAGACTTCCCCTTCCCTCTATACTTCCCCTTCTTCCCTAGACTTCCCCTAGATTTCCCCTTCTTCCCCTAGACTTCCCCTTCCCTCTATACTTCCCCTTCTTCCCCTAGAGTTCCCCTTCTTCTCCTAGATTTCCCCTTCTTCCCCTAGACTTCCCCTTTCCTCTATACTTCCCCTTCTTCCCCTAGACTTCCCCTAGACTTCCCCTTCTTCCCCTAGACTTCCCCTTCTTCCCCTAGACTTCCCCTAGACTTCCCCTTCCCTCTATACTTCCCCTTCTTCCCCTAGACTTCCCCTTCTTCCCCTAGACTTCCCCTAGACTTCCCCTTCCCTCTATACTTCCCCTTCTTCCCCTAGACATCCCCTAGACTTCCCCTTCCCTCTATACTGCCCCTTCTTCCCCTAGACTTCCCCTAGACTTCCCCTTCCCTCTATACTTCCCCTTCTTCCTTTAGACTTCCCCTTCTTCCCCTAGACTTCCCCTTCTTCCCCTAGACTTCCCCTTCTTCCCCTAAACTTCCCCTAGACTTCCCCTTCCCTCTATACTTCCCCTTCTTTACCTAGACTTCCCCTAGACTTCCCCTTCCCTCTATACTTCCCCTTCTTCCCCTAGACTTCCCCTTCTTCCCCTAGACTTCCCCTTCTTCCCCTAGACTTCCCCTTCTTCCCCTAGATTTCCCCTTCTTCCCCTGGACTTCCCCTTCTTCCCCTAGACTTCCCCTTCTTCCCCTAGACTTCCCCTAGACTTCCCCTTCCCTCTATACTTCCCCTTCTTCCCCTAGACTTCCCCTAGACTTCCCCTTCTTCCCCTAGACTTCCCCTTCTTCCCCTAGACTTCCCCTTCCCTCTATACTTCCCCTTCTTCCCCTAGACTTCCCCTTCTTCCCCTTGACTTCCCCTTCTTCCCCTAGACTTCCCCTTCTTCCCCTAGACTTTCCCTATACTTCCCCTTCTTCCCCTAGACTTCCCCTAGACTTCCCCTAGACTTCCCCTAGACTTCCCCTTCCCTCTATACTTCCCCTTCTTCCCCTACACTTCCCCTTCCCTCTATACTTCCCCTTCTTCCCCTAGACTTCCCCTAGACTTCCCCTTCCCTCTATACTTCCCCTTCTTCCCCTAGTCTACCCCTTGACTTCCCCTTCCCTCTATACTTCCCCTTCTTCCCCTAGACTTCCACGTCTTCCCCTAGACTTCCCCTTCTTCCCCAAGACTTCCCCTACACTTCCCCTTCCCTCTATACTTCCCCTTCTTCCCTAGACTTCCCCTAGATTTCCCTTCTTCCCCTAGACTTCCCCTTCCCTCTATACTTCCCCTTCTTCCCCTAGAGTTCCCCTTCTTCTCCTAGATTTCCCCTTCTTCCCCTAGACTTCCCCTTTCCTCTATACTTCCCCTTCTTCCCCTAGACTTCCCCTTCTTCCCCTAGACTTCCCCTTCTTCCCCTAGACTTCCCCTAGACTTCCCCTTCCCTCTATACTTCCCCTTCTTCCCCTAGACTTCCCCTTCTTCCCCTAGACTTCCCCTAGACTTCCCCTTCCCTCTATACTTCCCCTTCTTCCCCTAGACATCCCCTAGACTTCCCCTTCCCTCTATACTGCCCCTTCTTCCCCTAGACTTCCCCTTCTTCCCCTAGACTTCCCCTTCTTCCCCTAGACTTCCCCTTCTTCCCCTAAACTTCCCCTAGACTTCCCCTTCCCTCTATACTTCCCCTTCTTTCCCTAGACTTCCCCTAGACTTCCCCTTCCCTCTATACTTCCTCTTCTTCCCCTAGACTTCCCCTTCTTCCCCTAGACTTCCCCTTCTTCCCCTAGATTTCCCCTTCTTCCCCTGGACTTCCCCTTCTTCCCCTAGACTTCCCCTTCTTCCCCTAGACTTCCCCTAGACTTCCCCTTCCCTCTATACTTCCCCTTCTTCCCCTAGACTTCCCCTATACTTCCCCTTCTTCGCCTAGACTTCCCCTTCTTCCCCTAGACTTCCCCTTCTTCCCCTAGACTTCCCCTTCCCTCTATACTTCCCCTTCTTCCCCTAGACTTCCCCTTCTTCCCCTAGACTTCCCCTTCTTCCCCTAGACTTCCCCTTCCCTCTATACTTCCCATTCTTCCCGTAGACTTCCCCTTCTTCCCCTAGACTTTCCCTGCTTCCTCTAGACTTCCCCTTCTTCCCCTAGACTTCCCCTGCTTCCCCTAGACTTCCTCTTCTTCCCCTAGACTTCCCCTTCCCTCTATATTTCCCCTTCTTCCCCTAGACCTCCCCTTGCCTCTATACTTCCCCTTCTTCCCCTAGACTTCCCCTTCTTCCCCTTGACTTCCCCTTCCTTCTATACTTCCCCTTCTTCCCCTAGACTTCCCCTAGACTTCCCCTTCCCTCTATACTGCCCCTTCTTCCCCTAGACTTCCCCTAGACTTCCCCTTTCCTCTATACTTCCCCTTCTTCCCCTTGACTTCCCCTTCCTTCTATACTTCCCCTTCTTCCCCTAGACTTCCCCTAGACTTCCCCTTCCCTCTATACTTCCCCTTCTTCCCCTAGACTTCCCCTAGACTTCCCCTTCCCTCTATACTTCCCCTTCTTCCCCTAGTCTACCCCTTGACTTCCCCTTCCCTCTATACTTCCCCTTCTTCCCCTAGACTTCCACGTCTTCCCCTAGACTTCCCCTTCTTCCCCAAGACTTCCCCTACACTTCCCCTTCCCTCTATACTTCCCCTTCTTCCCTAGACTTCCCCTAGATTTCCCCTTCTTCCCCTAGACTTCCCCTTCCCTCTATACTTCCCCTTCTTCCCCTAGAGTTCCCCTTCTTCTCCTAGATTTCCCCTTCTTCCCCTAGACTTCCCCTTTCCTCTATACTTCCCCTTCTTCCCCTAGACTTCCCCTAGACTTCCCCTTCTTCCCCTAGACTTCCCCTTCTTCCCCTAGACTTCCCCTAGACTTCCCCTTCCCTCTATACTCCCCTTCTTCCCCTAGACTTCCCCTTCTTCCCCTAGACTTCCCCTAGACTTCCCCTTCCCTCTATACTTCCCCTTCTTCCCCTAGAGTTCCCCTTCTTCTCCTAGATTTCCCCTTCTTCCCCTAGACTTCCCCTTTCCTCTATACTTCCCCTTCTTCCCCTAGACTTCCCCTAGACTTCCCCTTCTTCCCCTAGACTTCCCCTTCTTCCCCTAGACTTCCCCTAGACTTCCCCTTCCCTCTATACTTCCCCTTCTTCCCCTAGACTTCCCCTTCTTCCCCTAGACTTCCCCTAGACTTCCCCTTCCCTCTATACTTCCCCTTCTTCCCCTAGACATCCCCTAGACTTCCCCTTCCCTCTATACTGCCCCTTCTTCCCCTAGACTTCCCCTAGACTTCCCCTTCCCTCTATACTTCCCCTTCTTCCTTTAGACTTCCCCTTCTTCCCCTAGACTTCCCCTTCTTCCCCTAGACTTCCCCTTCTTCCCCTAAACTTCCCCTAGACTTCCCCTTCCCTCTATACTTCCCCTTCTTTCCCTAGACTTCCCCTAGACTTCCCCTTCCCTCTATACTTCCCCTTCTTCCCCTAGACTTCCCCTTCTTCCCCTAGACTTCCCCTTCTTCCCCTAGACTTCCCCTTCTTACCCTAGATTTCCCCTTCTTCCCCTGGACTTCCCCTTCTTCCCCTAGACTTCCCCTTCTTCCCCTAGACTTCCCCTAGACTTCCCCTTCCCTCTATACTTCCCCTTCTTCCCTAGACTTCCCCTAGATTTCCCCTTCTTCCCCTAGACTTCCCCTTCCCTCTATACTTCCCCTTCTTCCCCTAGAGTTCCCCTTCTTCTCCTAGATTTCCCCTTCTTCCCCTAGACTTCCCCTTTCCTCTATACTTCCCCTTCTTCCCCTAGACTTCCCCTAGACTTCCCCTTCTTCCCCTAGACTTCCCCTTCTTCCCCTAGACTTCCCCTAGACTTCCCCTTCCCTCTATACTTCCCCTTCTTCCCCTAGACTTCCCCTTCTTCCCCTAGACTTCCCCTAGACTTCCCCTTCCCTCTATACTTCCCCTTCTTCCCCTAGACATCCCCTAGACTTCCCCTTCCCTCTATACTGCCCCTTCTTCCCCTAGACTTCCCCTAGACTTCCCCTTCCCTCTATACTTCCCCTTCTTCCTTTAGACTTCCCCTTCTTCCCCTAGACCTCCCCTTCTTCCCCTAGACTTCCCCTTCTTCCCCTAAACTTCCCCTAGACTTCCCCTTCCCTCTATACTTCCCCTTCTTTCCCTAGACTTCCCCTAGACTTCCCCTTCCCTCTATACTTCCCCTTCTTCCCCTAGACTTCCCCTTCTTCCCCTAGACTTCCCCTTCTTCCCCTAGACTTCCCCTTCTTCCCCTAGATTTCCCCTTCTTCCCCTGGACTTCCCCTTCTTCCCCTAGACTTCCCCTTCTTTCCTTGGACTTCCCCTAGACTTCCCCTTCCCTCTATACTTCCCCTTCTTCCCCTAGACTTCCCCTAGACTTCCCCTTCTTCCCCTAGACTTCCCCTTCTTCCCCTAGACTTCCCCTTCCCTCTATACTTCCCCTTCTTCCCCTAGACTTCCCCTTCTTCCCCTTGACTTCCCCTTCTTCCCCTAGATTTCCCCTTCTTCCCCTAGACTTTCCCTATACTTCCCCTTCTTCCCCTAGACTTCCCCTAGACTTCCCCTAGACTTCCCCTAGACTTCCCCTTCCTTCTATACTTCCCCTTCTTCCCCTAGACTTCCCCTAGACTTCCCCTTCCCTCTATACTTCCCCTTCTTCCCCTAGACTTCCCCTAGACTTCCCCTTCACTCTATACTTCCCCTTCTTCCCCTAGACTTCCCCTAGACTTCCCCTTCCCTCTCTACTTCCCCTTCTTCCCCTAGACTTCCCCTTCTTCCCCTAGACTTCCCCTTCTTCCCCTAAACTTCCCCTAGACTTCCCCTTCCCTCTATACTTCCCCTTCTTTCCCTAGACTTCCCCTAGACTTCCCCTTCCCTCTATACTTCCCCTTCTTCCCCTAGACTTCCCCTTCTTCCCCTAGACTTCCCCTTCTTCCCCTAGACTTCCCCTTCTTCCCCTAGATTTCCCCTTCTTCCCCTGGACTTCCCCTTCTTCCCCTAGACTTCCCCTTCTTCCCCTAGACTTCCCCTAGACTTCCCCTTCCCTCTATACTTCCCCTTCTTCCCTAGACTTCCCCTAGATTTCCCCTTCTTCCCCTAGACTTCCCCTTCCCTCTATACTTCCCCTTCTTCCCCTAGAGTTCCCCTTCTTCTCCTAGATTTCCCCTTCTTCCCCGAGACTTCCCCTTTCCTCTATACTTCCCCTTCTTCCCCTAGACTTCCCCTAGACTTCCCCTTCTTCCCCTAGACTTCCCCTTCTTCCCCTAGACTTCCCCTAGACTTCCCCTTCCCTCTATACTTCCCCTTCTTCCCCTAGACTTCCCCTTCTTCCCCTAGACTTCCCCTAGACTTCCCCTTCCCTCTATACTTCCCCTTCTTCCCCTAGAGTTCCCCTTCTTCTCCTAGATTTCCCCTTCTTCCCCTAGACTTCCCCTTTCCTCTATACTTCCCCTTCTTCCCCTAGACTTCCCCTAGACTTCCCCTTCCCTCTATACTTCCCCTTCTTCCTTTAGACTTCCCCTTCTTCCCCTAGACTTCCCCTTCTTCCCCTAGACTTCCCCTTCTTCCCCTAAACTTCCCCTAGACTTCCCCTTCCCTCTATACTTCCCCTTCTTCCCCTAGTCTACCCCTTGACTTCCCCTTCCCTCTATACTTCCCCTTCTTCCCCTAGACTTCCACGTCTTCCCCTAGACTTCCCCTTCTTCCCCAAGACTTCCCCTACACTTCCCCTTCCCTCTATACTTCCCCTTCTTCCCTAGACTTCCCCTAGATTTCCCCTTCTTCCCCTAGACTTCCCCTTCCCTCTATACTTCCCCTTCTTCCCCTAGAGTTCCCCTTCTTCTCCTAGATTTCCCCTTCTTCCCCTAGACTTCCCCTTTCCTCTATACTTCCCCTTTTTCCCCTAGACTTCCCCTTCTTCCCCTAGACTTCCCCTTCTTCCCCTAGACTTCCCCTAGACTTCCCCTTCCCTCTATACTTCCCCTTCTTCCCCTAGACTTCCCCTTCTTCCCCTAGACTTCCCCTAGACTTCCCCTTCCCTCTATACTTCCCCTTCTTCCCCTAGACATCCCCTAGACTTCCCCTTCCCTCTATATTGCCCCTTCTTCCCCTAGACTTCCCCTTCTTCCCCTAGACTTCCCCTTTCCTCTATACTTCCCCTTCTTCCCCTAGACTTCCACTAGACTTCCCCTTCACTCTATACTTCCCCTTCTTCCCCTAGACTTCCCCTTCTTCCCCTAGACTTCCCCTAGACTTCCCCTTCCCTCTATACTTCCCCTTCTTCCCCTACACTTCCCCTTCCCTCTATACTTCCCCTTCTTCCCCTAGACTTCCCCTAGACTTCCCCTTCCCTCTATACTTCCCCTTCTTCCCCTAGTCTACCCCTTGACTTCCCCTTCCCTCTATACTTCCCCTTCTTCCCCTAGACTTCCACGTCTTCCCCTAGACTTCCCCTTCTTCCCCAAGACTTCCCCTACACTTCCCCTTCCCTCTATACTTCCCCTTCTTCCCTAGACTTCCCCTAGATTTCCCCTTCTTCCCCTAGACTTCCCCTTCCCTCTATACTTCCCCTTCTTCCCCTAGAGTTCCCCTTCTTCTCCTAGATTTCCCCTTCTTCCCCTAGACTTCCCCTTTCCTCTATACTTCCCCTTCTTCCCCTAGACTTCCCCTAGACTTCCCCTTCTTCCCCTAGACTTCCCCTTCTTCCCCTAGACTTCCCCTAGACTTCCCCTTCCCTCTATACTTCCCCTTCTTCCCCTAGACTTCCCCTTCTTCCCCTAGACTTCCCCTAGACTTCCCCTTCCCTCTATACTTCCCCTTCTTCCCCTAGACATCCCCTAGACTTCCCCTTCCCTCTATACTGCCCCTTCTTCCCCTAGACTTCCCCTAGACTTCCCCTTCCCTCTATACTTCCCCTTCTTCCTTTAGACTTCCCCTTCTTCCCCTAGACTTCCCCTTCTTCCCCTAGACTTCCCCTTCTTCCCCTAAACTTCCCCTAGACTTCCCCTTCCCTCTATACTTCCCCTTCTTTCCCTAGACTTCCCCTAGACTTCCCCTTCCCTCTATACTTCCCCTTCTTCCCCTAGACTTCCCCTTCTTCCCCTAGACTTCCCCTTCTTCCCCTAGACTTCCCCTTCTTCCCCTAGATTTCCCCTTCTTCCCCTGGACTTCCCCTTCTTCCCCTAGACTTCCCCTTCTTCCCCTAGACTTCCCCTAGACTTCCCCTTCCCTCTATACTTCCCCTTCTTCCCTAGACTTCCCCTAGATTTCCCCTTCTTCCCCTAGACTTCCCCTTCCCTCTATACTTCCCCTTCTTCCCCTAGAGTTCCCCTTCTTCTCCTAGATTTCCCCTTCTTCCCCTAGACTTCCCCATTCCTCTATACTTCCCCTTCTTCCCCTAGACTTCCCCTAGACTTCCCCTTCTTCCCCTAGACTTCCCCTTCTTCCCCTAGACTTCCCCTAGACTTCCCCTTCCCTCTATACTTCCCCTTCTTCCCCTAGACTTCCCCTTCTTCCCCTAGACTTCCCCTAGACTTCCCCTTCCCTCTATACTTCCCCTTCTTCCCCTAGAGTTCCCCTTCTTCTCCTAGATTTCCCCTTCTTCCCCTAGACTTCCCCTTTCCTCTATACTTCCCCTTCTTCCCCTAGACTTCCCCTAGACTTCCCCTTCTTCCCCTAGACTTCCCCTTCTTCCCCTAGACTTCCCCTAGACTTCCCCTTCCCTCTATACTTCCCCTTCTTCCCCTAGACTTCCCCTTCTTCCCCTAGACTTCCCCTAGACTTCCCCTTCCCTCTATACTTCCCCTTCTTCCCCTAGACATCCCCTAGACTTCCCCTTCCCTCTATACTGCCCCTTCTTCCCCTAGACTTCCCCTAGACTTCCCCTTCCCTCTATACTTCCCCTTCTTCCTTTAGACTTCCCCTTCTTCCCCTAGACTTCCCCTTCTTCCCCTAGACTTCCCCTTCTTCCCCTAAACTTCCCCTAGACTTCCCCTTCCCTCTATACTTCCCCTTCTTTCCCTAGACTTCCCCTAGACTTCCCCTTCCCTCTGTACTTCCCCTTCTTCCCCTAGACTTCCCCTTCTTCCCCTAGACTTCCCCTTTCCTCTATACTTCCCCTTCTTCCCCTAGACTTCCCCTAGACTTCCCCTTCTTCCCCTAGACTTCCCCTTCTTCCCCTAAACTTCCCCTAGACTTCCCCTTCCCTCTATACTTCCCCTTCTTTCCCTAGACTTCCCCTAGACTTCCCCTTCCCTCTATACTTCCCCTTCTTCCCCTAGACTTCCCCTTCTTCCCCTAGACTTCCCCTTCTTCCCCTAGACTTCCCCTTCTTCCCCTAGATTTCCCCTTCTTCCCCTGGACTTCCCCTTCTTCCCCTAGACTTCCCCTTCTTCCCCTAGACTTCCCCTAGACTTCCCCTTCCCTCTATACTTCCCCTTCTTCCCTAGACTTCCCCTAGATTTCCCCTTCTTCCCCTAGACTTCCCCTTCCCTCTATACTTCCCCTTCTTCCCCTAGAGTTCCCCTTCTTCTCCTAGATTTCCCCTTCTTCCCCTAGACTTCCCCTTTCCTCTATACTTCCCCTTCTTCCCCTAGACTTCCCCTAGACTTCCCGTTCTTCCCCTAGACTTCCCCTTCTTCCCCTAGACTTCCCCTAGACTTCCCCTTCCCTCTATACTTCCCCTTCTTCCCCTAGACTTCCCCTTCTTCCCCTAGACTTCCCCTAGACTTCCCCTTCCCTCTATACTTCCCCTTCTTCCCCTAGACATCCCCTAGACTTCCCCTTCTTTCTATACTGCCCCTTCTTCCCCTAGACTTCCCCTAGACTTCCCCTTCCCTCTATACTTCCCCTTCTTCCTTTAGACTTCCCCTTCTTCCCCTAGACTTCCCCTTCTTCCCCTAGACTTCCCCTTCTTCCCCTAGATTTCCCCTTCTTCCCCTGGACTTCCCCTTCTTCCCCTAGACTTCCCCTTCTTCCCCTAGACTTCCCCTAGACTTCCCCTTCCCTCTATACTTCCCCT
This sequence comes from Anniella stebbinsi, assembly GCA_029215795.1. NCBI lineage: Eukaryota > Metazoa > Chordata > Lepidosauria > Squamata > Anniellidae > Anniella > Anniella stebbinsi. The sequence goes on from JARDYH010000054.1 coordinate 81,377, forward strand.
TTTTCCCCTAGACTTCCCCTTCTTCCCCTAGACTTCCCCTAGACTTCCCCTTCCCTCTATACTTCCCCTTCTTCCCCTAGACATCCCCTAGACTTCCCCTTCCCTCTATACTGCCCCTTCTTCCCCTAGACTTCCCCTAGACTTCCCCTTCCCTCTATACTTCCCCTTCTTCCTTTAGACTTCCCCTTCTTCCCCTAGACTTCCCCTTCTTCCCCTAGACTTCCCCTTCTTCCCCTAAACTTCCCCTAGACTTCCCCTTCCCTCTATACTTCCCCTTCTTTCCCTAGACTTCCCCTAGACTTCCCCTTCCCTCTATACTTCCCCTTCTTCCCCAAGACTTCCCCTTCTTCCCCTAGACTTCCCCTTCTTCCCCTAGACTTCCCCTTCTTCCCCTAGATTTCCCCTTCTTCCCCTGGACTTCCCCTTCTTCCCCTAGACTTCCCCTTCTTCCCCTAGACTTCCCCTAGACTTCCCCTTCCCTCTATACTTCCCCTTCTTCCCCTAGACTTCCCCTAGACTTCCCCTTCTTCCCCTAGACTTCCCCTTCTTCCCCTAGACTTCCCCTTCCCTCTATACTTCCCCTTCTTCCCCTAGACTTCCCCTTCTTCCCCTTGACTTCCCCTTCTTCCCCTAGACTTCCCCTTCTTCCCCTAGACTTCCCCTATACTTCCCCTTCTTCCCCTAGACTTCCCCTAGACTTCCCCTAGACTTCCCCTAGACTTCCCCTTCCTTCTATACTTCCCCTTCTTCCCCTAGACTTCCCCAAGACTTCCCCTTCCCTCTATACTTCCCCTTCTTCCCCTAGACTTCCCCTAGACTTCCCCTTCACTCTATACTTCCCCTTCTTCCCCTAGACTTCCCCTTCCCTCTGTACGTCCCCTTCTTCCACTATACTTCCCCTTCCCTCTATACTTCCCCTTCTTCCCCTAGACTTCCCCTAGACTTCCCCTTCGCCCTATACTTCCCCTTCTTCCCCTAGACTTCCCCTTCTTCCCCTAGACTTCCCCTTCCCTCTATACTTCCCCTTCTTCCCCTAGACTTCCCCTTCTTCCCCTAGACTTCCCCTTCTTCCCCTAGACTTCCCCTAGACTTCCCCATCCCTCTATACTTTCCCTTCTTCCCCTGGACTTCCCCTAGACTTCCCCTTCTTCCCCTAGACTTCCCCTAGACTTCCCCTTCCCTCTATACTTCCCCTTTTTCCATTAGACTTCCCCTTCCCTCTATACTTCCCCTTCTTCCTCTAGATTTCCCCTAGACTTCCCCTTCTTCCCCTAGACTTCCCCTAGACTTCCCCTTCCCTCTATACTTCCCCTTCTTCCCCTAGACTTCCCCTTCCCTCTATACTTCCCCTTCTTCCCCTAGACTTCCCATTCTTCCCCTAGACTTCCTCTTCTTCCCCTAGACTTCCCCTTCCCTCTATACTTCCCCTTCTTCCCCTAGACTTCCCCTTGCCTCTATACTTCCCCTTCTTCCCCTAGACTTCCCCTTCTTCCCCTTGACTTCCCCTTCCCTCTATACTTCCCCTTCTTCCCCTAGACTTCCCCTTCTTCTCCTAGACTTCCCTTTCTTCCCCTAGACTTCCCCTTCTTCCCCAAGACTTCCCCTACATTTCCCCTTCCCTCTATACTTCCCCTTCTTCCCTAGTCTTCCCCTAGACTTCCCCTTCTTCTCCTAGACTTCCCCTAGACTTCCCCTTCTTCTCCTAGACTTCCCCTAGACTTCCCCTTCCCTCTATACTTCCCCTTCTTCCCCTAGACTTCCCCTTCTTCCCCTAGACTTCCCCTGCTTCCCCTAGACTTCCCCTGCTTCCCCTAGACTTCCTCTTCTTCCCCTAGACTTCCCCTTCCCTCTATACTTCCCCTTCTTCCCCTAGACTTCCCCTTGCCTCTATACTTCCCCTTCTTCCCCTAGACTTCCCCTTCTTCCCCTTGACTTCCCCTTCCTTCTATACTTCCCCTTCTTCCCCTAGACTTCCCCTAGACTTCCCCTTCCCTCTATACTGCCCCTTCTTCCCCTAGACTTCCCCTAGACTTCCCCTTTCCTCTATACTTCCCCTTCTTCCCCTAGACTTCCACTAGACTTCCCCTTCACTCTATACTTCCCCTTCTTCCCCTAGACTTCCCCTTCTTCCCCTAGACTTCCCCTAGACTTCCCCTTCCCTCTATACTTCCCCTTCTTCCCCTACACTTCCCCTTCCCTCTATACTTCCCCTTCTTCCCCTAGACTTCCCCTAGACTTCCCCTTCCCTCTATACTTCCCCTTCTTCCCCTAGTCTACCCCTTGACTTCCCCTTCCCTCTATACTTCCCCTTCTTCCCCTAGACTTCCACGTCTTCCCCTAGACTTCCCCTTCTTCCCCAAGACTTCCCCTACACTTCCCCTTCCCTCTATACTTCCCCTTCTTCCCTAGACTTCCCCTAGATTTCCCCTTCTTCCCCTAGACTTCCCCTTCCCTCTATACTTCCCCTTCTTCCCCTAGAGTTCCCCTTCTTCTCCTAGATTTCCCCTTCTTCCCCTAGACTTCCCCTTTCCTCTATACTTCCCCTTTTTCCCCTAGACTTCCCCTTCTTCCCCTAGACTTCCCCTTCTTCCCCTAGACTTCCCCTAGACTTCCCCTTCCCTCTATACTTCCCCTTCTTCCCCTAGACTTCCCCTTCTTCCCCTAGACTTCCCCTAGACTTCCCCTTCCCTCTATACTTCCCCTTCTTCCCCTAGACATCCCCTAGACTTCCCCTTCCCTCTATACTGCCCCTTCTTCCCCTAGACTTCCCCTTCTTCCCCTAGACTTCCCCTTTCCTCTATACTTCCCCTTCTTCCCCTAGACTTCCACTAGACTTCCCCTTCACTCTATACTTCCCCTTCTTCCCCTAGACTTCCCCTTCTTCCCCTAGACTTCCCCTAGACTTCCCCTTCCCTCTATACTTCCCCTTCTTCCCCTACACTTCCCCTTCCCTCTATACTTCCCCTTCTTCCCCTAGACTTCCCCTAGACTTCCCCTTCCCTCTATACTTCCCCTTCTTCCCCTAGTCTACCCCTTGACTTCCCCTTCCCTCTATACTTCCCCTTCTTCCCCTAGACTTCCACGTCTTCCCCTAGACTTCCCCTTCTTCCCCAAGACTTCCCCTACACTTCCCCTTCCCTCTATACTTCCCCTTCTTCCCTAGACTTCCCCTAGATTTCCCCTTCTTCCCCTAGACTTCCCCTTCCCTCTATACTTCCCCTTCTTCCCCTAGAGTTCCCCTTCTTCTCCTAGATTTCCCCTTCTTCCCCTAGACTTCCCCTAGACTTCCCCTTCTTCCCCTAGACTTCCCCTTCTTCCCCTAGACTTCCCCTAGACTTCCCCTTCCCTCTATACTTCCCCTTCTTCCCCTAGACTTCCCCTTCTTCCCCTAGACTTCCCCTAGACTTCCCCTTCCCTCTATACTTCCCCTTCTTCCCCTAGACATCCCCTAGACTTCCCCTTCCCTCTATACTGCCCCTTCTTCCCCTAGACTTCCCCTAGACTTCCCCTTCCCTCTATACTTCCCCTTCTTCCTTTAGACTTCCCCTTCTTCCCCTAGACTTCCCCTTCTTCCCCTAGACTTCCCCTTCTTCCCCTAAACTTCCCCTAGACTTCCCCTTCCCTCTATACTTCCCCTTCTTTCCCTAGACTTCCCCTAGACTTCCCCTTCCCTCTATACTTCCCCTTCTTCCCCTAGACTTCCCCTTCTTCCCCTAGACTTCCCCTTCTTCCCCTAGACTTCCCCTTCTTCCCCTAGATTTCCCCTTCTTCCCCTGGACTTCCCCTTCTTCCCCTAGACTTCCCCTTCTTCCCCTAGACTTCCCCTAGACTTCCCCTTCCCTCTATACTTCCCCTTCTTCCCTAGACTTCCCCTAGATTTCCCCTTCTTCCCCTAGACTTCCCCTTCCCTCTATACTTCCCCTTCTTCCCCTAGAGTTCCCCTTCTTCTCCTAGATTTCCCCTTCTTCCCCTAGACTTCCCCTTTCCTCTATACTTCCCCTTCTTCCCCTAGACTTCCCCTAGACTTCCCCTTCTTCCCCTAGACTTCCCCTTCTTCCCCTAGACTTCCCCTAGACTTCCCCTTCCCTCTATACTTCCCCTTCTTCCCCTAGACTTCCCCTTCTTCCCCTAGACTTCCCCTAGACTTCCCCTTCCCTCTATACTTCCCCTTCTTCCCCTAGAGTTCCCCTTCTTCTCCTAGATTTCCCCTTCTTCCCCTAGACTTCCCCTTTCCTCTATACTTCCCCTTCTTCCCCTAGACTTCCCCTAGACTTCCCCTTCTTCCCCTAGACTTCCCCTTCTTCCCCTAGACTTCCCCTAGACTTCCCCTTCCCTCTATACTTCCCCTTCTTCCCCTAGACTTCCCCTTCTTCCCCTAGACTTCCCCTAGACTTCCCCTTCCCTCTATACTTCCCCTTCTTCCCCTAGACATCCCCTAGACTTCCCCTTCCCTCTATACTGCCCCTTCTTCCCCTAGACTTCCCCTAGACTTCCCCTTCCCTCTATACTTCCCCTTCTTCCTTTAGACTTCCCCTTCTTCCCCTAGACTTCCCCTTCTTCCCCTAGACTTCCCCTTCTTCCCCTAAACTTCCCCTAGACTTCCCCTTCCCTCTATACTTCCCCTTCTTTCCCTAGACTTCCCCTAGACTTCCCCTTCCCTCTATACTTCCCCTTCTTCCCCTAGACTTCCCCTTCTTCCCCTAGACTTCCCCTTCTTCCCCTAGACTTCCCCTTCTTCCCCTAGATTTCCCCTTCTTCCCCTGGACTTCCCCTTCTTCCCCTAGACTTCCCCTTCTTCCCCTAGACTTCCCCTAGACTTCCCCTTCCCTCTATACTTCCCCTTCTTCCCTAGACTTCCCCTAGATTTCCCCTTCTTCCCCTAGACTTCCCCTTCCCTCTATACTTCCCCTTCTTCCCCTAGAGTTCCCCTTCTTCTCCTAGATTTCCCCTTCTTCCCCTAGACTTCCCCTTTCCTCTATACTTCCCCTTCTTCCCCTAGACTTCCCCTAGACTTCCCCTTCTTCCCCTAGACTTCCCCTTCTTCCCCTAGACTTCCCCTAGACTTCCCCTTCCCTCTATACTTCCCCTTCTTCCCCTAGACTTCCCCTTCTTCCCCTAGACTTCCCCTAGACTTCCCCTTCCCTCTATACTTCCCCTTCTTCCCCTAGACATCCCCTAGACTTCCCCTTCCCTCTATACTGCCCCTTCTTCCCCTAGACTTCCCCTAGACTTCCCCTTCCCTCTATACTTCCCCTTCTTCCTTTAGACTTCCCCTTCTTCCCCTAGACTTCCCCTTCTTCCCCTAGACTTCCCCTTCTTCCCCTAAACTTCCCCTAGACTTCCCCTTCCCTCTATACTTCCCCTTCTTTCCCTAGACTTCCCCTAGACTTCCCCTTCCCTCTATACTTCCCCTTCTTCCCCTAGACTTCCCCTTCTTCCCCTAGACTTCCCCTTCTTCCCCTAGACTTCCCCTTCTTCCCCTAGATTTCCCCTTCTTCCCCTGGACTTCCCCTTCTTCCCCTAGACTTCCCCTTCTTTCCCTGGACTTCCCCTAGACTTCCCCTTCCCTCTATACTTCCCCTTCTTCCCCTAGACTTCCCCTAGACTTCCCCTTCTTCCCCTAGACTTCCCCTTCTTCCCCTAGACTTCCCCTTCCCTCTATACTTCCCCTTCTTCCCCTAGACTTCCCCTTCTTCCCCTTGACTTCCCCTTCTTCCCCTAGATTTCCCCTTCTTCCCCTAGACTTTCCCTATACTTCCCCTTCTTCCCCTAGACTTCCCCTAGACTTCCCCTAGACTTCCCCTAGACTTCCCCTTCCTTCTATACTTCCCCTTCTTCCCCTAGACTTCCCCTAGACTTCCCCTTCCCTCTATACTTCCCCTTCTTCCCCTAGACTTCCCCTAGACTTCCCCTTCCCTCTATACTTCCCCTTCTTCCCCTAGACTTCCCTTAGACTTCCCCTTCCCTCTCTACTTCCCCTTCTTCCCCTAGACTTCCCCTTCTTCCCCTAGACTTCCCCTTCTTCCCCTAGACTTCCCCTTCTTCCCCTAAACTTCCCCTAGACTTCCCCTTCCCTCTATACTTCCCCTTCTTTCCCTAGACTTCCCCTAGACTTCCCCTTCCCTCTATACTTCCTCTTCTTCCCCTAGACTTCCCCTTCTTCCCCTAGACTTCCCCTTCTTCCCCTAGATTTCCCCTTCTTCCCCTGGACTTCCCCTTCTTCCCCTAGACTTCCCCTTCTTCCCCTAGACTTCCCCTAGACTTCCCCTTCCCTCTATACTTCCCCTTCTTCCCCTAGACTTCCCCTATACTTCCCCTTCTTCGCCTAGACTTCCCCTTCTTCCCCTAGACTTCCCCTTCTTCCCCTAGACTTCCCCTTCCCTCTATACTTCCCCTTCTTCCCCTAGACTTCCCCTTCTTCCCCTAGACTTCCCCTTCTTCCCCTAGACTTCCCCTTCCCTCTATACTTCCCATTCTTCCCGTAGACTTCCCCTTCTTCCCCTAGACTTTCCCTGCTTCCTCTAGACTTCCCCTTCTTCCCCTAGACTTCCCCTGCTTCCCCTAGACTTCCTCTTCTTCCCCTAGACTTCCCCTTCCCTCTATATTTCCCCTTCTTCCCCTAGACTTCCCCTTGCCTCTATACTTCCCCTTCTTCCCCTAGACTTCCCCTTCTTCCCCTTGACTTCCCCTTCCTTCTATACTTCCCCTTCTTCCCCTAGACTTCCCCTAGACTTCCCCTTCCCTCTATACTGCCCCTTCTTCCCCTAGACTTCCCCTAGACTTCCCCTTTCCTCTATACTTCCCCTTCTTCCCCTTGACTTCCCCTTCCTTCTATACTTCCCCTTCTTCCCCTAGACTTCCCCTAGACTTCCCCTTCCCTCTATACTTCCCCTTCTTCCCCTAGACTTCCCCTAGACTTCCCCTTCCCTCTATACTTCCCCTTCTTCCCCTAGTCTACCCCTTGACTTCCCCTTCCCTCTATACTTCCCCTTCTTCCCCTAGACTTCCACGTCTTCCCCTAGACTTCCCCTTCTTCCCCAAGACTTCCCCTACACTTCCCCTTCCCTCTATACTTCCCCTTCTTCCCTAGACTTCCCCTAGATTTCCCCTTCTTCCCCTAGACTTCCCCTTCCCTCTATACTTCCCCTTCTTCCCCTAGAGTTCCCCTTCTTCTCCTAGATTTCCCCTTCTTCCCCTAGACTTCCCCTTTCCTCTATACTTCCCCTTCTTCCCCTAGACTTCCCCTAGACTTCCCCTTCTTCCCCTAGACTTCCCCTTCTTCCCCTAGACTTCCCCTAGACTTCCCCTTCCCTCTATACTCCCCTTCTTCCCCTAGACTTCCCCTTCTTCCCCTAGACTTCCCCTAGACTTCCCCTTCCCTCTATACTTCCCCTTCTTCCCCTAGAGTTCCCCTTCTTCTCCTAGATTTCCCCTTCTTCCCCTAGATTTCCCCTTTCCTCTATACTTCCCCTTCTTCCCCTAGACTTCCCCTAGACTTCCCCTTCTTCCCCTAGACTTCCCCTTCTTCCCCTAGACTTCCCCTAGACTTCCCCTTCCCTCTATACTTCCCCTTCTTCCCCTAGACTTCCCCTTCTTCCCCTAGACTTCCCCTAGACTTCCCCTTCCCTCTATACTTCCCCTTCTTCCCCTAGACATCCCCTAGACTTCCCCTTCCCTCTATACTGCCCCTTCTTCCCCTAGACTTCCCCTAGACTTCCCCTTCCCTCTATACTTCCCCTTCTTCCTTTAGACTTCCCCTTCTTCCCCTAGACTTCCCCTTCTTCCCCTAGACTTCCCCTTCTTCCCCTAAACTTCCCCTAGACTTCCCCTTCCCTCTATACTTCCCCTTCTTTCCCTAGACTTCCCCTAGACTTCCCCTTCCCTCTATACTTCCCCTTCTTCCCCTAGACTTCCCCTTCTTCCCCTTGACTTCCCCTTCCCTCTATACTTCCCCTTCTTCCCCTAGACTTCCCCTTCTTCCCCTAGACTTCCCTTTCTTCCCCTAGACTTCCCCTTCTTCCCCAAGACTTCCCCTACATTTCCCCTTCCCTCTATACTTCCCCTTCTTCCCTAGTCTTCCCCTAGACTTCCCCTTCTTCTCCTAGACTTCCCCTAGACTTCCCCTTCTTCTCCTAGACTTCCCCTAGACTTCCCCTTCCCTCTATACTTCCCCTTCTTCCCCTAGACTTCCCCTTCTTCCCCTAGACTTCCCCTGCTTCCCCTAGACTTCCCCTGCTTCCCCTAGACTTCCTCTTCTTCCCCTAGACTTCCCCTTCCCTCTATACTTCCCCTTCTTCCCCTAGACTTCCCCTTGCCTCTATACTTCCCCTTCTTCCCCTAGACTTCCCCTTCTTCCCCTTCCCTCTATACTGCCCCTTCTTCCCCTAGACTTCCCCTAGACTTCCCCTTTCCTCTATACTTCCCCTTCTTCCCCTAGACTTCCACTAGACTTCCCCTTCACTCTATACTTCCCCTTCTTCCCCTAGACTTCCCCTTCTTCCCCTAGACTTCCCCTAGACTTCCCCTTCCCTCTATACTTCCCCTTCTTCCCCTACACTTCCCCTTCCCTCTATACTTCCCCTTCTTCCCCTAGACTTCCCCTAGACTTCCCCTTCCCTCTATACTTCCCCTTCTTCCCCTAGTCTACCCCTTGACTTCCCCTTCCCTCTATACTTCCTCTTCTTCCCCTAGACTTCCACGTCTTCCCCTAGACTTCCCCTTCTTCCCCAAGACTTCCCCTACACTTCCCCTTCCCTCTATACTTCCCCTTCTTCCCTAGACTTCCCCTAGATTTCCCCTTCTTCCCCTAGACTTCCCCTTCCCTCTATACTTCCCCTTCTTCCCCTAGAGTTCCCCTTCTTCTCCGAGATTTCCCCTTCTTCCCCTAGACTTCCCCTTTCCTCTATACTTCCCCTTTTTCCCCTAGACTTCCCCTTCTTCCCCTAGACTTCCCCTTCTTCCCCTAGACTTCCCCTAGACTTCCCCTTCCCTCTATACTTCCCCTTCTTCCCCTAGACTTCCCCTTCTTCCCCTAGACTTCCCCTAGACTTCCCCTTCCCTCTATACTTCCCCTTCTTCCCCTAGACATCCCCTAGACTTCCCCTTCCCTCTATACTGCCCCTTCTTCCCCTAGACTTCCCCTTCTTCCCCTAGACTTCCCCTTTCCTCTATACTTCCCCTTCTTCCCCTAGACTTCCACTAGACTTCCCCTTCACTCTATACTTCCCCTTCTTCCCCTAGACTTCCCCTTCTTCCCCTAGACTTCCCCTAGACTTCCCCTTCCCTCTATACTTCCCCTTCTTCCCCTACACTTCCCCTTCCCTCTATACGTCCCCTTCTTCCCCTAGACTTCCCCTAGACTTCCCCTTCCCTCTATACTTCCCCTTCTTCCCCTAGTCTACCCCTTGACTTCCCCTTCCCTCTATACTTCCCCTTCTTCCCCTAGACTTCCACGTCTTCCCCTAGACTTCCCCTTCTTCCCCAAGACTTCCCCTACACTTCCCCTTCCCTCTATACTTCCCCTTCTTCCCTAGACTTCCCCTAGATTTCCCCTTCTTCCCCTAGACTTCCCCTTCCCTCTATACTTCCCCTTCTTCCCCTAGAGTTCCCCTTCTTCTCCTAGATTTCCCCTTCTTCCCCTAGACTTCCCCTTTCCTCTATACTTCCCCTTCTTCCCCTAGACTTCCCCTAGACTTCCCCTTCTTCCCCTAGACTTCCCCTTCTTCCCCTAGACTTCCCCTAGACTTCCCCTTCCCTCTATACTTCCCCTTCTTCCCCTAGACTTCCCCTTCTTCCCCTAGACTTCCCCTAGACTTCCCCTTCCCTCTATACTTCCCCTTCTTCCCCTAGACATCCCCTAGACTTCCCCTTCCCTCTATACTGCCCCTTCTTCCCCTAGACTTCCCCTAGACTTCCCCTTCCCTCTATACTTCCCCTTCTTCCTTTAGACTTCCCCTTCTTCCCCTAGACTTCCCCTTCTTCCCCTAGACTTCCCCTTCTTCCCCTAAACTTCCCCTAGACTTCCCCTTCCCTCTATACTTCCCCTTCTTTCCCTAGACTTCCCCTAGACTTCCCCTTCCCTCTATACTTCCCCTTCTTCCCCTAGACTTCCCCTTCTTCCCCTAGACTTCCCCTTCTTCCCCTAGACTTCCCCTTCTTCCCCTAGATTTCCCCTTCTTCCCCTGGACTTCCCCTTCTTCCCCTAGACTTCCCCTTCTTCCCCTAGACTTCCCCTAGACTTCCCCTTCCCTCTATACTTCCCCTTCTTCCCTAGACTTCCCCTAGATTTCCCCTTCTTCCCCTAGACTTCCCCTTCCCTCTATACTTCCCCTTCTTCCCCTAGAGTTCCCCTTCTTCTCCTAGATTTCCCCTTCTTCCCCTAGACTTCCCCTTTCCTCTATACTTCCCCTTCTTCCCCTAGACTTCCCCTAGACTTCCCCTTCTTCCCCTAGACTTCCCCTTCTTCCCCTAGACTTCCCCTAGACTTCCCCTTCCCTCTATACTTCCCCTTCTTCCCCTAGACTTCCCCTTCTTCCCCTAGACTTCCCCTAGACTTCCCCTTCCCTCTATACTTCCCCTTCTTCCCCTAGAGTTCCCCTTCTTCTCCTAGATTTCCCCTTCTTCCCCTAGACTTCCCCTTTCCTCTATACTTCCCCTTCTTCCCCTAGACTTCCCCTAGACTTCCCCTTCTTCCCCAAGACTTCCCCTTCTTCCCCTAGACTTCCCCTAGACTTCCCCTTCCCTCTATACTTCCCCTTCTTCCCCTAGACTTCCCCTTCTTCCCCTAGACTTCCCCTAGACTTCCCCTTCCCTCTATACTTCCCCTTCTTCCCCTAGACATCCCCTAGACTTCCCCTTCCCTCTATACTGCCCCTTCTTCCCCTAGACTTCCCCTAGACTTCCCCTTCCCTCTATACTTCCCCTTCTTCCTTTAGACTTCCCCTTCTTCCCCTAGACTTCCCCTTCTTCCCCTAGACTTCCCCTTCTTCCCCTAAACTTCCCCTAGACTTCCCCTTCCCTCTATACTTCCCCTTCTTTCCCTAGACTTCCCCTAGACTTCCCCTTCCCTCTATACTTCCCCTTCTTCCCCTAGACTTCCCCTTCTTCCCCTAGACTTCCCCTTCTTCCCCTAGACTTCCCCTTCTTCCCCTAGATTTCCCCTTCTTCCCCTGGACTTCCCCTTCTTCCCCTAGACTTCCCCTTCTTCCCCTAGACTTCCCCTAGACTTCCCCTTCCCTCTATACTTCCCCTTCTTCCCTAGACTTCCCCTAGATTTCCCCTTCTTCCCCTAGACTTCCCCTTCCCTCTATACTTCCCCTTCTTCCCCTAGAGTTCCCCTTCTTCTCCTAGATTTCCCCTTCTTCCCCTAGACTTCCCCTTTCCTCTATACTTCCCCTTCTTCCCCTAGACTTCCCCTAGACTTCCCCTTCTTCCCCTAGACTTCCCCTTCTTCCCCTAGACTTCCCCTAGACTTCCCCTTCCCTCTATACTTCCCCTTCTTCCCCTAGACTTCCCCTTCTTCCCCTAGACTTCCCCTAGACTTCCCCTTCCCTCTATACTTCCCCTTCTTCCCCTAGACATCCCCTAGACTTCCCCTTCCCTCTATACTGCCCCTTCTTCCCCTAGACTTCCCCTAGACTTCCCCTTCCCTCTATACTTCCCCTTCTTCCTTTAGACTTCCCCTTCTTCCCCTAGACTTCCCCTTCTTCCCCTAGACTTCCCCTTCTTCCCCTAAACTTCCCCTAGACTTCCCCTTCCCTCTATACTTCCCCTTCTTTCCCTAGACTTCCCCTAGACTTCCCCTTCCCTCTATACTTCCCCTTCTTCCCCTAGACTTCCCCTTCTTCCCCTAGACTTCCCCTTCTTCCCCTAGACTTCCCCTTCTTCCCCTAGATTTCCCCTTCTTCCCCTGGACTTCCCCTTCTTCCCCTAGACTTCCCCTTCTTTCCCTGGACTTCCCCTAGACTTCCCCTTCCCTCTATACTTCCCCTTCTTCCCCTAGACTTCCCCTAGACTTCCCCTTCTTCCCCTAGACTTCCCCTTCTTCCCCTAGACTTCCCCTTCCCTCTATACTTCCCCTTCTTCCCCTAGACTTCCCCTTCTTCCCCTTGACTTCCCCTTCTTCCCCTAGATTTCCCCTTCTTCCCCTAGACTTTCCCTATACTTCCCCTTCTTCCCCTAGACTTCCCCTAGACTTCCCCTAGACTTCCCCTAGACTTCCCCTTCCTTCTATACTTCCCCTTCTTCCCCTAGACTTCCCCTAGACTTCCCCTTCCCTCTATACTTCCCCTTCTTCCCCTAGACTTCCCCTAGACTTCCCCTTCACTCTATACTTCCCCTTCTTCCCCTAGACTTCCCTTAGACTTCCCCTTCCCTCTCTACTTCCCCTTCTTCCCCTAGACTTCCCCTTCTTCCCCTAGACTTCCCCTTCTTCCCCTAAACTTCCCCTAGACTTCCCCTTCCCTCTATACTTCCCCTTCTTTCCCTAGACTTCCCCTAGACTTCCCCTTCCCTCTATACTTCCCCTTCTTCCCCTAGACTTCCCCTTCTTCCCCTAGACTTCCCCTTCTTCCCCTAGACTTCCCCTTCTTCCCCTAGATTTCCCCTTCTTCCCCTGGACTTCCCCTTCTTCCCCTAGACTTCCCCTTCTTCCCCTAGACTTCCCCTAGACTTCCCCTTCCCTCTATACTTCCCCTTCTTCCCTAGACTTCCCCTAGATTTCCCCTTCTTCCCCTAGACTTCCCCTTCCCTCTATACTTCCCCTTCTTCCCCTAGAGTTCCCCTTCTTCTCCTAGATTTCCCCTTCTTCCCCTAGACTTCCCCTTTCCTCTATACTTCCCCTTCTTCCCCTAGACTTCCCCTAGACTTCCCCTTCTTCCCCTAGACTTCCCCTTCTTCCCCTAGACTTCCCCTAGACTTCCCCTTCCCTCTATACTTCCCCTTCTTCCCCTAGACTTCCCCTTCTTCCCCTAGACTTCCCCTAGACTTCCCCTTCCCTCTATACTTCCCCTTCTTCCCCTAGAGTTCCCCTTCTTCTCCTAGATTTCCCCTTCTTCCCCTAGACTTCCCCTTTCCTCTATACTTCCCCTTCTTCCCCTAGACTTCCCCTAGACTTCCCCTTCTTCCCCTAGACTTCCCCTTCTTCCCCTAGACTTCCCCTAGACTTCCCCTTCCCTCTATACTTCCCCTTCTTCCCCTAGACTTCCCCTTCTTCCCCTAGACTTCCCCTAGACTTCCCCTTCCCTCTATACTTCCCCTACTTCCCCTAGACATCCCCTAGACTTCCCCTTCCCTCTATACTGCCCCTTCTTCCCCTAGACTTCCCCTAGACTTCCCCTTCCCTCTATACTTCCCCTTCTTCCTTTAGACTTCCCCTTCTTCCCCTAGACTTCCCCTTCTTCCCCTAGACTTCCCCTTCTTCCCCTAAACTTCCCCTAGACTTCCCCTTCCCTCTATACTTCCCCTTCTTTCCCTAGACTTCCCCTAGACTTCCCCTTCCCTCTATACTTCCCCTTCTTCCCCTAGACTTCCCCTTCTTCCCCTAGACTTCCCCTTCTTCCCCTAGACTTCCCCTTCTTCCCCTAGATTTCCCCTTCTTCCCCTGGACTTCCCCTTCTTCCCCTAGACTTCCCCTTCTTCCCCTAGACTTCCCCTAGACTTCCCCTTCCCTCTATACTTCCCCTTCTTCCCTAGACTTCCCCTAGATTTCCCCTTCTTCCCCTAGACTTCCCCTTCCCTCTATACTTCCCCTTCTTCCCCTAGAGTTCCCCTTCTTCTCCTAGATTTCCCCTTCTTCCCCTAGACTTCCCCTTTCCTCTATACTTCCCCTTCTTCCCCTAGACTTCCCCTAGACTTCCCCTTCTTCCCCTAGACTTCCCCTTCTTCCCCTAGACTTCCCCTAGACTTCCCCTTCCCTCTATACTTCCCCTTCTTCCCCTAGACTTCCCCTTCTTCCCCTAGACTTCCCCTAGACTTCCCCTTCCCTCTATACTTCCCCTTCTTCCCCTAGACATCCCCTAGACTTCCCCTTCCCTCTATACTGCCCCTTCTTCCCCTAGACTTCCCCTAGACTTCCCCTTCCCTCTATACTTCCCCTTCTTCCTTTAGACTTCCCCTTCTTCCCCTAGACTTCCCCTTCTTCCCCTAGACTTCCCCTTCTTCCCCTAAACTTCCCCTAGACTTCCCCTTCCCTCTATACTTCCCCTTCTTTCCCTAGACTTCCCCTAGACTTCCCCTTCCCTCTATACTTCCCCTTCTTCCCCTAGACTTCCCCTTCTTCCCCTAGACTTCCCCTTCTTCCCCTAGACTTCCCCTTCTTCCCCTAGATTTCCCCTTCTTCCCCTGGACTTCCCCTTCTTCCCCTAGACTTCCCCTTCTTCCCCTAGACTTCCCCTAGACTTCCCCTTCCCTCTATACTTCCCCTTCTTCCCCTAGACTTCCCCTAGACTTCCCCTTCTTCCCCTAGACTTCCCTTCTTCCCCTAGACTTCCCCTTCCCTCTATACTTCCCCTTCTTCCCCTAGACTTCCCCTTCTTCCCCTTGACTTCCCCTTCTTCCCCTAGACTTCCCCTTCTTCCCCTAGACTTTCCCTATACTTCCCCTTCTTCCCCTAGACTTCCCCTAGACTTCCCCTAGACTTCCCCTAGACTTCCCCTTCCCTCTATACTTCCCCTTCTTCCCCTACACTTCCCCTTCCCTCTATACTTCCCCTTCTTCCCCTAGACTTCCCCTAGACTTCCCCTTCCCTCTATACTTCCCCTTCTTCCCCTAGTCTACCCCTTGACTTCCCCTTCCCTCTATACTTCCCCTTCTTCCCCTAGACTTCCACGTCTTCCCCTAGACTTCCCCTTCTTCCCCAAGACTTCCCCTACACTTCCCCTTCCCTCTATACTTCCCCTTCTTCCCTAGACTTCCCCTAGATTTCCCCTTCTTCCCCTAGACTTCCCCTTCCCTCTATACTTCCCCTTCTTCCCCTAGAGTTCCCCTTCTTCTCCTAGATTTCCCCTTCTTCCCCTAGACTTCCCCTTTCCTCTATACTTCCCCTTCTTCCCCTAGACTTCCCCTTCTTCCCCTAGACTTCCCCTTCTTCCCCTAGACTTCCCCTAGACTTCCCCTTCCCTCTATACTTCCCCTTCTTCCCCTAGACTTCCCCTTCTTCCCCTAGACTTCCCCTAGACTTCCCCTTCCCTCTATACTTCCCCTTCTTCCCCTAGACATCCCCTAGACTTCCCCTTCCCTCTATACTGCCCCTTCTTCCCCTAGACTTCCCCTTCTTCCCCTAGACTTCCCCTTCTTCCCCTAGACTTCCCCTTCTTCCCCTAAACTTCCCCTAGACTTCCCCTTCCCTCTATACTTCCCCTTCTTTCCCTAGACTTCCCCTAGACTTCCCCTTCCCTCTATACTTCCTCTTCTTCCCCTAGACTTCCCCTTCTTCCCCTAGACTTCCCCTTCTTCCCCTAGATTTCCCCTTCTTCCCCTGGACTTCCCCTTCTTCCCCTAGACTTCCCCTTCTTCCCCTAGACTTCCCCTAGACTTCCCCTTCCCTCTATACTTCCCCTTCTTCCCCTAGACTTCCCCTATACTTCCCCTTCTTCGCCTAGACTTCCCCTTCTTCCCCTAGACTTCCCCTTCTTCCCCTAGACATCCCCTTCCCTCTATACTTCCCCTTCTTCCCCTAGACTTCCCCTTCTTCCCCTAGACTTCCCCTTCTTCCCCTAGACTTCCCCTTCCCTCTATACTTCCCATTCTTCCCGTAGACTTCCCCTTCTTCCCCTAGACTTTCCCTGCTTCCTCTAGACTTCCCCTTCTTCCCCTAGACTTCCCCTGCTTCCCCTAGACTTCCTCTTCTTCCCCTAGACTTCCCCTTCCCTCTATATTTCCCCTTCTTCCCCTAGACTTCCCCTTGCCTCTATACTTCCCCTTCTTCCCCTAGACTTCCCCTTCTTCCCCTTGACTTCCCCTTCCTTCTATACTTCCCCTTCTTCCCCTAGACTTCCCCTAGACTTCCCCTTCCCTCTATACTGCCCCTTCTTCCCCTAGACTTCCCCTAGACTTCCCCTTTCCTCTATACTTCCCCTTCTTCCCCTTGACTTCCCCTTCCTTCTATACTTCCCCTTCTTCCCCTAGACTTCCCCTAGACTTCCCCTTCCCTCTATACTTCCCCTTCTTCCCCTAGACTTCCCCTAGACTTCCCCTTCCCTCTATACTTCCCCTTCTTCCCCTAGTCTACCCCTTGACTTCCCCTTCCCTCTATACTTCCCCTTCTTCCCCTAGACTTCCACGTCTTCCCCTAGACTTCCCCTTCTTCCCCAAGACTTCCCCTACACTTCCCCTTCCCTCTATACTTCCCCTTCTTCCCTAGACTTCCCCTAGATTTCCCCTTCTTCCCCTAGACTTCCCCTTCCCTCTATACTTCCCCTTCTTCCCCTAGAGTTCCCCTTCTTCTCCTAGATTTCCCCTTCTTCCCCTAGACTTCCCCTTTCCTCTATACTTCCCCTTCTTCCCCTAGACTTCCCCTAGACTTCCCCTTCTTCCCCTAGACTTCCCCTTCTTCCCCTAGACTTCCCCTAGACTTCCCCTTCCCTCTATACTCCCCTTCTTCCCCTAGACTTCCCCTTCTTCCCCTAGACTTCCCCTAGACTTCCCCTTCCCTCTATACTTCCCCTTCTTCCCCTAGAGTTCCCCTTCTTCTCCTAGATTTCCCCTTCTTCCCCTAGACTTCCCCTTTCCTCTATACTTCCCCTTCTTCCCCTAGACTTCCCCTAGACTTCCCCTTCTTCCCCTAGACTTCCCCTTCTTCCCCTAGACTTCCCCTAGACTTCCCCTTCCCTCTATACTTCCCCTTCTTCCCCTAGACTTCCCCTTCTTCCCCTAGACTTCCCCTAGACTTCCCCTTCCCTCTATACTTCCCCTTCTTCCCCTAGACATCCCCTAGACTTCCCCTTCCCTCTATACTGCCCCTTCTTCCCCTAGACTTCCCCTAGACTTCCCCTTCCCTCTATACTTCCCCTTCTTCCTTTAGACTTCCCCTTCTTCCCCTAGACTTCCCCTTCTTCCCCTAGACTTCCCCTTCTTCCCCTAAACTTCCCCTAGACTTCCCCTTCCCTCTATACTTCCCCTTCTTTCCCTAGACTTCCCCTAGACTTCCCCTTCCCTCTATACTTCCCCTTCTTCCCCTAGACTTCCCCTTCTTCCCCTAGACTTCCCCTTCTTCCCCTAGACTTCCCCTTCTTCCCCTAGATTTCCCCTTCTTCCCCTGGACTTCCCCTTCTTCCCCTAGACTTCCCCTTCTTCCCCTAGACTTCCCCTAGACTTCCCCTTCCCTCTATACTTCCCCTTCTTCCCTAGACTTCCCCTAGATTTCCCCTTCTTCCCCTAGACTTCCCCTTCCCTCTATACTTCCCCTTCTTCCCCTAGAGTTCCCCTTCTTCTCCTAGATTTCCCCTTCTTCCCCTAGACTTCCCCTTTCCTCTATACTTCCCCTTCTTCCCCTAGACTTCCCCTAGACTTCCCCTTCTTCCCCTAGACTTCCCCTTCTTCCCCTAGACTTCCCCTAGACTTCCCCTTCCCTCTATACTTCCCCTTCTTCCCCTAGACTTCCCCTTCTTCCCCTAGACTTCCCCTAGACTTCCCCTTCCCTCTATACTTCCCCTTCTTCCCCTAGACATCCCCTAGACTTCCCCTTCCCTCTATACTGCCCCTTCTTCCCCTAGACTTCCCCTAGACTTCCCCTTCCCTCTATACTTCCCCTTCTTCCTTTAGACTTCCCCTTCTTCCCCTAGACTTCCCCTTCTTCCCCTAGACTTCCCCTTCTTCCCCTAAACTTCCCCTAGACTTCCCCTTCCCTCTATACTTCCCCTTCTTTCCCTAGACTTCCCCTAGACTTCCCCTTCCCTCTATACTTCCCCTTCTTCCCCTAGACTTCCCCTTCTTCCCCTAGACTTCCCCTTCTTCCCCTAGACTTCCCCTTCTTCCCCTAGATTTCCCCTTCTTCCCCTGGACTTCCCCTTCTTCCCCTAGACTTCCCCTTCTTTCCTTGGACTTCCCCTAGACTTCCCCTTCCCTCTATACTTCCCCTTCTTCCCCTAGACTTCCCCTAGACTTCCCCTTCTTCCCCTAGACTTCCCCTTCTTCCCCTAGACTTCCCCTTCCCTCTATACTTCCCCTTCTTCCCCTAGACTTCCCCTTCTTCCCCTTGACTTCCCCTTCTTCCCCTAGATTTCCACTTCTTCCCCTAGACTTTCCCTATACTTCCCCTTCTTCCCCTAGACTTCCCCTAGACTTCCCCTAGACTTCCCCTAGACTTCCCCTTCCTTCTATACTTCCCCTTCTTCCCCTAGACTTCCCCTAGACTTCCCCTTCCCTCTATACTTCCCCTTCTTCCCCTAGACTTCCCCTAGACTTCCCCTTCACTCTATACTTCCCCTTCTTCCCCTAGACTTCCCCTAGACTTCCCCTTCCCTCTCTAATTCCCCTTCTTCCCCTAGACTTCCCCTTCTTCCCCTAGACTTCCCCTTCTTCCCCTAAACTTCCCCTAGACTTCCCCTTCCCTCTATACTTCCCCTTCTTTCCCTAGACTTCCCCTAGACTTCCCCTTCCCTCTATACTTCCCCTTCTTCCCCTAGACTTCCCCTTCTTCCCCTAGACTTCCCCTTCTTCCCCTAGACTTCCCCTTCTTCCCCTAGATTTCCCCTTCTTCCCCTGGACTTCCCCTTCTTCCCCTAGACTTCCCCTTCTTCCCCTAGACTTCCCCTAGACTTCCCCTTCCCTCTATACTTCCCCTTCTTCCCTAGACTTCCCCTAGATTTCCCCTTCTTCCCCTAGACTTCCCCTTCCCTCTATACTTCCCCTTCTTCCCCTAGAGTTCCCCTTCTTCTCCTAGATTTCCCCTTCTTCCGCGAGACTTCCCCTTTCCTCTATACTTCCCCTTCTTCCCCTAGACTTCCCCTAGACTTCCCCTTCTTCCCCTAGACTTCCCCTTCTTCCCCTAGACTTCCCCTAGACTTCCCCTTCCCTCTATACTTCCCCTTCTTCCCCTAGACTTCCCCTTCTTCCCCTAGACTTCCCCTAGACTTCCCCTTCCCTCTATACTTCCCCTTCTTCCCCTAGAGTTCCCCTTCTTCTCCTAGATTTCCCCTTCTTCCCCTAGACTTCCCCTTTCCTCTATACTTCCCCTTCTTCCCCTAGACTTCCCCTAGACTTCCCCTTCCCTCTATACTTCCCCTTCTTCCTTTAGACTTCCCCTTCTTCCCCTAGACTTCCCCTTCTTCCCCTAGACTTCCCCTTCTTCCCCTAAACTTCCCCTAGACTTCCCCTTCCCTCTATACTTCCCCTTCTTCCCCTAGTCTACCCCTTGACTTCCCCTTCCCTCTATACTTCCCCTTCTTCCCCTAGACTTCCACGTCTTCCCCTAGACTTCCCCTTCTTCCCCAAGACTTCCCCTACACTTCCCCTTCCCTCTATACTTCCCCTTCTTCCCTAGACTTCCCCTAGATTTCCCCTTCTTCCCCTAGACTTCCCCTTCCCTCTATACTTCCCCTTCTTCCCCTAGAGTTCCCCTTCTTCTCCTAGATTTCCCCTTCTTCCCCTAGACTTCCCCTTTCCTCTATACTTCCCCTTTTTCCCCTAGACTTCCCCTTCTTCCCCTAGACTTCCCCTTCTTCCCCTAGACTTCCCCTAGACTTCCCCTTCCCTCTATACTTCCCCTTCTTCCCCTAGACTTCCCCTTCTTCCCCTAGACTTCCCCTAGACTTCCCCTTCCCTCTATACTTCCCCTTCTTCCCCTAGACATCCCCTAGACTTCCCCTTCCCTCTATATTGCCCCTTCTTCCCCTAGACTTCCCCTTCTTCCCCTAGACTTCCCCTTTCCTCTATACTTCCCCTTCTTCCCCTAGACTTCCACTAGACTTCCCCTTCACTCTATACTTCCCCTTCTTCCCCTAGACTTCCCCTAGACTTCCCCTAGACTTCCCCTAGACTTCCCCTTCCTTCTATACTTCCCCTTCTTCCCCTAGACTTCCCCTAGACTTCCCCTTCCCTCTATACTTCCCCTTCTTCCCCTAGACTTCCCCTAGACTTCCCCTTCACTCTATACTTCCCCTTCTTCCCCTAGACTTCCCTTAGACTTCCCCTTCCCTCTCTACTTCCCCTTCTTCCCCTAGACTTCCCCTTCTTCCCCTAGACTTCCCCTTCTTCCCCTAGACTTCCCCTTCTTCCCCTAGACTTCCCCTTCTTCCCCTAGATTTCCCCTTCTTCCCCTGGACTTCCCCTTCTTCCCCTAGACTTCCCCTTCTTCCCCTAGACTTCCCCTAGACTTCCCCTTCCCTCTATACTTCCCCTTCTTCCCTAGACTTCCCCTAGATTTCCCCTTCTTCCCCTAGACTTCCCCTTCCCTCTATACTTCCCCTTCTTCCCCTAGAGTTCCCCTTCTTCTCCTAGATTTCCCCTTCTTCCCCTAGACTTCCCCTTTCCTCTATACTTCCCCTTCTTCCCCTAGACTTCCCCTAGACTTCCCCTTCTTCCCCTAGACTTCCCCTTCTTCCCCTAGACTTCCCCTAGACTTCCCCTTCCCTCTATACTTCCCCTTCTTCCCCTAGACTTCCCCTTCTTCCCCTAGACTTCCCCTAGACTTCCCCTTCCCTCTATACTTCCCCTTCTTCCCCTAGAGTTCCCCTTCTTCTCCTAGATTTCCCCTTCTTCCCCTAGACTTCCCCTTTCCTCTATACTTCCCCTTCTTCCCCTAGACTTCCCCTAGACTTCCCCTTCTTCCCCTAGACTTCCCCTTCTTCCCCTAGACTTCCCCTAGACTTCCCCTTCCCTCTATACTTCCCCTTCTTCCCCTAGACTTCCCCTTCTTCCCCTAGATTTCCCCTTCTTCCCCTGGACTTCCCCTTCTTCCCCTAGACTTCCCCTTCTTCCCCTAGACTTCCCCTAGACTTCCCCTTCCCTCTATACTTCCCCTTCTTCCCCTAGACTTCCCCTAGACTTCCCCTTCTTCCCCTAGACTTCCCTTCTTCC